>OX422213.1:2962500-3562500 GCA_949130495.1 Sambucus nigra
ATCGGGATAATGGGGAGGATCAATGCCCACACAACATCACCCAAAAGTGGAGTTGTGTACTTTGATCCACCCATGCTCCTTAGGCATGCAAGAGCTTTCAGTCCAACACATCCCAAGAACCCACCTCCCACGCCGGTAATCCAACGTGTTCTAAATTCCTCTAATCGAGACATGCGCGCAGAATAAAGTACCTCTACATGCCACGTTCTTCGTTCACTGGAACACAAGGGATTACAAGGCGGGAGGATGGACAGGCAAGCGAGGACCAACACTTGCCTGATGCCCATGCATCATTCTGAGGGACATGACAAGGGAGATCGCCCGATCATTTCTACCCCAGAGTGATTACAACATGTAATCTCAGATCACATGAATGCATCTCACCCCAAAGCAATTAAGAATGTTTAATCTCCCCCATCCTTTCGGGGGGATGCCAGGACATCGCATCTCCCCACGAGGGTAATCACACAGTCGGATAACCATCCCATCTTCGTGATTTCGAAGCTTCACGAAGATCGAATGCAAATCCCACTGTGTGATTTCCCCGGTATTCCTGGGAACGCCTAGGCGCTCATTCCCCGACCCTTCCCGAAGGAAGGGAAGGTTGGCTAGGAACATCACCCCACTCTATATAACATCTTAACAAAAATTCCAAAGTGGTAGCAGTAGACATGAACTGCGATAAGTTCGAAAAATTTCCTTGCACTGGGAAAGGTCACCCAACGTAAGGCATCGCGTGAGGTTGTATGCCTGTTTTCCAAGCATTACCTCGACGACATTATCTTGGTTCACTGGTATCGGTGGGCATCACGTGAGGTTGTTCGCTTATTTTTCGGCATCACCCGACCAAAAATTGCCTGGTTTTATGCACGACCTGACCGACTTTGCCTATATATTTTGGGAGTCACCTGGACGTGCATGGGAATAGATCGACCAACTTCTTGGGTCGCTTAAGCATATCACCTTTAATGTATTGCATTGCTGCTAGTCATCAAGTGGAATATGTTACCTTATCGTGTCGGGACTTTTCTGGGTGCCAACCTGCATCTTGGGTTGGGCATCCCAGGTTGGCGCCACTATTTCTTTCGACATTGGGTTGCCTTGCCATGATACCCAATCGGGTGCCAACTTGCATGGGCATTTAGGAAACATTTGGGCACATTTTCATTGTGCGCTGAAAACGATCGACCGACGTGTCGTGTCGGTCGGCCGACAGTCGTGCAGCTTTTGCCGAACCCTTGTATCGGGCATATCTAGGGACGTTGCCTTGTTTCTAGGCATCATTCAAATGACTTTCAGGCAACATCTGGACACAGTTCCGTTCTGCACTGAAAACGGTCAGCAAGTGTGCCACGCCGATCGGTCGACTTTGGGTGACCCATTCTCTATCGGACATTTCTAGGAACATTTGGTCATTGTGTACCTTGCCTAGGTGTTCCATGTTTGCTCGAATGACTTTCAGGCAACATTTGGGAACTGTTTTCATTATGCGCTGGAAACGGTCGACCGACGTGCCGTGTCGGCCGGCCGACGATCGGGCGACTTTCAGTGACCCCTAGTATCGTGCATATCTAGGGACCTCGGTTACTTGCGGACGTTGCCGTGTATATAGTCATCATTGGAATGACTTTCAGGCAACATTTGGGCAACGTTTTCGATGTGCCCTGGAAACGGTCGATCAACGTTTTGTGTCGATCGGCCGGCGATTGGGCAGCTTTTGGCTATGCTTTTTTCGGGACTTTTTCGGGTCATCGGGGCTTAGTGGACTTGTTTTGAGGTGTTTTTATGCATCGGGCATGCGTCGGTAACGGTCATCGGTCATGCTAAAAATTTTGAACCTTTGCTGCTCTGGACTCACCCCCCCTTATATAACATCTTAACGAAATTTTCAAAGTGGTAGCAGTAGACATCAACTGCAATAAGATGAGTACTCGGGTATTGCCTTTGGGGGTGGGGCAGATTTTTACGTTATATCGACATTTCAGTAGCCTAGGCATGAGACTAGGACGTCTTTTACATTGGTGATTCATCCTATATGTAGGACAGGATTTATGTGTACTTGGGGACCCTTAAGTATGGGACTAAGGGGTATTTTGAGGATATCACACCGATTAAAAAGGTGGGGTAATTTGTTAATTGTGAAAATGAGAAAATGAGAATTAATGCCTAAGATAAAAACGGTTATTAAAATTGGTGGCGACATATTGTGCAGGCCAGCTGGCGATTTATGTCAAGTCGTGTGTGGAACCTTGCCAAATTACTGGGAATAGATAATTTAGACGGATTTGGCTGACGTTTTGGCAAAGGGGAGTGTGAAACTTTGGTGGAAATTACCACCCGGGGTGAGAGGACCCCCATAACAAAAAGTGAGAATAATAATGTTTGAATTAAATTAATACTTTGGGGCTGTGGGATAATTAAAATATTATTGGTGTGATTTTTATAAGAATTTTTGGGGGTGGTTAGTAATTTATCTTTCCCGCGGTTAATTATATTCGTTTAATTAAAATACTCTATTGTGATATTTATTGCGTAAATGCTATTGTCTAGGTTCACGGACCCTATTTGAGGGGAGTAGTGTGTATTCATGCTTGGGGCTCTGCATTGACTAACTTTTTCAAGTATTAGTGCTAAAGTAGTAGCACGGGATTTTTGGAGATTATCTTGGAGATGCGGCTGGAGTTATTTTACTTATGTTTAGTAGTTTAGATTAGTTTTCCACTCCTTCGAAATTATATTGAGACTCGGTTTAGGGTTTTGGTGGGTCATTCGGTTCCACAGTTGTATGGTTTTATTAAGATATTCTTAGTTGGATTTTATTCAGTTTTATATTATTGGAGATTGGGTTATCATTGGAGTATAGCATGGTGATGGATCTTTTTTGCATCGTTGGTTATTATCATTTGGGATTGATTCAATTAATTATCTTGTGGATTGATTTTATATGTCTCATTTCTATCACATGGTAAGAATGGTATTTTATTTAGTTCACGTCTGACATAGTTTTGGTGGCGATCGACGTCAGAATTAGGCTGGGTGTGACAAGAGGGTGCCACTGCCATTGAAAGATTGCGTTAGCGTGTCGTACTTCAAATTCGGATTTAGATTCGTCTATTTTAGGTTCTTTCATGGTTTTTGATATTTCTCTAAACTAAGGTTTATTATTTATTTCTCTCCTATGGTGTTTTTTTCTTTTATATTTTATAGGTTAGCTTCAACCACTGTCACACCTAAGATTGCGGGGAGGATCCAGACGGTGATGATGAGGTACTATCGTCTAAGAAGCATCACGGGGAGGATCCAGACGGTGGTTGGTGACCTGGAAACCTAAGGGGAGAGGCTTTGCTGAGCTAGAGGGACCCCGGAGCTATAGCTCTATTTGTTATTTTCTATTTGGTAGATGTTATTGTTCTCCATGTTACACCTTTCCAAGTTGTGGCACTTAATTTCTTTAGGGGATAGCCAGCGAGGACCAATTTCATGCTATGATCAAACTCAAATTGGAGATTGGGGATGGTATCGTGTTGTAAAATCTATCTCCTAAATATTTAATTTTGGGGGTTTGTGTTTTATTTAAGCCTTTAAAGTTGAGTCTATGGTCATCAATGGTGTTGATTTGTAGTTTTATAGCTATGATTTGAATTCTTAATCTGTTCTTAATGTCTCTATCCATAATTGTTACTATTGATGAAAAATGGTAATCTAAATTTTTTGTGTGACACACAATGCAAGATGAAGCATTGTGATCAAATTTACTCGATTTTTATTTTTTGCAGATCTATTACCATTATCTGCTACCTTGATCAGATCCGTCTATTTGATCTTGGGAGAGATCATACCCATCTTGCATAACATCATTATGTATTTTTGAAAATAAATTACTTACCATACCCATGTTCTTAATAACAATATTCCTACAGCATACAATAATAGTTTTCTAAACCCTGTCCATTTTCATAATTTTTTAGCCCTTGATTACGATAGATAATCTGTTATGAACCATTTTTTTTATCTTCCAAGTGAAATCAGTTGTTGAATATTCTTTAGTTTTTCCTTTTCAAATATTGGAGCAAATATATTGTGATGGCACAGTTGTAAGTTTTTATTGATAATAAAGAAAATATACCGTGGTTTTATTGATGCGAAAGGTATGAATAAAAAAATGAGCGTGGGTACTTTTTAAATGGAGGTAGGGACCCAAGGATTCAGTCAATGGGTTTTGAAATTTTACCTGACTACTCTCAAGAGTTGTCTAATATTATAAAGAAGGGTACGAAGTGTCGTTGATGTAATAGAATTTCTACAATATCGTTCTCCCCTACTCTCTGCAAACGATTTATGTCTACTACCATCCAATCACACTTTCGAATGTAAAGCCCTCCTTCTCACTCTAAGATACATGGTAGCTATTTTCTTTTGAAACCACACAGTACATAAATGGATATATAAGTCCGTATACATGAGAGTAAGAAAAATTGGCGATGGTAATGGGTTGGGGAAAGGGTGCATCATTTCAAGTGTGTGTGAGTTTTGAGTGTTTGTGTACCTATCATAAACAAATAAAAAATAACACTAATAAAATCATTAAAAAAATAAGGTTAAAACTATATAATTTCCCATGTAACATTTCGTTTCCTTAATATTTATATTTGTTTTAAATTCACCCTTTATATTCATGCACTAATATATATGTAGATATTAATATTTACATTATTGTGTGTTTAATACATATAAAATGAATCAATCAAAACACGAAATAATTTTTTTAGCCTAACATGAACATGAAATAAATAGCGACACAATACGGAATTTCTTTTTTCTTTTTGCCAAATGTGAACACGGAACAATAAAAACACCATGAGGAATATTTTTTTCTTTACCTGACACAATTAAAAGCGACACTTGACGACACGAATTCCAATGTTTTTTACCAACACAAAAACTATCTAAATAAAAGTGATACGACACGATCCAATCTTATGGTCATCAATTTTATATAAAACGCTAGCATGAAAGCCACGCGATGCGTGGTAGAATATGTATATATAAACTTCATTACTTTATTTTGAAAAAACCAATATATAATTAGATATTTATAATTAATTAAAATAACCAATATTTAATTAAGTTTGATAATTTAATTGTCGTTTCGTCTCACTTTTTTTTATACGAAGTAGCTTCATGCCGTGTTCGTGTAATTTCATTATTCAACCAAAATATACAATAATAATACAGTGTGAGAGAATAATTGGCCTCCTAATTTCAATTCCAAACATTAGAATTGGGTAACCAAATGGGCTACAATACAGATATATAGACCATGTTTATGGTTATTGTCTATTTGAGGAGAACAATGAAGATATTTACCTAAGCAGACAGTTTTTTATTGTAGCTGTAGACGGCATTGCCACCATTCGTTTGATATGCTGAGCCCTTTAGGCATTAACCTCCATGGAAATTTTGTTTTCCAAAGCCCAACAAACATATGGTGAAGAGATTATGTATGAGAAGGTTGTTTACCTGTATACATTATACGCCGCCCTAGCAATCTATTTTTCCATGCTTCCAAATAAGATTTATACATTGAGTTAGTTGATAATTGATGAATCATCCTAATAGATTGGTGCTATAAGTTGAGAGAAAAGTGGTTGTAACACTTGAGACAAGGATGTATTGATAATTGATGGATTCCATGATCTTGATATTGTTTTGAGCCAAACGATTATGTTTAAACGGAGTTTCCTTGATTAAACCTTGTTGTAACACTTGAGAAAAGGATGGATTTGAAGATATGATAAGCTTTTATGGGTTAAACAATATAGAAATCGGAGAGAAGTCAGAGCTTTTCATTGGGAAAAGAAACGAACATAATTTTTTTGGTAAATAAAAGGGTTGAAAACCCACTAGTTCATCTTCTCATGTATGTTGGGGAAAGGAATAAAAAAAACATTATATGTTTGGAATCCCAAAAATTGCCTAGGTAATCAAAAGACGGAGATCGGGTGATATACATGGATGTTAAATATAAGTTATAATAGTAAGGTGTTGTTTGTTTTTACCTCTTAAGTGTCCATTCAGACTTAAGAGGTACCAAAAAGTGTTTGTTTTTTTAAGTGATTAAGAGAATAACGACTATTCATTAGCGTGTGAAAGGTGTGTTTGTGTAAGAACACAGTCGTTGTTTTTGTTTCACCGCGATAATACAAAAAAACCTAAATTACAACTACACTTGCGATACAAGTACAACGGTAAGTTGGGTATCGAAAATCCACAGAGACGAGTTGCTAGAATATTATTTGGTTTAGTACTTCTAAATAAAAGTGTAAAAGGTAAATATGAACAAAAAGTAAAAGATGCACAAAAGGGAAATATTAATCTAGGCGAGGGAAAATAAACTAGATTAACAAAGACAAAAAAAAATATAGGTTGCGTCGAATATCCCTCACCCGAGTTTATTAGTATAAAATGGTTACATGGGTCGACGAGTAATTACGATTGCGTCTTGTAATGGGAGGTGGCGCACACGAGGGCAAAGATGCCTTCTTGGGAGGTGGCGCACACGAGGGAAAATATATAGCAAGCGAAATGGGAGGTATAGCACACGAGGGCAAATATGCCTTCATGAAAAGCAACTCGAGCAAGTACTCCTCGTCGGTGAAAGGGTTGAACATTTTAAACTTTGGCACCGATTCATCGGGTTATTGTAACGGTGTGATAATAGAGAAAGAAAAGGGGGAGGAAAGAAATTCAAACTCAAGAGATGAGTTATCATCACTCAAAGTTGTAATTTCAAAAGAGATAGGATCATTTTCAATGAAACTTTCTTCTTTGGGATCCAAAGAAGAAATCATCTCATTGCAAATGGATACTACATCCGTTTCATCCTCGTTTTCAATATCTATTATGCAATGGGTCATGTGAATAATGGTTTGTTCCAAAGTAGGCACAAGATCCTCATTTTGTTCAAAACATTCCTTGACTTCAAAAGTCTCGGAAGATAAATCGTCGTCGGATTCGAATAATAAATCCAAGTCTTGCAACCAACAACAATTTTCTTCCCGATAACGTTCTTCATACCTCTCGTTCTCAAGCATGAGCAAACCCTCACCGAAAGTCATAGGCTAAGGTGCGGATTATTAAAAATGAGGAGTTTAAAAATCATTATCGGCACTAAAGTTAAACTCGTTATCATAGGAATTTTGAAAACTATTGCAATTCGTTTCAAAATTCCTATTATAAGGAGGTAAAGGCCCAAAATTGTTATCATCCTCCTCAAAATACATGCACTCCAAAGCTTGACTTTTGTAATACTCGCCCAAAGTCATTTTAGATGTTGCAATTTAGCTCTTAATGATTAAGAGGTAGAGTTACATACGAAGTCTGAATCAGTCTAAATACATTCATTCAGAGGTACATTCAGACATAAAAACAAACATATTTTTCAGATTCAGATTTCAGACTTCAGATTCAGATAAAAAAAAATGCAACCTAAGTCTTTATTATCGTCACGTGTCAACCTCACATGATTGGGACAACAATTTTTATATAGATATATAGATGTAGGTTTCACTACATTTATTGTTCTATCAAATCACAATATTTGAATGAATTATAATAAAGTTATTATTTTAACTGTACGTTCGGCACGGGCACCCCCTAATATATATATATATATATATATATTACCTCTAATACAATAGTATTATAGGGGCAATGAGACTTTTATTGTCATGAATACTCATGCATGCATCTCTCTCTCTCTCTTTAGAAACCCAAATTCACGTTGTTAAGACTTCTTCAACTTTGAGTTCCTATCTCTCTCTTTTAAATGTTCCCCATGAGACTTTCTCTATAAATCCAAATTCACACGTTAAATCTTCCCCGAATTATGATGTTCACACGTTTAATTCTTTTTTATTTAACGCTTGATGTTCACGAGATTGTGGAATCAAAGGTACTCATATGAAAATCTTTTCCAGATTCCTTATGTATGGATACATATCTACAAAAGCATCTCACATGCTTTCCCAGCCCGAGGAAACATTTTTCATGCAAAGGAAACACACCCTTTTTTTATCCATACTTTTCAAGTCCATGTCATTAGTTCTGCAATAATTATGTTTTTTTTTTGCCTTCACTAGGTTAATACAGAGGGTGGCTTCTAAAAGTTACCAGAAGGCTCTTGGTGAAGTTTATAGCACAAGAAAATTCCAGAGAACTTTTATGGTGATCAGGTATATGTAGATAAATACAATTTTGCTTTTCACCAACCTAGAACAAACAGATTGATCGATTTTAAAAAAATAGAGAAATAATTTATTTTGACCTGATTTTTTTATAGCGATCCCTTGAAATGTTTAAGTACAACAGAAAAAATCAAGTCAAAAAAACTTTTTTTGCTATTTTTAAAAAATACGAAAAAACTCTTCCGCATTAGAGCCGACCTGTATATATATATAATGCTCTTATGCAGAGTAATCGCATTTTAAGAATACAGACCGGACATGTGTCACGTGGCGGTGCGCTTAGAAATTATCGCCTAAATTATAGGCACACTCTCTCTCTTTTCTGGGCTCACCGCCACGTGACACATGTCCGGTCCGCATTCTTAAAATGCGAACTAGTCCGTACAAGAGCATGACTATATATATATATATATATACGGTTTTTGAAAATGTGTACATTTTTAAGGGTGAGGATGAGTGTTACATCAAAAGACATTTTTTCAAAATTAAGGGTTGAGATGAATTCCTACAACTTTCATTCAAAATTTGAATTTTAAGTTCAATTTTTCATTTCACCCTTAAACTTGTTGATTTCCCCACAAAACCCAACCCCACCATTCCAACTCACACGGTTCTCTCTCTCTCTCTCTCTCTCTCTCTCTCTCTCACTCACTCTCTCAAACGGTTCTCTCTCTCTCTCTCGCCCTTCCGGAGATCCCTCCCCCGCCCCTGGTAAACCCCTCTCCCCCTTCCCCACTCACACACATGCACACACAAACACACACACGCACATCCGGCTTAGGCGCCGGACGAAGCCCCCTCCGCAGCCCCTGGTAAACCCCCTCCCCTCTCCCTCCTTCTACATAAACACACACACACACACAGGCATAAACACACACGCACGCACATAGAATCACACACGCATGCACACAGAAATACACACACACACACACACACACATAAACACACACGCACGCACACATTGTTTGCCCCTGGTAAACCCCCCTCCTCCTTCCCCACAAACACACACGCCCACAGGCACAAACACACACACTCACACAGAAACACACACACACGCACACAGAAACACACACGCGCACACACATCGTTTTGGGGATTTGATTTTTTTAATTTTTTTTTGTTAGTTATCTAATTTTTTAATTTTTTTTTTTGTTAGTTTGTTCTTCAACAGGTATCCGGGGATGATGGTATTATGTGATTTGGGGATGATGGTTGGCATTTTGCGATTTGGGGATGATGGTATTGTTCAAGAGGTATTCTTTGATTTGGGGATCTGATTTTTTATGGTTTGTTATTCATTAATTAATTTTTTTCATTAATTAATTTTTTATTTGTTAATTTGTTGACGATATGCTTGGATGTTTGTTTGTCGTAAACCAGGGTGTTGAGAAACTCTCAAAAACGCTAACAAAGTGGAAACAAATTTTTGAGAGGTATTTGGGGATTTGATTTTTTGTTTGTGGTTTATTGTTTATTGTTGTTTTATTGATCTGATTTTTTGTTTGCGGTTTATTGTAGTTTTTTTTATTTGTAGTTTGTTATTTGAATAGTGCCATCCATTAATTGATTTTTTATTTGTTAGTTTGTTGATTATATGCTTGCGTGTTTGTTTATCGTAAACCAGGGTGTTGAGAAACTCTCAAAAGTGCTAAGAATGTGGAAACAAGTTCCTAAGAAAAAAATGGTTTATGATGTTTTTAAAATAAGGGGGAATTTTAATTATTATCCTACACTGTATTGGAATTCCTTTGAGGTATGATTCTCATTTTTTTTCCTATTCTTTTCTGCATATTTTGTTCCATTACACCCCCCTGTTTGGGTATTGAAAAGTGTAGACATTAGTTTACAACTTGATTATATTTACGAGTTGATTATAGTGGTGTTAAATATTTACATACATTTCATGTAATTGTGGCCTTAATTCGATTTTTTATTTCAGGGGATGGCACCATGCGATTCTTCAATTAATTCATTGCAAACATGTTATTGTGGAGATCAAACTCTTATCAGGATTACAAGGACATATGCAAATCAGGGCCAACGAGTTGTCATTACAAATTAAAGAATTGGAGTTGAATTAGTCTTGCGTTTGTTCATTTCATATTTTTGTTCGTAATAATATAATTGTGAAAGTATGATTTTTGTTGGAATTTTTTTAACAGGGTGGATAGTCCTTTATACAAAGGAATTTCTTTCCAATTTTTTAAAAAATATTTACACTTTCGCATTACTTTTATGCGTTTTAGTTTTGTTTGATGAATTTGGGCTATTTGAATATAGTTGAATTTGTTGTTATCCCTTAAGTAGGGTGGATAGTCCAATAAACAAAGGAGACTATGTCCATTTTTTTTTAAAACTGACACTTCGTTTACTTGAGGCACAATGTGAATTCGAAATATTTGTTTTAACCTAATACAAACACAATCCAAATAAAAGAGACATGACATGACACGAAATATTTTTTTAATTTATTTACAAACACAAAAACACTACCGAATAAAAAAAAAAAATTTCGTATTGTGTGATATTTTAATTTGGTCATGTTTATGTTTTTGTAAAAAAAAAAAGATTTCACAAGGGGACCAAATTAAAATCATGTTGTGAAATCTTTTTTTTATAAACACTTTTTGTTTGGAAATATTTTTTTTTTTGATTTTTTTTTTAATTCGATAGTGTTTTTGTTAACATTTTTTTGCTCGAGTGTTGGAGAAAGATGGAGAGGGTTCTTATTATGGGATTAAGGTTAGTTTTGTCATTTAATAGTTTTTTAACAAACGCGATATTTTGTATTGATTTTTTGTGGTGTAAGCTTAAATATAAATATTGGGCTAAGGGATGCCCGAAAATTGGCATAGTGTTTTGTTTGTTTAGATAAAAATATTTATTATTTTGGCATAATTTTTTTTATGTTTAATGAGGTTGTGTTTAACAAGGTTGTGTTGTAAATAAAATAAGTTAAAGTGTTGAACAAAATAAAAATGATATCATTCAAAATATACACGACACGACATAATTTATTAATGTTTACCTATCTCAAACACGACCCAATGTTTTTTAACCAAAAACGAACTTGACCAAAATAAACACGACATGACATGAGATTTTATTACCAATCACGAACATTACCGTTTTGCAGGATAGTCCTATAAATAATGGATATTATGGACATTTTTTTTAAATTACACTTTGTTTTGTCGGGGAACGAAATTTTTGTCGTTTTGTAACTATGCACTTTGAAATTTTTTGAAAACATGCCTTCAGGCACGGACATACGCTAGTATATATATAAGAGAGTCTTATGCTGACTGTTTATGATACATACCTCCGTGAAGCTTTAATTTTACACCCACGATGTAATAAAACCCATGAATAAAGCTAATACTCAACAAAAGCAAACTCTGAGTGCCACAAACAAGGTGGTTTCTCTCTCCTACACAGACCTAGCCCTTTATTGACCAGCTTCCGAATCTTCAGGTAGAACTTTCTACTTTTACATGTTTCATTTTTGGTTTTCTTTTGTACATGTTTCATTTCAAAGGTTGTTATAATTTGTTTTTAGAAATGACAACCCAACTGTTATAAAATGCATTTACATGTTTCATTTCTAAGGCTTTTGTGCATTTGTTTTTAATTTTTGTAACCCAACTGTTACAAAGTACCTGTTAATTTTTAATTTCAAAGGCTTTTGTGCATTTTTTTTAAAATTTTTGTAACACAACTTATATAGTTTTGTAAAACACCGATTTTATTTATTTTTAATTTTGTAAAAATACCTGTTAAAACACAACTATCTTATTTTTTTAATTTTCGTAGCAAAATATTTTTTTTAATTTTCATAACACAATTGTTATTATTTTTTTAATTAAAAGTAAACAATTTCTTATTAAAATGAAATATTTTGAAATATTTTTTTGATAACTAAAAAAAATGTTTATTGACACGATATTGCGATTAATTAGTACCGATGGCGCGGATCCACATATCCAAACCCACATCATTTGTTGAATGTGGGTCCGCTCTAGCGGCACTAATTAATCGCGAATCTAAGACATCAAATTAAACTGTTTTTTTTAGACATAAAAAAACACCCTTTTAATTTGATGTCTTAGATTCACAATTGATTAGTGTCGCTGACGCGGACCAATATTCAACAAATGATGTGGGTTCGAGAATGTGAGTCCGCGGCAGCGACACTAATCAATCGCGATATTATGTCAATAAGCATAGTTTTTTTTAGTTATGAAAAAAAATATTTTTTTAATTTCAATTTTAATAAAAAAAATTGTTTACTTTTAATTAAAAAAAGTGTTTCCTTTTAATTAAAAGAAATGCTTTTTATACATACAGAAAAAAGTGCTTTTTTATATAAAAATTATTTTTATCTAAATTGTTAAAAATAAAATAAAAAGAAACTTATAAAATAAAAAAAATTGAAAGATGCGGTTTGGAAGCGGAACATATTGAATTACTCTAATTGTTAAAAGTTGAATTCAGCAAAAAAAAAAAACACTAAAATAATGGAAACACACAAAAATTGAATTCAACTAATCTTTTTTAATATTTAAAAATGATAACAACTCATTTTTCAAGGTTTGTCATCTAAAGGTTTTGTAAATCTTACACCCAATCATCTTAAGGTTTTGTAATGGTTTTGTATGGTTTCTACATGTTTGTTTTGTAAAGATTTGGTTTTTTGGTTTATGTGCGTGAGAGTGGAAGGTTGAAATTGTGGCAGCTTTGTTTTGTAAGGCCATCTGTACTGGGCGATGTAAATGTGTAAAACTACACATTTACATCTCACAGTGGGTAATTAATCGTGTAGTTGAAGGAGAGAGAAAAGTTAGACGAAATGCAAATGTAAACACCCGAAACACAATGTGTAAGTGGGCCCTACGTGATCTGCGCGTTAAATACAAAACCGCCCAGACTGGGCGTTAAACATAAAACCGCACAGATTTTTTGGGCGGTAAACATATAACCGCTCAACCTCAATTTAAAAAAAAAATATGTGCGGTTATAAACGGCTAGAGGCTGAACTGGGCGGTAATATGTTAGCCGCCCAGATTTGCTGTGTTGGCTTGGACGGTAAAATGATAGCTGCCCAGATCTGGGCGGTAAAATTATTAACGCCCAACACTGCCACGTCCCTCATTTGCATTGTCCCAGTGTAAAACCTCGCCAAACAATCTACCCAAAACAATCTAAAATTACATCTCCACGTAATCAATTTACACTTTCCCACTACAGATGGCCTAAAGGTTAGCTTGCGTGTGGTGTTTGTTTCAGCAGAGGAGAGAGGAGAGAGGAGAGAGGAGAGAGAGTGTTGGGTTGTGTTTTCATTTGGGTGTAAAATTAAGGCAGCACGGAGTCATTTATCATAAAGAGTCCGTATAAGAGACTTCCGCTCTCTCTCCCTCTCTCTCTCTCTCTCTCTCTCTCTCTCTCTATATATATATATATATATATATATATATATATATATATATATATATATATATATATATATATATATATATATATATATATATATACGTCCACACTAGCGGAATGCCCATGCTTGAAGGCGTAGAGAAAACTTTCCAAAGACAGGCTAATATACCAGGCCGAAGACATGCTACTATACTTTCTTCCAAATATGATCGTATACCATGCCTAAGACACGGTAATGTATCACACCTACATATTGTGTGTAGCCGACACTGCATATCATGCCTAGGAAACATCATTTTGTACTGAATGACAATTTAAATTAGGAACCATTAAGAATGCAATAAAAAAAAAGTAGATCTGCCATGGAAGATTGATAGTACAACATCGTGCTCTTTGCTCGCATCAAGCATAATGCCATAATTCTACCAACAATACACATAGTATCAACAATACACACAATACTATGGAATTTGTAAAAAAAATAAATGTTACTTACATTTGATTCACTTTTTAAGAGTTCACATGTGCCTTGAATGTACGGGTACCCCTTTAGTATCAATATTACAAAAACTAAAATTAAGAAAAAAGTATTTAAACATAATTCACTTAATGGAATTGCATTTTGTTGACTTCACTAAATTGTATTGGGAGCTAGCAAAATGCATTGCCACACCATTTCATGGGGTCTCTCCTCCTCATATCTGCATCATAAACATATAGCTCTAGTCAACAAAACTAAAAGAAGTCACCAAAGACAGTATGAGTGTCTTAATCCATTTAAGTCCACACACAAACATTAGTGGACCTATAACAAAAAATTTAATTATATAAATTGAAAATGAACTATAACAATAAATATTTTCCCACTGGGCAATAGTTTGGTTATAGAACATGAAGAAGAAAAACTTGAAAATTGGAAGAAACATAATCTGAAAGCTCCAAAATAGGGAACAACAAATTTGATTCAGAGGTTCTTTTGCTTCGTAGCACATAGTCAGTTGTTCTTTCTACGAAAGTATTTTGGCAGTAGGCTCAATTGATTTTCAGAGTCCTCATATATTTTATCTTCGATCTATTAAGTTGGCAAACACTCCCCCCAGAAGGCTAAAAGTGTTGGAATCCTTGCGCTTTTGAAAAAGGTGTTCTTCACTGCTCTATGAATTATGAGTTCATAAGATATGCTTCATGGATGGAA
The DNA here is from genome assembly GCA_949130495.1 of Sambucus nigra. Lineage (NCBI taxonomy): Eukaryota > Viridiplantae > Streptophyta > Magnoliopsida > Dipsacales > Adoxaceae > Sambucus > Sambucus nigra. The sequence continues at coordinate 2,977,372 of OX422213.1, forward strand.
ACTCCTTTGGTGGAGGTGCTAGTTTGTTCGAACTCTTATAGGAAAGGTTTACCTTTCAGATCTTGCCAAACATGTCATCTTCGTTTGTCTCTCAATAACCTTCGCACTTGACGGTCCCCTTTTGCAGCTATGATAATCATTGTTAACCCAAGTTAGACTGGTAAGTGAACTATCATGGCCCCATCACTATTTTCATTAATTGCGCACCACGATCGTAATGGATTGAATTGATTCCTATATTCAAACTTCTCAAGGTGCATATTTCATGGAGCAAACATTTCATCAAGCATACGATGGCTGAGTCAGGTTACCCATCACTTCATCCCACAACGTAGATAATGCTTTTTATACATAAGGTGTTTATACGAGGAGGGGAAGCTTATCCTCCCATTTGCTAATCAATGTTGGTTTAGGTTTCTCCTGGGTGAAGCCATCCGGAACTATTACCATGAGCTGGGTTGTTATAGCAGGCTCCTCAGAGTTCTAAACCAACAGCTCTATGTATGGATCCATCACCACCACCTCCAAAATCATGTTGATGTTGTTAATGGAACTGTTTCTTCAACAATGTGTGCTAGGAGTGAGAGTTAACATTATTTTCAAAAAAATTAGAAGTATAAGAAAACAAAGTTGATCAAACTTTTATATCCCAAGCTCCAAAGTAAATAATACAATCTCATTAAAAGTATACTTAATTCAAGGTTCACAATTGTAAATAATAGACCGGGTTCTAATTTTATGTGAAACCTTATAGCTTAAAATATTTGCAAATAAAAAAAATCATTCTTCATCTCAACTTTACCATCATATTCTATTCGGTAAAAAAGCATTAGCATAAAGAACAAAGTAATGAACATAATAGTATTATTTTCTCAATGCTTTGTGTAATGGTCTCCAATTTATCAGTACTTATGAAACGAAAATAATGATTGGTGTAATGAGAAGCATATTCATACATACACTTAATCCTCATTTGCAATGAAAGAAGACAATGGGAATGAATTTGAAATTTAAAAAAATACATACCAGTATTATGATACATGTCAAATAAATTGAATTCTTATAATTTCTTAATAAGGTGTATAAAAGACAATAATATCCAACAATCTCAATAAACAATACACACATTCAAGCAAAAGATAGTTCCTAATAACACACAATATCAGGCCCTAATTTGAACACCAAAAATAATTAAAAATTGAAAATTTATGGTCTAAAACTGGTATGAAAATTGATGCATAAACCAATCTAAAACCAGTACCCATGCCTATTTATTATCCTACAGAGGCCACTTGAAACTCACCAGATACTGATATTATTATGAGTTAGAATTACTCTCCTCAAAAGGAATATGCAATCTTGCATTGTAGGATGTAAAGGGATGCAAGTGGAGTACTAGGATTTTCTCTATCTCTTGGTTGCCTTATGTCACCATCAACGGTCGTCTTCTTGCAAGTGGCTTAACCAGGCGGTCGAATGTGTCCCACAGTGACTGCATTGTATCGACATATGATAAATCTCCCGAAAACTGGAACACGTCGTGGTTCGAGTTTGAAATGTGTTGAAAGGAGGAGCTCGTCCACTCTGTTTTTCCAAGATCATCTACATAATTCATCAGTGGCTTACTTAACTATAATATACTTTGATCAATAATTACATTCTGTAATAGCAAAAAAATCATTATTGTGGAGATGTAAGTTGTGATTTAAATTGAAAAATGGAGAAGAAACTGTACGGAAAAAAATATATATATTTATGAATATATAACAAATTGATATTCAATTATTTATCAAGAGAAAATAGAGTATAATACTTTTAGTGTGCTGCATGGAAAACACAAAACGCAAAAACAATGTAAAATTGGCTACTTTTGCGTACAAGCAATAACAAAGTTGATTGGAAATTGAGTTTGGAGGGGTCTTAAAGTTATATTCAAGGGTGGAATCTAATCCACAACGGTAATAGTATAGTTCATTCGGCCTCAATGGACTAATGAGTACATCATGTATTTCACCAGATGTGTACATCATGTATTTATAGGAACTACTAATCCCATTTGCTGAAATCCCATTATCTACTCCTGCTCTCGGGGATGTATCATATTTGACTATTTCTGGGGTAGGTTCTTTAGTAATCCATGATACTCATGTTATCTTTATCAACCCGAGAAACATGCACCTCTAATGTGTACATAATAACTAATGGGATTAAGAAACACAACGCTTGTGAGAATCCACATTTATTACTGTTAGGAAAGCTTATAGTACCTTGAATTGGAGAAAAACTCAAAAAATCGAGTTGGTGTCACAAACATCATGAGTCACCAAAGTAGCCGTGTGCTGGTTATTTGCAACATGACATCAGAATAATGTGTAAATATCGATGAATAGAATCAAGAGGCTAAATGACAGTCAACATAAAGATTTAGTTTTGTCTTTTTTGTGTCTATTACAATCTTTAGATTCTACTGTATGTTTGATTTTTCTATCTATGTGTAATAACTCGAATTTTTTTAAAAAGGGAATTTTTATATTAATTCTGGAAATCGGAGAAAAATGATTTTTTTTTGGGATTTAATAATTAAATATGTTGAGTTTTATTTTTGAAAATTGGATTTTCAATCGGATTGAAATCGAAATTAAAATCAGAGTCATAATGGGATTTTAAAATAAAATAAAAATGAAAACCCCTTTGTCACGAATTAAGGCCGTGGCTAGTGGGAAATATTTTTTTTAGTTAAATAGAATTAAACTAGGGGAAATGGCAGTGGCCGCATACCTGCTCGATCAATCGATCGACCCATGGAGTCGATCAATCGACGAGCCCAGATTTGAGGCTATTCAACAAGATTTTTGAAGAGTTTTAGTTTAATAAAATTCCTAATCTTTTTCCTTATAAATATAGGTTGTGGGTGGACCTTTTAAACCAACGTTTTATCACCTCAAAAATGCAGAGACTTTTTTTTTATTTCCTCTCCCTCTTTATGCAAACCCTAGTCCCCTTTTTTATTCATGTCCAACCTTAGATTTGGAGGCCTACTTGGAGTTATCTCGTGTTGGGACTAGAATGTGATTTGGTTATTTTCGCTAGAGGAATGTGATGGTGTGATCTGATTTTTGACGCAGAATATGTGATGATTTTGAGGTACGGGACTTGCACAATATGCTCCTAAATTCTTTTGAGAGTCTTCCGTTTGTTTTCTATGTCAATGCACTCATATTGAATTGTGATATTCATTTGAAATTTTAAAATTGTTGGAATCTATAATATTGTGATTTGAGCATCGTGTCATGAGATTTTAATATGACATGAAAAATGGGCACTCGCCAATAGTCCCACAAACCTGTATATGGCTTTGAGATGCCTAGAGAAGGTGAGGTGAGGCCTGGTGACCCATTGATGTGTTGTTGAGAAATTAATATTAATATAAATCATAAGTTATGCATTTGATTTGTATAAGAGATTCGTATTGTTGCGATGTATTCATCGTGCTAATTATTTTTGAGCATTTATTCTTGTCATATTATGTACTTCCCCGTACTTTCTTTTACTTGGCAGGTTAGTGTGGATTGGGACGCTATGGACTATTTTGGAGAATTATTTTAGAGCATGGATTGAAAAATTTATTTTGATGTATAATTAGTGGTGAAATATTAGTTGGAGAATTGGGTATTTTGTATTTGAGAGAAATCTTATTGTAATCATTATTGTGGAAATAAAAGAAATGTGGATTTGTTATATTTAAATTCTGGAATTTAGATGATCTATTATTATTTTGGATGGTTTTAGTTTAGTTATTATCGTAGTATCACGACGCGTGTCTTCTCGGGCACGCGGGGTGTTACAGATGGTATCAGAGCTTAGGTATACGACAACCCTCAGGTCTTGAGTTTTGGGTCTAGCATGCGGATTAAATATGTTTTTTTTGGAGATAGAGAATTTTAAGGACGTGTTAGGCATCGTGGTGAGGATGTTTAGAATGAATCGAGGACTTTAGCGTTGTGATGTTGGAAGATAGAATCCAGTAGCATTTTATTTCGAGCGTTAGATTTCATCGAATTTCGAGGACGAAATTCCTTGTTAGTGGGGAAGTATGTAACAACCTAGATTTTTTTTAAAAAAGGTATTTTTAAATTAATTCTGGAAATCGGAGAAAAATGAATTTTTTTAAGATTGAATAATTAAATATGTTGAGTTTTATATTTGAAAATTGGATTTTTAATCGGATTGTAATCGAAATTAAAATCGGACTCATAATGGGATTTTAAAATAAAAATAAAAATGAAAAGGCCTTTGTCACGGATCTGGGTCGTGACCAATGGGAAATCTTTTTTAGTTAAATAGAATTAAACTAGGGAAAATTGCGGTGGCCGCATACCTGCTCGATCGATCGATCGACCCAGGGAGTCGATTGATCGACGAGCCCAAATTTGAGGTAGTTCAGCTATATTTTTGAAGAGTTTTTGTTTAATCAAATTCCTTATCTTTTCCCTTATAAATATAAGTCGTGGGTGGACCTTTTAAACTAACTTTTTATCACCTCAAAAATGCAGAGACTTTTTTTTACTTCCTCTCCCTCTTTATGCAAACCCTAATCCCCTTTTTTATTCATGTTCAACCTTAGATTTGGAGGCCTATTTGGAGTTATATCGTGTTGGGCCTGGAACATGATTTGGTTATTTTCGCGAGAGGAACATGATGGTACGATCTGATTTTTGAGGAAGAATATGTGATGATTTTGAGGTACGGGACTTCCACAATATGCTCCTAAATTCTCTCGAGAGTATTCCGTTTGTTTTCTATGTCGATGCACTCATATTGAATTGTGATATTCATTTGAAATCTGAAAATTATTGGAATCTATAATATTGTGATTTGAGCATGGTGTCATGAGATTTTAATATGGCACGGAGAATGGGCACCCGCCAATAGTCCCACAAACCGGTGTAAGGCTTTGAGATGCCTAGGGGATGTGAGGTAAGGCCTGGTGACCCATTGATGTATTGTTGAGAAATTAATATTGATATAATTGTTGAGTTGTGTATTAAATTTGTGTAAGTAATTCGTATTGTTGCGATTTATTCATCGTGCTAATTATTTTTTAGCATATATTCCTGTCATATTGTGTACTTCCCCGTGTTTTCTTTTAGTTGGTAGGTTGTCATGGATTGGGACACTATGCACTATTTTGGAGAATTGTTTTAGAGCATGGATTGGAAAATTTATTTTGATGTATAACTAGTGGTGAAATATTAGTTGGAGAATTGGGTATTTTGTATTTAAGAGAAACTTTATTGTAATCATTATTGTGGAAATAGAATAATTGTGGATTTTTTATATTTAAATTATGGAATTTAGATGCTCTATACTTATTTTGAATGGTTTTAGTTTAGTTTTTATCGTAGTAGCACGACGCGTGACTTCCCGTGTACGTGGGGAGTTACACTATGGTTAATTGCACTGAATGGATGTTGAGCTAACCCTCCTTAAATGGCTTTGTTATCCCATTATCTTGTTGTACTGACAACGATATTAGCCACTCGAAGCAATTGACTAAGTGATGATAGTTGCGGCAAAACTCATGAGAAGATTTGTTAGCTATTCTTATGACTTAGTTATTGATCTTCTCGGGCATTTATAAACGTATCCTCTATCCTCCTTGCCATGAATTCAAGACCCTTGATCCGTAATTCAGCAGTAATAACCTTTAAGTTCCTCACAGGATCCACAATGTCATAAACATGGATAATATCGGGATCTTCAAATGCACGTAGACCATGAAAAATCCCCTCAACTACACGAATGTGAGATGAGAAATTGTTTCCCAGTCCTTGTCCCTCATAAGCACCGTGAACTAGTCCAGCTATATCATGAATTTCTAAGAAAGCTGATACCTCACTATTTGGCATGAATAGTTGACAAACTATACCCAACAGGAAAAAAAAACTAATCGCATTTATATTAAAGTAGGCAATATCAAAAAATTTTAAAAATTCAACCAGTGTACTACAATAATAGATCTTTTCCACATTTCTACCTCCAATAGTGTGTTCAACCATTTGAATTGGAATATACTCATTTTCATAAAGAGGTCCACCTGACCCCAAGTCATAAAAAAATAATAATAAAAGCAATATCACTAAGTTAAATAAAATTAGTAAAATTAAAATGACCATATGAATAAAACAAAACAAACATTGCATTCATATCATACTCCATACAAACTTATGGATACATCATTTTAGAAGTAAATGAGATCATAACCCAAACATAAACATCATTTTAGAAGGAAAATTACCAAGTTTAGGGTTGTGCCGTGATAAACCCCCCAACCTATATAGCACATGATGCAAAACAGATAAAAGGTTGTCTTGATAAGAAGAAGAATTGAATAGTTAAAATTGTATAACCATCTTAACCAAAAGATATAAGGGTAACAAATGGAGAAATGGACATTGTCATCAAACTTAGTTAAAGTGAATGGGATCTACCATCACTAACCATAAAAAGGCCACCAATAGAACCCAATAAAAAGATCATAGAAAATATCTCACTAATCAGCATTGTTCCTAAAATTCACCTCATCCCTAGCATCAATAATATTTAGGGAAGTTCAATTGCAATTCCAGTTAAAATTACCATTTACTCAGTAGATAATTCCAATAAAAACAATCAATGATCTAATGAAGGACATTCAAAAAATAGATACTGGAACAAAACTATCATCGACAGCATGAAAGAAAAACTTGTGGTGGCCTTATAGGCTTATTGTCGGAACAAAGTGTGTGTAGCTGCCCTTTCATCCATTTAGATTTAACAAATATTAGTAAAAGAACATAAAATCATATCAAACATTAGAGTAAACAAAGAAGAGGACTAGCCTTCTAAAATTAGTAATGAAGGGAAGTGACTCCACTCCATTTCAATAAATAGTTCATTTAACTAAAATAGTTGACATCATACTAAATATAGACATCCAACAACCTGTTACATTCAATCCAACATGTTACATGATATTAAAAATAAAAATAAAAACCTAAGCTTAGAATAATCCAAAATTAAATATGCATATTCGAAGGATATTACAAAAATAGAGTACTCAAAAGAACCAACATTCACCCAAAAAATGTTCAATAAGAGTAAAAAAAATAATCAAACTTTCTCATGCGTTCTACAGAAATTGAGTGAACACAAACAATTGGGGGTGGGATGGGGGGATGTAGAAGATATGGATCAAAAGCTTTACAAAAATATTTCACATCAAGCAAAGTAATTAGACAACCAAAATGGAAAAAAATAATAGAATAATAGACTGACTACATATCCATTTGATTGTGAATTTGAGAGTAAGTAAATAAATTACCTAAAGGTTATGAATATAAGCCTCCAAGCAGGGTCGTAGCTAGGTGGGGGGCTTGGCTGGGCTCAAGCCCGGGTCACTTTAAAAAAAAATTGTCTAAAATTTAACGCCTAATACATCACAGCCCACCCAACAAACAAAAAAATTAGCCGGCCCAACCAATCAAACCTCAATGATCCACTTAAAAAAAAACTATACAAACCATTATTTTGGGCATTATTTTGAGCCTATTTTTTTAATTAACATTATTTTTCATTATTTTTAAGTAAATACTCAAAAATAACCTCAAAAAAATTTGGCTCGGGAGCTCCCGCCCCCGAACCCCCGAAAATCAGTGTTAAGTCAGCCCGCCCGGATATAAATTCCTAGTTACGCCCTGCCTCCAAGCAAGATTACCTTGAGATAAAACTATAGCTCAACTTCATACAAAATAATGACAACTGCAAAAAAAAATTACCACAATTAATTGGGTTTCCATTTAATAATTTCATACTTATGGAAGCAATATCATTTTTGTATCTTCATCTCTTTTCTTTTCCTAAAAGAAAAAAGTTTTCTTCTAAGAAATGAATGCTTACCAGCTAGTAATTTGGTAGTAGCTATGCCAATTTTTCCAACACAAAAAAGCAATGAACATCCCTATTTTACCAAGTGTATAGATGATGAGTGGACATTTCTTTCTGCCACACACACACACACACACACACACACACATATATATATATATATATATATATATATATATATATATATATATATATATATATATATATATATATGCAGAATGTTAATACTCGGAGATAGATGCTGATCATGTTCATTTAGAGATTAGTTATGTAAACTAGTAGACATAAAAAATTACAAAAGCATGTCAACAAATTATTTAGATAGGAAAAAGTAATTAAACAACAACTGGAAAAAAGAGCAATTTTAGTAGAAAAGGAAACTGGACAGAATGCGATTAGCCAAAATGTTGACAGATTCCACCAACTATAAGTGTAAAACAAAGTAAATGGTGTAAAATTTTAAAGACATTACCTTTTTCAATCGTCCCTCGAATTTTGCAACCACGGTTTTAACCGAAAAATAGCTTCGCCCAAGAAAGAAAAAAAATGAGATGACCTAAAATTTGTCGTAAGAAAAATAATTACATGTAAAACTGTTGAACAAAAAATTAAAGAGAAAAATTGAAATGGAGTTAACGATCAGAACCGCTAACATAAACAGAAATCACCACCATCACCACAAAGATATGGTGTATATTTGACATGAAATATATCCAGACTCCTATAAATTCATGCTTAACCAAAACAATTTTGTGGATGAAAAGGATTTGAATGTTATCTTTTATTCAAGAGGAATGCTTTGAGTCCTAAAATCATCGTCCTGGCGGTAAGTTGGCTCGTCATAGTTGAGCCAAAATTTGGACCTCAAATATCAATATAAAATATAGATTATGTACTTTTATGACTTAAAATAATATTGATTATGGATATAGGACAATAAATATTTCGTTTCCATATTTAGTCCCTATTTTCAAATTAAAGGAACACGTGGCATGTTGTGATTGGTTGACGTTTTATGAATATGGATCCGCGCCAGCGGCTTTATTCAAAAATAGGGATTAAAACTATAAATAAAATATTTGTTGTCCTATTTTCAAAATACATATTACAATAGCTCCTAAATTTACAAAGCCCCTAAAAATACCATTAATTTCTTTACTCGTCTCAACTTCGCAAAGTACAAAAAAATGAAAATAAAAAATACGCATATAAAAGGTACCTAATGACATTTAACCCACATCACAGTTCAATTGACCAAGAATTAAACCACTTGCCATAAAAAATAAATGATAATTGAAATATTATAGAAAATAAAAAAAATCCAATTTCAAAAATTAAAACTGATTAGTGCATCCACATTGATACCTTCAGTAGTGTTTCCATCCATTTGAATTGGAGTATACTGTAACAACCCGTCCTTTTGGGAGACCATCAAATTCCATAATTGGATATAAATTGGAATTTGGGGAATTTTCCTAAATAATAATTTTTGGGATTTTCGAGGATTGAATGATTTTTGATGGGTGCTGTAATTATTTTTGGGACTATATAGGTTGAAATATTTTAATTATATGTCGTCATTGAGTAAAGCGACACGAGGTAAGATTTTTAATTGGAAAACCCGCATTTATTTATTTTGGGTTGGAATAGTGATTTGCGGTCAAGTACCTCGGATTGGAATTTTGACTACGCCGTGAGTCTCGGAATGTCCGAGATAGTCGGAAAAGAGTGTCCGATTGTCGAAAATGAGTTTCGGATAATTTTAGAGGTAAAAGTAACTCGTAATTGGGTAAACAAGTCGTTTTTCGGTTTTAATGGTTAAAACACTTTTCTTCCTATATAAAGAGGGAGAGAGGGAAAGAAAAGAGAAAGAAAGAAAGAAAAGAGAGAGAAGAGAGAGAGGAAGGAGAAAGAGGAGGAGAAATGGAGATTCGGGCCAAACTCCGCCGGATTCGACTCGAGGTCGTCGGATTTTATCCACGAGGCAAGTGTTTACTTGCTTTATTTATCTTTTTGCTTAAATATCTCATACTGTAGTTTGGTATAAACAAACCCTAATGGTTTTGGGGTGGGTTGTCGTGGATAAAAAAGGGTTTTGGGGAGTTAAAACAATTAAACCCCAATAATATTTCAATTTTGTGGAACTTAGGTTTTAACCTAAATTAATTGATGGTTTTGGGTTCTAGGATGTTTAGAACCCTTAATATATGTGTAGTTGTAGCTGGTTGAGGTTGTAGGACATTGGGTGAGGCGACAAAAGCTTGGGAGAAGCTTTAATGGCCGAAATCGTCTCGGAGAAGACGATGAATAGTAACCCGTCACCTTAGGGGGCATTTTTGGCCAGGAAAAGAATTGATTTAGCTTTCGGCCAAAACACGAAAGTTGTAGATCTTTTCGATACGGTCGCGTGCGCGGTCGACCGCGTCAAGGAGAAAGGGCCTACTGCTTTGTTTCGTAGGCTTATTTACAACCCGCGATCGACCGGGGGTCTAGTACCGGTCGACCGGTGCCCTGTTTTCATCCCAAGATTTTGGAGATTAGGATTATTTCTCCTTTTTGAGTTTAATGTTTAAGGGCCTTCCAAATTAGAGATTATGGAGGGTTATGTCATAAAGGACTTGAGGAATTGGGAGTATATATATGTGTATATTCACTTAGAGTGAATTAGCATAATTGGAGATATCCAAATGAATCCATAGATGGGATTTTGGTATATATTACTTGTTAAAGTAAGAAAATATTTTGGGTTTAGTATCATGCACATATGATTGCATGATTATGATTCTTTGAGAGAATCTTTGGTATTATTGGTCATCGATAGATGGTTTGGCAAATATAGCCATTTTTATATATTCAGGTAGGAATATATGATATATATATATATATATATATATATATATATATATATATATATATATATATATATATATATATATATATATATATATACTATGTGATTATGTATATATATGATATGATCTACATGTTTTTGAAAATATATAGATGAATATTTTCAAAATGGGAGAAAGATAAATGATTTTCATAATTGATAAATTATGGTTACACACCTCCCTAAATCGCTATCATAAGGGAAGTTGCGCGCGTTGTGGTGAAGCCTTCCTGGCTATTGAGCAGGTTGGATATAGTCCCTAGGCCATATGGGCGGTTATTTGTTTTCTGCGCTGGTTAGGGGATTCTGGGTGTGGTCCTGACTTTCCCGCAGGCAATATGGCCACTTCCCGTCGTTGGTAGGTTCCCAGGTTGTCTTGTATAGATAGGCCCTGGAAGATGATAGCCATTTAGGGGCGCGTCCAGTGGGGAAACCCGGAGGGGCGGTCTTAGATTTATTAAAGCAATTCATGATAATGGATTGGCTTTAATTTACATTTCCTGAGTATAAAAAGGAAAATGGGATAAAGGTTTGGCTTCGGTAACACTCCCGGATGGAAGAAGGGATGTGGAAGCATGATTTGATCAAAGCATTTTCATGATAATGGAAATGGCTTTGGGGTACATTTCCTGAGTATAAAAAGGGAAATGGGATGACATATAAAGGAAAAGCATTTTTATGATAATAAAAATGGCTTTTTAAAGTATATGATTGGTAAAGTAATTCATGATAATGAATTGGGTTTTATATTTACATTTCCTGAGTATAAAAAGGGAAATGGGAAGTTTTGAGAAAATGAAAAGTATTGATAAATACTTGATATATGAACTCTCAGTCCGGGAGATAGATCCGGATGGTTATGGTAAAATATGATTATATACATATGGATGAATCGAGTACCGAGGGTCTAATGGATCTCGATAATCGACCTTGCCGCATAGTAGTGTATCGGGGGGTTCCTTGTTTGGATTTCTCTTTGCGAGACACCCCACGTACGAATATGGCAATGTGTTGAGACTAGGGAGAAGTTTTGTCCTTAGTGCTCTTATATTGATATTTATTATATGTTGTATATATATATAGATATATATATATATTCTGTACTGAGGGACTGTCGGATCTCGAGGATCGACCGTGCCGCGTAGTTTTGTATCGGGGGGGTTCCTTGTTTGGATTTCGCTTTGCGAGACACCCCACGCACGAGCATTGCATAGCGTTGAGACTGGGGTGAAGTTTAGCCCTTAGTACATTTCTTGGACTATCTAGGGTTGATAGTGGTTGGGTGATAGACTAGTTTAGCAGGATAGCTTGACTAGGATGTTTAGAGGGATGCGCTAGGAGTGCACTATTAGTGAAGAGGTGAGGGGTATCTCATGGGAGTGCGATACCAAACTTAAATATGAGATAAAACCTTTTTCAAAATAATAAGGCATTTATGCACTTGCTAAATATTTAAAAAAAAAACTCGGGCTCTGACCCGTTTATCTACTTTTCCTTTCTTGCTATATATATATATTATATAGGTGTCCAGACACAGGGACGCCTGGATGGAACTTCTTTCGAGTCAGACATCAGCTGCAGTAGTTGTGGATGCGTGCAGGTTTTTGATAGTCGCTTCCATCGTTGTACTCTAGATAGGAGGTACTGTATAAACATTCAAGCCAATGGCTCAATTGCATTTATTTATTCTTTCAGTACAGCATTCGATATGGTTGTATAATTTGAACCGAGTGTTCGATTATTTTATTTTATTTCAGTTTCATTTACGGATTTAACTTGTGGATGTTTATTTTAATCGTTAAAAAGAGTAGTTAAGTAAAAGTTTTTAACGCTGGCCTAATAGGATATTAGTAATTAAATGGATTTTCGACAGTGATGCTAAGAATGATCCATATGTGACTCCTGTTTTAATTTGATATAGGAGTGATCGCCCGGTATCCCATTAGGCGGGTTGTTACAAATGGTATCAGAGCATCGGGTTCTAGTGTCCTTAGGAATCTGTGCGGACGTACTATGCTTTCAGCGTTGCTCTCGATTTGATATAGAGCCTCAGGATTAGGATTGTTGATTTCTCTTGTGAGATTTTGTTCACCTGCCATATTATGAGATTATAGAAATATTTTGCGCGCTCGTTTGAGAATCGTGTGCGGAGCTTGAATGGTAGCAAGAGGTGAGGCTTAGCTGGAGCAGCTGGTAGAAGGTTGGGATGAGGACCTTAGTAGAGGTCACTCTCCTTATGGTAATTGTTAAGGATTTTAGTGGCGACTACTAAATCATGGTAGTTAGGATTACCGCTGTACCACTCAAGTAGAGAATGGTACTAAAGTCGAATTCCTCATTGAAACTGAGGGTTCGAAAGGGACCTTACGGATAGTTTTAATCGTGAGTCCCCCTAATTTAGCCGGAATGAGAAGGATGTTGTTATGAGTTTTACCTCAATCGAGGAGGTATATTTGGAGTGACTTGATAAATTCGCGATATTAGTTAGCCCTAGAATCGTGTGGGTAATTTGAGTTATGGCGGTATCGATAACATTATATCATGTATGCATATGTGTTGTTCGCAGTAGCGGAGTTTTATTTTTCTTCATTCGCCATAGAGGCGGGTGCTGATATATGATATATATATACATATCTGGTTAGTGATGCTCGTTTTATATGTCTATACGAGCATGGTGGTATGATGAGTATAATACATTATGGTGTATTTTCGGAGCGATAGCAGGCTAAGAATGGCAAGTCTATCGCGTCCATGGTTCCTCGAGGGAACAGGTTATTGTTGCGGTGTCTCACCTAGATATAGGTTGAGTTCACCTTATTTGTTATGGGTTAATGGAACTTCGATGATAAGCGGTTTCCTTATCGTGATTTGGTTATATGGCGACCTTATATATATGATTTAAGGCCGCAGGATTTGTGTTGAGCTATAAGATAAAGCTCATTATTGTTTGCGCAAGGACTTAAAATATAGTGCGAGCGCGGGGTGGTGTGACTCTTAGTTAGAGATAGGAGTTCAGACCACCTTTTTATTGGATTAGGGGATAGGGATATCCCGGTTGCATGTTGAAATAACGGAACTCCATAACCAACGAAGTCAAGGGTTAATGTGTGGAGGGGTACCTTGTTTGGATTTCGCTTTGCGAGACACTCCACACATGACTCTTAACGGCGTCGGGCGTGGAGAGATGTTATAGGATGCAAGGATTTGGGTTAGTCTTATAGTGTGGATGAACCACTATAGACTATGAGCCCTGTGATGATGGTATGTTTATGGAGATATGGTGCTATGGAAAAGCACTAATGTGGTCCCCTCGCCACAAGTGGGTGGGTGAGGTTGGACTTAGAGAAATTGGTTTGAGGATAATAACCAACCTTAATGAAAAGGCAAATTTTGAGGTGATACATTTTGGGTATTATGTTCGTGACACTTTCTACAGAAAGTGGGCATTTCGATTGATTAGGTTTCCTTCCTTATGGGAGGATGGATAAGATACTAGAAATGCGTTCGTAGGTTAGCGTAGGCAGGATTTAGGACGTCCCGTTAGTGTGCCTTGGACCATTACATCTCGATGACCGACGACGCGAGGGAGTAGTGTAACGGGAGGGTTCCTTGTTTGGATTTCTCCTTGGCGAGACGTCCCACTCACGAAACCAAGCAAATGTCGGGATTCGAGAGAGGCCTTGGGCACTAGGGACATATTTAGGATACTCGTTTCGCTTAAGTAGGGTAACGCTTAGACCGTAGCATTAGTAGGATATAGGTTCGCTAGAGTTAATGGCGCCGAGGTTAGGAGGATTCAATTTTCGTGGGTCAGGAGGACCCATAGATGAGTATTACACCGAGGAAAGGAGACCCTTAATGGGAGCGAGTGTTACGTGTCTGACGTTCACTATATATGTGCAGATGTGCACAAGTTAGAAAGGTGTATGGGCACCTTGGTAAGATGGTTTTATATACCGCTTGAAATAGAATGGGCGTAGTATATAAGGTTGAAATTCATGCCGATAGGCATTATAGAAGATGGGTATTATGTGACGTATAAGAGTCACTTTGCGATCATGATAGTCGTGTAGCATATGGTTGGGAACCGTTGGGTTAGTATTGTTTCCCTTGAGGTATTAGTATTTGGAGTGATCCTAAGATTGGTGGTGTAGGTCGTATCTGAATTTTGAGGATGAAATTCGGTTGTAAGGGGGGGTATGTAACAACCCGTCCTTTTTGGAGACCATTAAATTCCATAATTGGATATAAATTGGAATTTGGGGAATTTTCTTAAATAATAATTTTTGGGATTTTCGAGGATTGAATGATTTTCGATGGGTGCTGTAATTATTTTTGGGACTATATAGGTCGAAATATTTTAATTATATGTCGTCATTGAGTAAAGCGACACGAGGTAAGATTTTTAATTGGAAAACCCGCATTTATTTATTTTGGGTTGGAATAGTGATTTGCGGTCAAGTACCTCGGATGGGAATTTTGACTGCGCCGTGAGTCTCGGAATGTCCTAGATAGTCAGAAAAGAGTGTCCGATTGTCGAAAATGAGTTTCGGATAATTTTAGAGGTAAAAGTAACTCGTAATTGGGTAAACAAGTCGTTTTTGGGTTTTAATGGTTAAAACCCTTTTCTTCCTATATAAAGAGGGAGAGAGGGAAAGAAAAGAGAAAGAAAGAAAGAAAATAGAGAGAAGAGAGAGAGGAAGGAGAAAGAGGAAGAGAAATGGAGATTCGGGCCAAACTCCGCCGGATTCGACTTGAGGTCGTCGGATTTTATCCACGAGGCAAGTGTTTACTTGCTTTATTTATCTTTTTGCATAAATATCTCATACCGTAGTTTGGTATAAACAAACCCTAATGGTTTTGGGGTGGGTTATCGTGGATAAAAACGGGTTTTTGGGAGTTAAAACAATTAAACCCCAATAATATTTCAATTTTGTGGAACTTAGGTTTTAACCTAAATTAATTGATGGTTTTGGGTTCTAGGATGTTTAGAACCCTTAATATATGTGTAGTTGTAGCTGGTTGAGGTTGTAGGACATTGGGTGAGGCGACAAAAGCTTGGGAGAAGCTTTAATGGCCGAAATCGTCTCGGAGAAGACGATGAATAGTAACCCGTCACCTTAGGGGGCATTTTTGGCCAGGAAAAGAATTGATTTAGCTTTCGGCCAAAACACGAAAGTTGTAGATATTTTCGATACGGTCGCGTGGGCGGTCGACCGCGTCAAGGAGAAAGGTCCTACTGCTTTGTTTCGTAGGCTTATTTACAACCCGCGATCGACCGGGGGTCTAGTACCGGTCGACCGGTGCCCTGTTTTCATCCCAAAATTTTGGAGATTAGGATTATTTCTCCTTTTTGAGTTTAATGTTTAAGGGCCTTCCAAATTAGAGATTATGGAGGTTTATGTCATAAAGGACTTGAGGAATTGGGAGTATATATATGTGTATATTCACTTAGAGTGAATTAGCATAATTGGAGATATCCAAATGAATCCATAGATGGGATTTTGGTATATATTACTTGTTAAAGTAAGAAAATATTTTGGGTTTAGTATCATGCACATATGATTGCATGATTATGATTCTTTGAGAGAATCTTTGGGATTATTGGTCATCGATAGATGGTTTGGCAAATATAGCCATTTTTATATATTCAGGTAGGAATATATGATATATATATATATATATATATATATATATATATATATATATATATATATATATATATATATATATATATATATATATATACACTATATGATTATGTATATATATGATATGATCTAAATGATTTTGAAAATATATAGATGAATATTTTCAAAATGGGAAAAAGATAAATGATTTTCATAATTGATAAATTATGGTTACACACCTCCCTAAATCGCTATCATAAGGGAAGTTGCGCGCGTTGTGGTGAAGCCTTCCTGGCTATTGAGCAGGTTGGATATAGTCCCTAGGCCATATGGGCGGTTATTTGTTTTCTGCGCTGGTTAGGGGATTCTGGGTGTGGTCCTGACTTTCCCGCAGGCAATATGGCCGCTTCCGGTCATTGGTAGGTTCCCAGGTTGTCTTGTATAGATAGGCCCTGGAAGATGATAGCCATTTAGGGGCGCGTCCAGTGGGGAAACCCGGAGGGGCGGTCTTAGATTTATTAAAGCAATTCATGATAATGGATTGGCTTTAATTTACATTTCCTGAGTATAAAAGGGGAAATGGGATAAAGGTTTGGCTTCGGTAACACTCCCGGATGGAAGAAGGGATGTGGAAGCATGATTTGATCAAAGCATTTTCATGATAATGGAAATGGCTTTGGGGTACATTTCCTGAGTATAAAAAGGGAAATGGTATGACATATAAAGGAAAAGCATTTTTATGATAATAAAACTGGCTTTTAAAAGTATATGATTGTTAAAGCAATTCTTGATAATGAATTGGCTTTTATATTTACATTTCCTGAGTATAAAAAGGGAAATGGGAAGTTTTGAGAAAATGAAAAGTATTGATAAATACTTGATATATGAACTCTCAGTCCGGGAGATAGATCCGGATGGTTATGGTAAAATATGATTATATACATATGGATGAATCGAGTACCGAGGGTCTAATGGATCTCGATAATCGACATTGCCACATAGTAGTGTATCGGGGGGTTCCTTGTTTGGATTTCTCTTTGTGAGACACCCCATGCACGAATATGGCAATGTGTTGAGACTAGGGAGAAGTTTCGTCCTTAGTGCTCTTATATTGATATTTATTGTATGTTGTATATATATATAGATATATATATTCTGTACTGAGGGACTGGCGGATCTCGACGATCGACCGTGCAACGTAGTAGTGTATCGGGGGGGTTCCTTGTTTGGATTTCGCTTTGCAAGACACCCCACGCACGAACATTGCATAGCGTTGAGACTGGAGTGAAGTTTAGCCCTTAGTACATTGCTTGGACTATCTAGGGTTGATAGTGGTTGGGTGATAGACTAGTTTAGCAGGATAGCTTGACTAGGATGTTTAGAGGGATGCGCTAGGAGTGCACTATTAGTGAAGAGGTGAGGGGTATGTCATGGGAGTGCGATACCAAACTTAAATATGAGATAAAACCTTTTTCAAAATAGTAAGGCATTTATGCACTTGCTAAATATTTTCAAAAAAAAACTCGGGCTCTGACCTGTTTATCTACTTTTCCTTTCTTGCTATATATATATATATATATTATATAGGTGTCCAGACACAGGGACGCCTGGATGGCACTTCTTTCGAGTCAGACGTCAACTGCAGCAGCTGTGGATGCGTGCAGGTTTTTGATAGACGCTTCCATCGTTGTACTCTAGATAGGAGGTATTGTATAAACATTCGATCCAATGGCTCAATTGCATTTATTTATTCTTTCAGTACAGCATTCGATATGGTTGTATAAATTGAACCGAGTGTTCGGTTATTTTATTTTATTTCAGTTTCATTTACGCATTTAACTTGTGGGTGTTTATTTTAATCGTTAAAAAGAGTAGGTAAGTAAAAGTTTTTAACGCTCGCCTAATAGGATATTAGTAATTAAATGGATTTTCGACAGTGATGCTAAGAATGATCCATATGTGACTCCTGTTTTAATTTGATATAGGAGTGATCGCCCGGTATCCCATTAGGCGGGTTGTTACATATACACATTTTCATAATGTGGTAGAGACCCTGAGTGATCAGGAAAACATAAAAATCAAAGCACTCTCACTAAGTTAATAAAATCAGTTCTGTTATAATAACATATGAATCAAATAGTTGAAAAATTATATTTGTAAACTAAATGATCTGATAACTTCGGCCAACATTATTCAATGTGCAAAACCATATATATATATATATATATATATATATATATATATATATATATATATATATATATATGCTCTTTGCGGACTAGTCCTCATTTTAAGAATGTGGTCCGGACATGTGTCACTTAACGGTGCCCCTAGAAATTATCGCCTAAATTATAGGCACACTCTCTCTCTTTTCTGGGATCATCGCAAGGTGACTAATGTCCGGTACGCATTCTTAAAATGCAGACTAGTCCACACAAGAGAAGGACTGTATATATATATATATATATATATATATATATATATATATATACATAAAATTTCTTGTAAGGACTCCTTATGGTGCAGAGTCCGGTACATACCATTTTTTTAAAATAGTAAAAAAATGAATTTTTTGATGAAACTTCATGGATTTGATCTCCATGGTGAGAAGATCATCTCCAATTTAAAAAAAAAACAGTTGAGATTAGGTGATATGTAAAAAAAATGTATAAATATGCATTTTCAACCGTTGAAATGTTGGGTCGGCGCCAACCACTTTACTGATTGAATTTTTTAATGAAACTTCCCGGATATGATCTTCTCACTCTCGAGATCATATCCATGAAGTTTCATAAAAAAAATCAGTCAAAAAGTTGGTGAGATGACTGTCAACATTTCAACGGTCAAAAATTCATATTTATACCATATTTTCACATATCACCTCATATCAACGGTTTTTTTATTGAATTTTTTTGATGAAAAAATTGGAGATAAACTTCTCACCGTGGAGATCTTATACATGAAGTTTCATCAAAAAATCCTTTTTTTTACTATTTTTAAAAAATAGTATGTACTGGGGTATGTACCATAAGGAGTCCTTACAGGAGGGTCTCTCTCTCTCTCTCTCTCTCTCTCTCTCTCTCTCTCTCTCTCTACATATATATACGCACACACACGTACACAATATGCAGAGATTTGAACTTGGCACTATCCGACTTTTCTTATGCCCCCCTCCATTATTCTTACCATACTTAAAACTATTTAAGCAACTACAATATCAAATGATGAACTTTCACATGACACTTCCATCAAAGCCATAATATAAAAGCGAGAATGATTTCAAACACTACACAGTAACTTTTAGTTAAATTATTACTATTCAAAATAATAATGAGTGGATACATATACAATAGGTAGAGAACAATATAACTGAAATTGTATTAATGGAGAGAGAATTCAAACTTACAGTAATCTCGACAATCACTAGAGGTTGTCTTAATGGATTAAGATGCTAAGCGAGCAGTCACGTGAGCACAAACACCAAACATATTTGTAAAATGGCCAGTTGAAGTGCATAAAAAGGGGATTATCCCCTAGAAAACACCATTAGATGTATCCTTCATTGGAGGTGGACATGTAACTGCGCCCCAAACTAATAGGAACAACAAATTTTCACTTCAATACCTTCAAGTTTAGATCATCATTTAACAGTCAGACTACAAATTCTAAGCATTATCCCCTAACATGTTTAAGAAGTTGAGACGTAAAGAGAAAAATGAACAAATATTCAACACATAAAAAATTAACACACACCAATTACGGATGAACACATACAACGCCTGTAAAGAATGATACCTCATAAAAAACTCCGTGAAATTTGAACTCAATTAACCGAAAACTTCAAAAAATTATATATGAAAGGTTGATATCAATAAATTTACATTTTAAGATCAAGATAACTTGTACTTAAAGGAAAAAGAAGATAAATCTATATATAAAGGATAATAATTATGCAATACATAAGTCCATGCACAAACAACCTAGCCCAAACACTTCACAATCAATGCCCTACATAATTTCAACACAAAACTGTAAGGAATGCACCTCATTTGTTTTCTTCACTGCTACATTGATATCCTTTTTTAACTCATGGGGGTATAATTATGAACCCAATAAACCCAATTCAGTATAAGCTAACACTTATAATATAAAGCAAACCAACAAACTGTGATTTTTAAGTCAATCATCACTAACTTTAATCTTAAATCACACTTTAACATAAAAAATTTAAAGCACAAACATCTGTTATATTATAAGGGTAATTTTTCTTACAGCCCATGCCCATCTAATAATTTTACTTGGTTAATAATTGTAAAATGGCCATTTGATAATGTATGTTTATAAAATGTTAGTTGGAATGTATACTTATAAAATGAATCGAGAAAAGCTTCACTGGCAATCCTAAGCCATAGATCAACACATTCCTTCCCAATGGGGCCAGTGATAGCAAACCCTTTCATTTGTCCCTTTGGATTTACAATAACACCAACATTATCTTTGAAGTACATGAAACACCGTCCTTTCGGCACCCAGGTTTGCGATGCCTGGCGATGACAACTGGCATGACTTTCTTACGGAGATCAGGCTTTCCCTTTCTGACGGTGGCCATCACCATATCACCCACACATGCAACCTGTTCAATCCTCCGTTTATCCCCTTCACTGATATAATGTATAGATTCTTACTTGCAGTGTTATCAGCATATTTTACTGTTGCTGCCACTGGTAGACCCAGTGACATTCGAAACTTGTTTCGTACTGATCGTCCTCGCTTAGACATCTTCGCGTGCTGACTTCATAAAAACATGACATTAATATCTAGATATACTGTATACAAAAATATGGGATGGATTGTTTTTTAAATTTAAACAACTCTGTTTTGTTAGCCTTGTTATTAATTATATCGAATGAACCACTTGACTAAAGTTGTATACCAGTGCTCACTCGGGCAATAAGAGAATGTTTTATTCAGTGAACCAGCATAAAGACAACAACATATACCTTTAACCACTGCAAATAAATGATTCATAGCTAACAAATAAATGGTCTAAAATAGAAAAACATCTAATCACTATAAAATACATTTAAACATTTCACTGTGGTTGTCTAGCATAGGCACCCTTCCAATCAAATCTTCCATTGATATGAGGTTGTTGATCCTTATGAGTCATTAATAGACAACTATAGTCAACTGATTAAAAGATTAGACAACTGATTAAACGATTAAATGATTTTAAATAACATTTTCAAATGATTCAATCAACCGAATATTTTCAACACCAACATTTTCAAGAATAGGGGATTAAATCAACATTTAAACTTACATAAACATTTTCAACATTGTCAAGAACATGAGATAAAATCAACAACACTTAAACTTAGCTGAAAATGAAACACGGTGAATTAAAAAAATGAAAAAAAAATACTAAATGAAAAAACTTAGTGCTAAAACGATTGAGATGTAGCTAAAACGGTAAGCTAAAAAGATTAAGCAAGATTAAAATGAAACCCGACAATTCAATGATTCAAAGATGAAAACCATACCTGGATGATGGAGATGAATAACCGTTAACCAAAGATGAGTTAAAAGAAGAGGGAGATAAATACGGGGGTCAAAAGAGGGGGAACCAAAGCTGAGATGAAATCTTTGGGTACATTTCTAAAGTTAGCCTTTGTTTGAATAAAAGTAAAAGAGGGAACTAATTAATGGTAAGGCAAAAGAAGGGAAAACCAAAAACTAAAGGATAAAAATAGGAAAATGCAACAAAACAATCTCAACCCTCCATTTCTAGCCTTGTTAGCACCATCTCAACGCCTAATTGTCTTATTTTTTTATTGAATAGTATCACTATTTTGCTCCTTATTATTATTATTATTATTTTTATTATTATTATTATTATTATTATTATTATTATTATTATTATATATATATTATTATATATATATATATATATATATATACTCACTTGTTACAAAATTAATAGGGGTTGTCCCATATTAATATATATACTCACTCGTTACCAAATTAATAGGGGTCGTCCCACATTAAGAGTCCACTTTCCTTTTTTGGACAAGATCAATGAACCAAAAATCAACGATAATGATAAGTATTCACCTTAACCATTAATTAAGTGTATCCTTAATGCATAAAAAAACTAGATAGGAACTGTTAATTTAGGTCGGTGATAGTATATATATATATATATATATATATATATATATATATATATAACTAGCACCAATTTTAAGAAGAGGCAGGGGAATGGGAATTGTTTGAAGAGAGAGGGAAAGAGAGGGGGGAGGAGGAGTGGTTGTTTGAAAGTGCAATAAGTGGTTTTATCCTTTTGACCCGCAACTAAACCGCTATAATAGGCCATTGAACCTGTTTTGACCCGATAGGAAAAATAGAAAAGAACCGAACAACTTGCTTTGGGAAGGTGATGGGTGGTTTTGTCTTCACCTGGCTAAATAGAAGAAATTTTGTAAGAGGTCACATTTTCATGAAATTAAATCTGGATTTAATAACATGGCTCCACACACTATCACCATTAAAAAAGTCCCAAGTGTGCTTCAGAGTTGCATTTTTGTTTAAAGCAACTATATTTCTTATGCCAAGACCACCATTTTCTTTGGGAAGACACACTTGCTTCCACGAAGTAGTAACAGTGTTTAGTTTGTTAACTTGTCTAGTCCATATGAAATTTCTAATCCACCCCTATTCTTGCTTGAGAAGAGACTAAGGCCATAGATTGACAATAAAACTCTATAGAAGAATTCGTTGCAGCACAATTTTAATGAGCTCAACTCTTCTTTCTATGGAAAGAATCCTGCCCTGCCAGCCTTCAAGTTTAGACCTTACTTTATCTGTAATTTCTTGAAACTGACACCTTCTTAGATTACCTCTAAAAATGAATACTCCAAGGTATGTAAATGGAGAAGTACCGATTTGGATGCCCGGTGAATTGCAAAATTTTCCACTATTTATTTAGAGCACCTTTGCCAATATATACTGTGGATTTTGCCTTGTTAATATTTTGACATGAAGAAGCACTGTATTTCTCAAAAAGTTTCATGTCGTGATTGAGAGTTTATGGGTCTTCTTTGCAGAACACCATCATATCATCAACATACAAAAGATGCGTTGGAGATTTATAACCTCTGAGAGAAGATATATGTTTGATGTGTTTATTAGTAGCAAACGTGGACAAGCATTTGTGGAGAACTTCTTCAGCCAAAATAAAGAGGATAGGAGACAAACTGATGTAAATCTTCAAATGCGAAAGCATTATTACTACACTACACAACAACTATTACCTACACAACATCAATAACAACAACTAAACTAAAGAAATGAAATGGGTTTTTTTCTCTCTCTATTCTCAATTCTCCATATTCAAGATTATGTACAAATGAGGGTCAAGGGCCCTATTTATAGGAAGAGTTAGCTTACTAATAAAGCTAATACCCAAAATGACTAAAAAAGGCAAATAATAACCAAAAATGACATTCTAGTCCCAAACATACTTGGAAACTAATTAAACACTAAAAATAAAGGAAAATGATAATTAAACCCCAAACTAAAAATAGAAAATAAAAAATAGTGTTTCCAGGGGTCACAACCATGTGCCACGTGTCACTAGAGATCCCATACACATCATTCTCCTTGTCTTCAAAAAATCTCGTGCTCGAGCTTTGAGGGTGACTCGTCAATGCCACATGAACACGTGTCGGTACAATTGTTATATTCCAAAGTAAAGCAAAACTCCAAGTCAAATCCAACACGCAAATGGACCAGTCGAACTTCTATTATACATATATGGACCTTCAACAAATGGGCTAATATTCCCAAATCTCAATGATGCCTCCCTACAAAATCCAAGCAACCAAAAATTGATGACCACTCCGCCTTATCAACACCATAAGCACATGGTTGAAACTTGGCTTGGTGGATCCTTGAACTGACAGGACAATAACTTCAGCAATCGCACCTTTGTGAGTACGATGGTGAAACAAGAGAAACGATACAGGTGGGTTTCAGGGCTTGGGAGTGGTTGTGGGAGGAGAACCGGTACCGGAAATGGGCCTTGGGGTCTGGCCTGAGGTCGAATGGGGGTAGGGTGTGTGAGGGTTGTCGGCAAGGTCAAGAGGTTAGAGGGGTGGCAGAAAAAGGGGCAGTGTAGGGTCGGCGGTGGCTAAGGGTTGCTGAGGTATGTTGTCGGTGGCAGTAGGTGGTAGGATAGCGATTTTGGGTAGGTTCTTAATTAGGTTTTGTAAGATCTTAATTTGAGGATTAGGGTTTCAATTTGGGGTTCTTGGGTTAGATTTTGTAAGTTCTTGGGGATTAGGGTTAGGGTTTGAAAAAAAATTGAGGACAGAGATTCATGTAGATATGGTGGTAGTTATGTGGTGGTAGGAGGTGGAGCTGGAGAATGGTGATGGTGGAGATGGGGGTGGAGGAGCTAAAAGAGGTGGTATCTCCTCTTTTAGTCGTGATGGAATTTAAGATTTCCATTCATCTGATTCTCTTTTGGGCATTTATCAATCATTCAATTGAAGGGTCGCCGAAGTGTAACAACTCGTGTTCTTGGAGCCAATTAAATTCCATAATTGGGAATTTAAGAAATTATTGTGATAGTAATTTTTAGGATTTTTGAGGATCGGATGATTGTCGTTGGGTGTAATATTTACTTTTGGGATTAAGTAAATATTTTGGAGTATTTTAATTATATGTCGTAGTTAAGTAAAGCGACAAGAGATAAGATTTTAATTGGAAAACCCGCTTTGAGATGAATTGGGTTAAATAGTGAGTTGCGGTCAAGTACCTCGGATGGAAATTTTTATTGTGCCATGAGTCTAGGAATGGCCGAGATAGTCGGAAAAGAGTGTTCGATTATCGAAATTGAGTTTCGGGGAATTTTAGAGTTAAACGGGCTCGTAATTAAGTAAACGAGTCGTTTTTGGGTTTTAAGGGTTAAAACCCTTTTCTTCCTATATAAAGAGGGAGAGAATAGAAAGAAAAGAGAGAGAAGAGAGAGAGGAAGAGAGAAAAGGGGAGATTCCGGCCAAACTCCGCGGGATTCGGCTCGAGGTCCTCGGATTTTATCCACGAGGCAAGTGTTTACTTGCTTTATTTCATTTTGAGCATAAATTCTCATATCATAGTTGGTAATAACAAAGCCTAAACATTTTGGGTTGGGTTTTTGTGGATAAAATGGGTTTTCGGGAGTTAAAACGAATAAACCCCAATAATGGTTCAATTTGAGAAACCTAGGATTTAATCGAAATTAATTGTTGGTTTCGGGTTCTAGGATGTTTAGAAACCCTTTTATATGAGTAGGAGTAGTTGGTTGAAGTTGTAGGACGTTGGGTGAGGAGACAAAAGCTCGGGGGGAGCTTCCATGGCCGAAACAGCTTCTCGGAGAAGAAGCTGCCCGACATGATCGATCGATCGACGGTTGGGTGTCGATCGATCGAAGCCATCGATCGATCGACGGTTAAGGGTCGATCGATCGACCCTTCAGGAATTTAAACAATTTTTCCTAGAGTTAATAGGATGGGCAGGTTTCCAATTCTAATTGATTCGAGGTTAATTTTGGGATAATTTGAGTGGGCTTTTAGGCTTATATAATTATGCGTATGGGAAAACATAATTATATTGATTATGGTTGGGTAAATCCTACGAGATTATTAGGATGGAATTGGGAATATAGATATTCATTCCCTTAGTGTGAATTGGTGTAATTGGAGATATCCAATAAATCCTTATATGGGATTAAGGTATTTATTATTCATCGAAGTGAAGAAATCCTTTGGGTATAGTATCATGCGTATGTGAATGCATGAATATAATTCTTTGAGAGAATCTTTGGGATTTTTGGTCATCGCTAGATGTGATTGGCAATTATGGCCATATATGCATATTCGAGGAGGAATATATGGTATATATATATACTATGTGATTAAAGTATATATGATATGATATAAATGACTTTTGAAAATAAACAAAATGAATGTTTTCAAAATGGAAAAAGAAATGATTTTCATAAAAGATAAATTATGTCAACACCCTCTATAAATGCCATCATAAGGGAAGTTTGCGCGTGTGACAACCCGCCTAATAAGATACCGGGCGATCACTCCAATATTAAATTAAAACAGGAGTCTCATATGGATCATTCTTAGCATCACTGTCGAAAATCCATTTTATTACTAAAAACCTATTAGGCCGGTGTCAAAATTTTAACTTAACTACTCTTTTTAAAGAATTAAAATAAAACATCCACAATTTAATGCACAAATGAAATAAAAAGGAAAATGAAATGAACTAAAATAACCGAACACTCGGTTCAAATAATACAACCATATCGAATATCGTGCAAAGAATAAATAAAATCAGTTGGACCATTGGCCCGAATGTTTGTACAATATCTCCTATCAAGAGTGCAAGGAAAGAAACGTCTACCGATAACCCGCAAGCGTCAACAGCTGCTGCAGCAGACGTCTGACTCGAAAGAATTTCCATCCAGGCGTCCATGTGTCTGGACACCTATGTATATATATAATATATAGCAAGAAAGGAAAGTAGATAAACGGGTCAGAGCCCGAATTTTTGAAAATATTTTGCAAGTGCATAAATGATTTATTTTTAGAAAAATAGTTTTATCTCATATTTAAATTGGTATCGCACTCCCATGAGATACCCCTCACCTCTCCCCTAATAGTGCACTCCTAGCGCATCCCTCTAGACATCCTAGTCAAGCTATCCTGCTAAACTAGTCTATCCCAAACCCACTATCAATCCTAGATAGTTCAAGCAATGTACTAAGGGATAAACTTCACCCCAGTCTCAACGCTATGCCATGTTCGTGCGTGGGGTGTCTCGCAAAGCGAAATCCAAACAAGGACCCCCCCCCCCCCCCCCGATACACTACTACGCAGCACGGTTGATCGTCGAGATCCGCCAGTCCCTCAGTACAGATATATATATATATATATATATATATACCATAAACATTTATAATATAAGAGCACTAAGGATTAAACTTCTCCCCAGTCTCAACACACTGTCATATTCGTGCGTGGGGTGTCTCGCAAAGCGAAATCCAAACAAGGAACCCCCCCGATACACTACTATGCGGCAAGGTCGATCGTCGGGATCCATTAGGCCCTCGGCACTCGATTCATCCATTTATATATACATATTCATATTTTACCTTATGATAGCGATTTAGGGAGGTGTGTATACTCCATAATTTATCAATTATGAAAATCATTTATTTACCATTTTGAAAATATTCATTTTTTTATATTTTCAAAATCATTTCCATCATAACATATATATATATATATACCTAAATCACACAGTATATACATATCCTAAATATTCTTCCTAGAATATATATAAACAGCCATAGTGGCCTATAGCATCTAGCGATGACCACTAATCCCAAGGATTCTCTCAAAGAATCATAATCATGCTTTTATATAAGCATGATACTAAACCCAAAGTATTTTCTTACTTCGACAAATAATAATAACCTTAATCATCTCTTAAGGATTTATTGGATATTCCCAACTATACTAATTCACTCTAAGAGAATATACATACATACATATATATATATATATATATATATATATATATATATGTATATATATATATATATATATATATACTCCCAAATACACAAGTCCCTTAGGACATAACCCTCTAATATACTTTAATTTAGAAGGCCCTCAAACTTTAATCTCAAAGAGGAGAAATAATAATCATCTCCAAAATCTTGGGCTTAAAACAGGGCACCGGTCGACCGGTCCTAGACCCCCGGTCGATCGCGGGTTGTAAATAAGCCTACGAAACAAAGCAGTAGGCCCTTTCTCCTAGACGCGGTCGACCGGCCATAGGGGCGCGATCGACCGGTCACACCAGGTCCTCAAAACTTTAATTCCTCAAATCCTTAATCCAACAACCCAAATTCATTTTCGGGGTTTCTAAACTACCCTAAAAATCATCCAAAACATCTACGCAATTTATTCTAGCCGTAATTTTTCTAATTCCCGATTTGATTTTCGAGTTGGAAAGTCCAACCCGGAGCTTCCATCTTATAAAAATCATATCAAATTGTACAAAAATCAGAAAAATACGCGGTTGGGGCCCACGCGACCGTATCGAAAAGATATACAACTTTCTTGTTTTGGCCGAAAGCTAAATCAATTGTTTTCCTAGTCAAAATAACCCCACAAGCTTATGGGTTACTATTCATTGTCTCTTCCAAAATCCCAAACTCCATTTTTCTCCATTTTTGTTGTTTCTAACCTCACCCAACAACTCAATAAACATCTAATCCATATTTTTCAACTAATACATCAATTATTTTGGGGTATTAAATCTTTTCTCAAAGTTTTAAACCCTAAAACCATAAAAACCCCAACTTAACCTTTAAACCCATTTTATACTCCATTAACATGGTTTTGACACTAAAAATCATTAAGAGTTTACACTACATCAATGTGTAAACTCTTAATCAACTTTTACCCAATTTATTTTAAGGGTTGTAACCCCAAAATCATATTTTTACCAACTATGATATGAGATTAATGCACAAAAGTAAATAAAGCAAGTAAACACTTGCCTCGTGAATAAAATCCGACGACCTCGAGTCGAATCCGGCGGAGTTTCGCCCGAATCTCCCTTTTTCTTCCTCTTTTCTTCTTCCTCTCTCTCTTCTCTCTCTTTTCTCTTCTTTCTTTCTCTTTTTCTCCCTCTCCCTCTCTTTATATTGAAAGAAAAGGGTTTAACCCCTTAAAACCCCAAAACGACTCGTTTACCCAATTACGAGTTACTTTTACCTCTAAAATTACCCGGAACTCAATTTTGACAATCGGACACTCTTTTTCGACTATCTCGGACATTCCGAGACTCGTGGCCTAGTCGAAATTTCCATCCGAGGTACTTAACCGCAAATCACTATTCTATCCCAAAATAATTAAATGCGGGTTTTCAACACCAAATCTTATATCTTTTGTCGCTATACTCCACGGGGACATATAAATAAAATATTTCGACCTATATGGTCCCAAAATAATTTATAACACCCTTCGAAAATCATTAAATCCTCGAAAATCCCAAATTTACTATTTAGGAAAATTCCCCAAATTCCAATTTATATCCAATTATGGAATTTAATGGTCTCCAAAAGGACGGGTTGTTACATACTCCCCCCCTTACAATGGAATTTCATCCTCGAAATTCAGATACAACTTACACCCTCCAACTAGGATTACTACAAATCCTAAAACCTCAAGGGAAAGATATTAACCTAATGGTTCCCAACCATACACAATGCGGCTACCGCATCATAAAGTGACTCTAATACGTCACATAATACCCATCATCTATAATGCCTATCGGCATGAATTTCAACCTTATATACTACGCCCATTCTATTTTAGGCGGTATATAAACCAACTTACCAAGGTGCCCATTCACCTTTCTAACTTGTGCATATCTGCACATCCGTAGTGAACGTCTGACACGTAACACTCTCTCCCAATAAGGATCTCCTTTCCTTGGTGTAATACCCACCTATGGGCCCTTCCAACCCACGAAATTCAAAACTCCTAACCTCGGTATCGCTAACTCTATCGAGCCTACATCCTACACTGTTACTATCTATGCGTTACCCTACCTACGCGAAACTAAAATAATCCTAAGTATGTCCCTAGTGCCCAAGGCCTCTCTCAACTCCGGACAATTGCTTGGTTTCATGCGTGGGACGTCTCGCCAAGGCAAAATCCAAACAAGGAACCCTCCCGTTACACTACTCCCTCGCGTAGTTGGTCGTCGAGATATAGCTACCTAAGGCACACCAGCGGGACGTCCTAAATACTGCCTACGCTAAACTACGAACACATTCCTACTATCTTATCCTTCTGCCCATACAGAAGGAAACCTAATCAATTGAAGTGCCCACTTTCTATAGAAAGTGTCACGAACATAACACCCAAAATTTATCTCCTTAAAATTTGCCTTTTCATTAAGGCCTGACTATTGTCCTCAAATTAATTTCTCTAAGTCCAACCTCACCCACCCACTTGTGGCGAGGGGACCACTTTAGTGCTTTTCCATAGCACAATCTTACAATAGGCGTACCATCATCACAGGGCTCGTAGTCTATAGTGGTTCATCCACACTATAAGACTTACCCACATCCTTGCATCCCATAACAGTTCTCCACGCCCGGCGCCGTTAAGAGTCATGTGTGGAGTGTTTCGCAAAGCGAAATCCAAATAAGGAACCCCTCCACACATTAACACTTGACTTCGTCGATCACGGAGTCCCGTTATTTCAGACATGCAATCGGGATAATCCTATCCCTTATCATCGAAAGGTGGTCTGAACTCCTATCTCTAACTAAGAGTCACACCACCCAGTGCTCGTACTATTTCTAAGTCCTTGCGCAAACCATAATGAGCTTTATCTTACAGCTCAACAGAAATCCTGCGGCCTTAAATCATATATATAAGGTCGCCATACATACCAACCAAAATAAGGAAGCCTCTACTCATCGAGGTTCCATAGATCCATAACAATAAAGGCGAACTCAACCTTTATCAGGGTGAGACACCACAATGACAACCTGTCCCCTCCAGGAACTGCGGACACGATAGTCTTGCCATCATTAGCCTGCTATCTCTCCGATCAAACAAATACATTATACGTATATATACAAAATATAATCACCCGCCTCTATGGAGAGTGAAAGAAAACAAAATTCCTCTATCGCGGAAAACACACAAGCCTACTTTATTTTATTATCGTGGCCACCATAAAACTCAAAATACACACACGAGTCTAGGGTTAATGAACTCCACAACTTCATCTAGACACACCTCTTACTAGAATTTCTTAACTCTAGGCCCCATCTGGGCATCCTAACCTTGTCCTTATTCCTATCGGAAAAGACTATCCGTAAGATCCCTTTTGGACCCTCAACTTCAATGAGGAATTTAACTTTAGTACCACTCTCAACTTCAGTGGTACTGTGGTACCCCTAACTACCATTCTTTAGTAGTTTCCACCAAAATCCTTAACAATTACCTTAAGGAGAGTGACCTCTACTAAGGCCCTCGTCCCCAACTTCCACCAGCTGCTCCAGCTAAGTCTCATCTCTTGCTACCCTCCGAGCTCCGCACACGATTCTCAAACGAGCGCGCAAAAGATTTCTATAATTTCATAATATGGCAGGAGAACGAAATCTCACAAGAGAAATCAACAATCCTAATCCTGAGGCTCTATATCAAATCGAGAGCAACGCTGAAAGCATAGTACGTCCGCACAGATTCCTAAGGACACTAGAATCTGATGCTCTGATACCATATGTGACAACCCGCCTAATAAGATACCGGGCGATCACTCCAATATTAAATTAAAACAGGAGTCTCATATGGATCATTCTTAGCATCACTGTCAAAAATCCATTTTAAACAATTAAAATAAAACATCCACAATTTAATGCATAAATGAAATAAAAAGGAAAATGAAATGAAATAAAATAACCGAACACACGGTTCAAATAATACAACCATATCGAATATCGTGCAAAGAATAAATAAAATCAGTTGGACCATTGGCCCGAATGTTTGTACAATATCTCCTATTTAGAGTGCAAGGAAAGAAACGTCTACCGATAACCCGCAAGCATCCACAGCTGCTACAGCAGACGTCTGACTCGAAAGAATTTCCATCCAGGCATCCATGTGTCTGGACACCTATGTATATATATAATATATAGCAAGAAAGGAAAGTAGATAAACGGGTCAGAGCCCGAATTTTTGAAAATATTTTGCAAGTGCATAAATGATTTATTTTTAGAAAAATAGTTTTATTTCATATTTAAATTGGTATCGCACTCCCATGAGATACCCCTCACCTCTCCCCTAATAGTGCACTCCTAGCGCGTCCCTCTAGACATCATAGTCAAGCTATCCTGCTAAACTAGTCTATCCCAAACCCACTATCAATCCTAGATAGTCCAAGCAATGTACTAAGGGCTAAACTTCACCCCAGTCTCAACGCTATGCCATGTTCGTGTGTGGGGTGTCTCGCAAAGCGAAATCCAAACAAGGAACCCCCCCGATACACTACTACGCAGCACGGTCGATCGTCGAGATCCGCCAGTCCCTCAGTACAGAAAGATATATATATATATATATATATATATATATATATATATATATATATATATATATATATATATATATATATATATACCATAAACATTTATAATATAAGAGCACTAAGGATTAAACTTCTCCCCAGTCTCAACACACTGCCATATTCGTGCGTGGGGTGTCTCGCAAAGCGAAATCCAAACAAGGAACCTCCCCGATACAATACTATGCGGCAAGGTCGATCGTCGGGATCCATTAGACCCTCGGCACTCGATTCATCCATTTATATATACATATTCATATTTTACCTTATGATAGCGATTTAGGGAGGTGTGTATACTCCATAATTTATCAATTATGAAAATCATTTATTTACCATTTTGAAAATATTCATTTTTTTATATTTTCAAAATCATTTCCATCATAACATATATATATATATATATACCTAAATCACACAGTATATACATATCCTAAATATTCTTCCTAGAATATATATAAACAGCCATAGTGGCCTATAGCATCTAGCGATGACCACTAATCCCAAGGATTCTCTCAAAGAATCATAATCATGCTTTTATATAAGCATGATACTAAACCCAAAGTATTTTCTTACTTCGACAAATAATAATAACCTTAATCATCTCTTAAGGATTTATTGGATATTACCAACTATACTAATTCACTCTATGAGAATATATATATATATATATATACTCCCAAATCCACAAGTCCCTTAGGACATAACCCTCTAATATACTTTAATTTAGAAGGCCCTCAAACTTTAATCTCAAAGAGGAGAAGTAATAATCATCTCCAAAATCTTGGGCTGAAAACAGAGCACCGGTTGACCGGTCCTAGACCCCCGGTCGACCGCGGGTTGTAAATAAGCCTACGAAACAAAGCAGTAGGCCCTTTCTCCTAGACGTGGTCGACCGACCATAGGTGCGCGGTCGACCGGTCACACCAGGTCCTCAAAACTTTAATTACTCAAATCCTTAATCCAACAACCCAAATTCATTTTCGGGGTTTCTAAACTACCCTAAAAATCATCCAAAACATCTACGCAATTTATTCTAGCCGTAATTTTTCCAATTCCCGATTTGATTTCCGAGTTGGAAAGTCCAACCTGGAGCTTCCATCTTATAAAAATCATATCAAATTATAGAAATATCAGAAAAATACGCGGTTGGTGCCCACGCGACCGTATCGAAAAGATCTACAACTTTCTTGTTTTGGCCGAAAGATAAATCAATTTTTTTCCTAGTAAAAATAACCCCACAATCTTACGGGTTACTATTCATTGTCTCTTCCAAAATCCCAAACTCCATTTTTCTCCATTTTTGTTGTTTCTAACCTCACCCAACAACTCAATAACCATCTAATCTATATTTTTAAACTAACACATCAATTATTTTGGGTATTAAATCTTTTCTCTTAGTTTTATACCCTAAAACCATAAAAAAACCCAACTTAACCTTTAAACCCATTTTATACTCCATTAACATGGTTTTGACACTAAAAATCATTAAGAGTTTACACTACATCAATGTGTAAACTCTTAATCAACTTTTACCCAATTTATTTTTAGGGTTCTAACCCCACAATCATATTTTTACCAACTATGATATGAGATTAATGCACAAAAGTAAATAAAGCAAGTAAACACTTGCCTCGTGGATAAAATCCGACGACCTAGAGTCGAATCCGGCGGAGTTTGGCACGAATCTCCCTTTTTCTTCCTTTTTTCTTCTTCCTCTCTCTCTTCTCTCTCTTTTCTCTTCTTTCTTTCTCTTTTTCTCCCTCTCCCTCTCTTTATATTGAAAGAAAAGGGTTTAACCCCTTAAAACCCCAAAACGACTCGTTTACCCAATTACGAGTTACTTTTACCTCTAAAATTACCCGAAACTCAATTTCGACAATCGGACACTCTTTTTCGACTATCTCGGACATTCCGAGACTCATGGCCTAGTCGAAATTTCCATCCGAGGTACTTGACCGCAAATCACTATTCTATCCCAAAATAATTAAATGCGGGTTTTCAACACCAAATCTTACATCTTTTGTCGCTATACTCCACGACGACATATAAATAAAATATTTCGACCTATATGGTCCCAAAATAATTTATAACACCCTTCGAAAATCATTAAATCCTCAAAAATCCCAAAATTACTATTTAGGAAAATTCCCCAAAGTCCAATTTATATCCAATTATGGAATTTAATGGTCTCCAAAAGGACGGGTTGTTACATACTCCCCCCCTTACAATGGAATTTCGTCCTCGAAATTCAGATACAACTTACACCCTCCAACTAGGATTACTACAAATCCTAAAACCTCAAAGGAAAGATATTAACCTAATGGTTCCCAACCATACACAATGCGGCTCCCGCATCATAAAGTGACTCTAATACGTCACATAATACCCATCATCTATAATGCCTATCGGCATGAATTTCAACCTTATATACTACGCCCATTCTATTTCAGGCGGTATATAAACCAACTTACCAAGGTGCCCATACACCTTTCTAACTTGTGCATATCTGCACATCCGTAGTGAACGTCTGACACGTAACACTCTCTCCCAATAAGGATCTCCTTTCCTTGGTGTAATACCCACCTATGGGTCCTTCCAACCCACGAAATTCCAAACTCCTAACCTCGGTATCGCTAACTCTATCGAGCCTACATCCTACAATGTTACTATCTATGCGTTACCCTACCTACGCGAAACTAATATAATCCTAAGTATGTCCCTAGTGCCCAAGGCCTCTCTCAACTCCCGACAATTGCTTGGTTTCATGCGTGGGACGTCTCGCCAAGGCAAAATCCAAACAAGGAACCCTCCCATTACACTACTCCCTCGCGTAGTCGGTCGTCGAGATATAGCGACCTAAGGCACACCAGCGGGACGTCCAAAATACTGCCTACGCTAAACTACGAACGCATTCCTACTATCTTATCCTTCTGCCCATACAGAAGGAAACCTAATCAATCGAAGTGCCCACTTTCTATAGAAAGTGTCACGAACATAACACCCAAAATTTATCTCCTTAAAATTTACCTTTTCATTAAGGCCTGACTATTGTCCTCAAATTAATTTCTCTAAGTCCAACCTCACCCACCCATTTGTGGCGAGGGGACCACTTTAGTGCTTTTCCATAGCACAATCTTTCCATAGGCGTACCATTATCACAGGGCTCGTATTCTATAGTGGTTCATCCACACTATAAGACTTACCCACATCCTTGCATCCCATAACAGCTCTCCACGCCCGGCCCCGTTAAGAGTCATGTGTGGAGTGTCTCGCAAAGCGAAATCCAAACAAGGAATCCCTCCACACATTAACACTTGACTTCGTCGGTCACGGAGTCCCGTTATTTCAGACATGCAATCGGGATAATCCTATCCCTTATCATCGAAAGGTGGTCTGAACTCCTATCTCTAACTAAGAGTCACACCACCCAGTGCTCGCACTATTTCTAAGTCCTTGCGCAAACCATAATGAGCTTTATCTTACAGCTCAACAGAAATCCTGCGGCCTTAAATCATATATATAAGGTCGCCATACATACCAACCAAAATAAGGAAGCCTCTACTCATCGAGGTTCCATAGATCCATAACAATAAAGGCGAACTCAACCTTTATCAAGGTGAGACACCACAATAACAACTTGTCCCCTCCAGGAACTGCGGACACGATAGTCTTGCCATCATTAGCCTGCTATCGCTCCGATCAACCAAATACATTATACATATATATACAAAATATAATCACCCGCCTCTATGGAGAGTGAAAGAAAACAAAATTCCGCTATCGCGGAAAACACACAAGCCTACTTTATTATATTATCGTGTCCTCCACAAAACTCAAAATACATACACGAGTTTAGGGCTAATGAACTCCACAACTTCATCTAGCCACACCTCTTACTAGAATTTCTTAACTCTAGGACCCATCTGGGCATCCTAACCTTGTCCTTATTCCTATCGTAAAAGACTATCCGTAAGATCCCTTTTGGACCCTCAACTTCAATGAGGAATTTAACTTTAGTACCACTCTCAACTTCAGCGGTACTGTGGTACTCCTAACTACCATTCTTTAGTAGTTGCCACCAAAATCCTTAACAATTACCTTAAGGAGAGTGACCTCTACTAAGGCCCTCGTGCCCAACTTCTACCAGCTGCTCCAGCTAAGTCTCATCTCCTGCTACCCTCCGAGCTCCGCACACGATTCTCAAAAGAGCACGCAAAAGATTTCTATAATTTCATAATATGGCAGGAGAACGAAATCTCACAAGAGAAATCAACAATCCTAATCTTGAGGCTCTATATCAAATCGAGAGCAACGCTGAAAGCGTAGTACGTCCCCACGGATTCCTAAGGACACTAGAATCTGATGCTCTGATACCATCTGTGACTACCCGCCTAATAAGATACTGGGCGATCACTCCAATATTAAATTAAAACAGGAGTCTCATATGGATCATTCTTAGCATCACTGTCAAAAATCCATTTTATTACTAATAACCTATTAGGCCGGTGTCAAAATTTTAACTTAACTACTCTTTTTAAAGAATTAAAATAATACATCCACAATTTAATGCATAAATGAAATAAAAAGGAAAATGAAATGAACTAAAATAACCGAACACTCGGTTCAAATAATACAACCATATCGAATATCGTGCAAAGAATAAATAAAATCAGTTGGACCATTGGCCCGAATGTTTGTACAATATCTCCTATCTAGAGTGCAAGGAAAGAAACGTCTACCGATAACCTGCAAGCATCCACAGCTGCTGCAGTAGACGTCTGACTCGAAAGAATTTCCATCCAGGCGTCCATGTGTCTGGACACCTATGTATATATATAATATATAGAAAGAAAGGAAAGTAGATAAACGGGTCAGAGCCCGAATTTTTGAAAATATTTTGCAAGTGCATAAATGATTTATTTTTAGAAAAATAGTTTTATCTCATATTTAAATTGGTATCGCACTCCCATGAGATACCCCTCACCTCTCCCCTAACAGTGCACTCCTAGCGCATCCCTCTAGACATCCTAGTCAAGCTATCCTGCTAAACTAGTCTATCCCAAACCCACTATCAATCCTAGATAGTCCAAGCAATGTACTAAGGGCTAAACTTCACCCCAGTCTCAATGCTATGCCATGTTCATGCGTGGGGTGTCTCGCAAAGCGAAATCCAAACAAGGAACCCCCCCAATACACTACTACGCAGCACGGTCGATCGTCGAGATCCGCCAGTCTCTCAGTACACAAAGATATATATATATATATATATATATATATATATATATATATATATATATATAATATATAAGAGCACTAAGGATTAAACTTCTCCCCAGTCTCAACACACTGCCATATTCGTGCATGGGGTGTCTCGCAAAGCGAAATCCAAACAAGGAACCCCCCCGATACACTACTATGCAGCAAGGTCGATCGTCGGGATCCATTAGATCCTCGGCACTCGATTCATCCATTTATATATACATATTCATATTTTACCATAACCATTCGGATCTATCTCCCGGACTGAGGATTCATATACAAAGTATTTATCAATACCTTTATTTTTCTCGAGATTTCCCATTTCCCTTTTTACACTCAGGAAATGTAAATATAAAAGCCACTTCATTATCATGAATTGCTTTAACAAATCATATACCTTTTAAAAGCCAATTTTATTATCATAAAAATGCTTTTCCTTTATATGTCATCCCATTTCCCTTTTTATACTCAGGAAATGTACCCAAAGCCATTTCCATTATCATGAAAATGCTTTGATCAAATCATGCTTCCACATCCCTTCTTCCTTCCGGGAGTGTTACCGAAGCCAAACCTTTATCCCATATCCCTTTTTATACTCAGGAAATGTAAATTGATGTCAATCCATTATCATGAATTGCTTCAATAAATCTAAGACCGCCCCTCCGGGTTTCCCCACTGGACGCGCCCCTAAATGGCTATCACTTCCAGGGCCTATCTATACAAGACAACCTGGGAACCTACCAATGTCGGGAAGCGGCCATATTGCCTGCGGGAAAGTCAGGACCACACCCGGAATCCCCTAACCATCGCAGTAATACAAATTCCCATATGGCCTAGGGACTATATCCAACCTGCTCAACAGCCAGGAAGGCTTCACCACAACGCGCGCAACTTCCCTTATGATACGATTTAGGGAGGTGTGTATACTCCATAATTTATCAATTATGAAAATCATTTATTTACCATTTTTGAAAATATTCATTTTTTTATATTTTCAAAATCATTTCCATCATAACATATATATTTACCTAAATCACACAGTATATACATATCCTAAATATTCTTCCTATAATATATATAAACAGCCATAGTGGCCTATAGCATCTAGCGATGACCACTAATCCCAAGGATTCTCTCAAAGAATCATAATCATGCTTTTATATAAGCATGATACTAAACCCAAAGTATTTTCTTACTTCGACAAATAATAATAACCTTAATCATCCCTTAAGGATTTATTGGATATTCCCAACTATACTAATTCACTCTAAGAGAATATACATACATACATACATACATACATATATATATATATATATATATATATATATATACTCCCAAATCCACAAGTCCCTTAGGACATAACCCTCTAATATTCTTTAATTTAGAAGGCCCTCAAACTTTAATCTCAAAGAGGAGAACTAATAATCATCAGGGCACCGGTCAATCGGTCATAGACCCCCGATCGACCGCGGGTTGTGAATAAGCCTACGAAACAAAGCAGTAGGCCCTTTCTCCTAGACGCGGTCGACCGGCCATAGGGGCGCGGTCCACCGGTCACACCAGGTCCTCAAAACTTTAATTCCTCAAATCCTTAATCCAACAACCCAAATTCATTTTCGGGGTTTCTAAACTACCCTAAAAATCATCCAAAACATCTACGCAATTTATTCTAGCCGTAATTTTTCCAATTCCCGATTTGATTTCTGTGTTGGAAAGTCCAACCCGGAGCTTCCATCTTATAAAAATCATATCAAATTGTAGAAAAATCAGAAAAATACACGGTTGGTGCCCACGCGACCGTATCGAAAAGATCTACAACTTTATTGTTTTGGCCGAAAGCTAAATCAATTGTTTTCCTAGTCAACATAACCCCACAAGCTTATGGGTTACTATTCATTATCTGTTCCAAAATCCCAAACTCTATTTTTCTCCATTTTTGTTGTTTCTAACCTCACCCAACAACTCAATAAACATCTAATCTATATTTTTCAACTAACACATCAATTATTTTGGGGTATTAAATCTTTTCTCTTAGTTTTAAACCCTA
The DNA here is from genome assembly GCA_949130495.1 of Sambucus nigra. Taxonomy (NCBI): domain Eukaryota; kingdom Viridiplantae; phylum Streptophyta; class Magnoliopsida; order Dipsacales; family Adoxaceae; genus Sambucus; species Sambucus nigra. The sequence goes on from OX422213.1 coordinate 3,017,342, forward strand.
AAACCATAAAAACCCCAACTTAACCTTTAAACCCATTTTATACTCCATTAACATGGTTTTGACACTAAAACTCATTAAGAGTTTACACTACATCAATGTGTAAACTCTTAATCAACTTTTACCCAATTTATTTTAAGGGTTGTAACCCCAAAATCATATTTTTACCAACTATGATATGAGATTAATGCACAAAAGTAAATAAAGCAAGTAAACACTTGCCTCGTGGATAAAATCCGACGACCTCGAGTCGAATCCGGCAGAGTTTGGCCCGAATCTCCCTTTTTCTTCCTCTTTTCTTCTTCCTCTCTCTCTTCTCTCTCTTTTCTCTGCTTTCTTTCTCTTTTTCTCCCTCTCCCTCTCTTTATATTGAAAGAAAAGGGTTTAACCCTTTAAAACCCAAAAACGACTCGTTTACCCAATTACGAGTTACTTTTACCTCTAAAATTATCCGGAACTCAATTTCGATAATCGGACATTCTTTTTCGACTATCTCGGACATTCCCAGACTCATGGCGCAGTCGAAATTTCCATCCGCGGTACTTGATCGCAAATCACTATTCTATCCCAAAATAATTAAATGCGGGTTTTCAACACCAAATCTTACATCTTTTGTCGCTATACTCCACGGCGACATATAAATAAAATATTTCGACCTGTATGGTCCCAAAATAATTTATAACACCCTTCAAAAATCATTAAATCCTCGAAAATCCCAAAATTACTATTTAGGAAAATTCCCCAAATTCCAATTTATATCCAATTATGGAATTTAATGGTCTCCAAAAGGACGGGTTGTTACAGCGCGTGAGGTGAAGCCCCCTGGCTAATGAATGCAGGGTGGATATAGTCCTAGGCCATATGAGCGCTTATTGTATGTTTCTTCGATGGGTAGGTAACTCTGGGTGATGTTATGACTACTCCGCAGGCATATGGCCGCTTCTCGACGTTTTGCGTTATAGGTGCCCAGGTGTCGTAATTGATAAGCCCTGGAAGATGATGGTCATTTAGGGGCGCGCTGGATGGGCGGTCTTAGAAAGCGTTATATGATATGTAATATAACTATTCTCAATAATGTTGGACATTATTGGTGTTAAATCATTTTATGATAATAAAATGGCTTTAAATACATTTCCTGGATGGAAGAAGGGAAATGGAATGTTATGAAACGAAAAAGTATTTTTATGATAATAAAACTGGCTGTAATTATATTTCCTGGATATAAGAAGGGAAATAGAAAGTTTTGAAGTGAAATTGAATTGATAAATATTTTGTGAATAGAATAAGTCCTCAGTCCGAGAGATATATCCGGATGTGTATTATATAAAAATGAATATATAGTAAACCTCAGCCCGAGAGTTAGATCCGGATAAATATTGTAAATGCATATATATATATCGTTTGGGTACTGAGGGTCTAATGGATCTCGACGATCAACCTTGCCGAGTAGTAGTGTATCGGGGGGGTTCCTTGTTTGGATTTCGCTTCGCGAGACACCCCACGCACGAATATGGCATAGTGTTGAGACTGGAGAGAAGTTTATCCCTTAGTACTAGCGTTAACTAGGATTGTTAGAGTTTGGGTTATATGGATTAGTTAGGCAGGGTAGCTTAACTAGGATGTTTGTAAGGAATGTGCTAGGCGTGCACTACTAGAAGAGAGGTGAGGGGTATCGCATGGGAGAGCGATACCAACTTAAATATGAGATAAAACATATTTTTAAAAATAAAGAATTTATGCACTTGCAAAATATTTTCACAAATCGGGCCCTGACCCGTTTCTATTTCTTCCCTCTCTTTCTATATATATATATTATAGGTGTCCAGACACAGGGATGCCTGGATGTTATTTCTTTCGAGTCAGACGTCTGCTGCATCAACTATGGATGCATGCAGGTTTCTTTTTAGACGCTTATATTCTTGTAATCTAGATAGGGAGCATTGTAGTAACACTCGGGTTAGAAGCCCAAATTGTATTTATTTATTATTTTAGCACGGCATTCGATTTGGTTGTATCATATTTGAACCGAGTGTTCGTTTATTTTAATTCATTTCAGTTTCATTTATATAAATTGTGTGGATGTTTTAATTGCGTAGTTGTTTAAAAAGAGTAGTTAAGTAAAAATTTGACGCCAGCCTAATAGGTTATTAGTAGTTAATTTTGTTTTCGACAGTGATGCTAAGAATGAACCATATGAGATTCTTGTTTTAATTTGATATAGGCCTGATCAATCGGTATTTTATTAGGCGGGTTGTCACATGGAGTTGGAGTTTCCACTCGTGACCCACCTCGCGCACCCGACGAACACCAAGAACAAACTGAGCTCTGACACCAATTTGATGTAAATCTTCAAAAGCATTATTACTCCACTACACAACAACTATTACCTACACAATAACAACAACAAGAACAACTAAACTAAAGAAATGAAATGGGTTTCTTTCTCTCTCTATTCTAAATTCTCAATATTCAAGGTTTTGTATAAATGAGGGTCAAGGGGCCAATTTATAAGAAGACTTAGTTTGCCAATCAAGCTAACACCCAAAATGACTAAAAAAGGTAACTAATAACAAAAAATGACATCTATATTATACTTATAAAATGGTAGAAAAGACAATTTATTATAGGTCATAAATGCTTATAAAATACACAGTTTGTATCTCTCTCTTCACAAACTAAAAGTCATAAAATACACAGTTTGTATGTAATATGTGGATTTCATTTAGAAACTGAAAAGGTTCCTTACCACCTCATTTATCACTAGAGTCTTCCGTTTTCCTGGGTAAAATCTTCCTCACCCGATTCTCTCTCTCTCTCTCTATATATATATATATATATATATATATATATATATATATTCATTTTTGAGTTTGAATGTGCCTCTTCAGTGGATATTTGCATGATTATGGAGACGTATGGTTTCGTTGTATGCCTTATTGTACTTTCCCCTCCGACGGGTAAATTTTCACCGGAGGAACCGATTTTCGGCGTAGGTTTAGCCCACTTCACTTGAATAGTCTCATTTAGATTTTCTTCCTCATCTCTACTGTCTTTGCTACCATCTGGGTCCTTTTGTTTTTTTAGTTAGCCTGGGTGAAGAGTTGGAATATGTTGAGATTAAGGTTTTGTACATGGGATATTAAATTTGGTTCTTATAAGTTAATTAAATCTTTGAAAATAGTTTAAAGAATGTTATTGATACAACTATAAAACTTTTAACTGAGATAAAATAATGCTCTAAAATACATTATTGGTTAAGGGCCTAAGATGTAAGATGTATAGTTTTTCTATTTTATTTTATGATATATCTATTATTCGATATGGGTTTTACACTCCTTAACAATTTGTCCATTTTGTCTTTGATGTGCAGGTAACGAAATTAAATGATGGAATACTATTGTTCTATCCAATACAACAAGTTGTATCTTTGTTAAGGTGTGAGCGTTAGTATCTTAAATATATCCAATTTTTTGGTGCTTGAATTTTACGCCTATGTCCAATCCTTTCATTTTAGTTTTATATTTACATGTCATTACAGATGTCATAATACACCAAGCCTACAAAAGTTATAACTCAACAATTATATTTGGAAGCTTCAATTCGTTTGGCTTAAGTTAATTTCATTTAATATTTTCTTCTTACAATATTTGATATTTTTAAACACAATTCAAACTTAATCTAATATCTTTTCCCTTGAAACAAAACCGTGGTAATTTAATGCTAAATTTATGTTGAAAAATTATTTTAAGTTTAGTTTAATTAGTTACTTTATATCAGTAAATGTTAATAAGATTTTTATATTCAGTTTTTTTTTATAAAACAAAATACATCATTCAATTTTCTAGCTATCGAAGCAATCCATGTGTTAATTAGGAGAATAGATATATTACCTGACTTAGCTACTACGAATTGATTTTGTTTCACAAAAATATTAGACTGCGCCCGTGCATCGCGCGGGTTGCATGCTAGTTTTACTCCGAAACATACTTGTAAACTAATTAAACACTAAAAATAAAGGAAATGATAATTAAACCCTAAACAAAAAATAAAAAATAAAAGATAGTATTCTCCGAGAGTCACAACCACGCATCATGTGTCGCTAGAGTTCCCATACACATAAAAAATGGTCCCCTTGCCTCACGCCTCTAAATTAGTTAAAATAGGCAAACGGAGTGTCATTTATCAAAATGGGCAGAGTACAGATCCACCAAATAAAATACTTCATTAAAACCTATACTCTTCAGGACAACTAATAGATATGACAAATTGAGGGTATTAAAAGCCTTTTCAATATCAAATTTGATGCCAATGTTTCCACCCAAAGATTTGTAGTTGAGAAGGTTAAAAGAGTCAGATGCAAAACCAATAGCATGAGTTATTCTTCTACCTTTAGCAAACCCAAACTCATTTAGAGGTCGTACCTTGGTGCGATGGAAAGTGCCCTCGCCCAAGCTACGGTTGGTCTCGGGTTTGGGACATGGGAGCAGCCTCTCCGTATATGGAAGTAAGGTCTGTCGACATCTGCCTCATCACGCCCTTCTCTTTAGCTCAAACTTATCAACTCCCATGGCCCAAAACCATCAAAATTACAATCTTCTTGGTTTGACTACCCCAGTTTCTGAATCTTGTGAGTGATGTGTGGAACACCAATGTCATTGGTTACCCTATATTTACCATAGAGAAAAAGCCCCACTTGCTAAAAAATTCCCTTAAAAATTGTAACAAAGAATTTTTTGGCAATAACCACCTCAAAGTTCTATAGACCAAAAGCAATTTCCTCAACATCCAACAGGAAATGGACTAGCAGAATATCGCCACTTTGCTCCTCAACAATGCTCTTGAGGCTCAAATCAATTCTTTTTAATTAGAAAAAGTATAACAAATTTAAATTAGAAAAAATTGACTCACCCTCTCACCACAAAATCACCAATGCACACACCATAAACAACACACACAAAACCATCGCCATCATACACCAACCACCAAATAGCGAAGGAAACACCTAGCCAATATCCATAACTCAAACCCGAAAAATGTAGGCCAACAACATCAAAAATACCAAAATATTCATTCCTCCACACTGTAAAGAAGAAGGAAGGAACAAAAGAAGAAAATTTGTAAAATACCAAAGAATTTTATATGGCCCTATTTAATGCACAACCTAGAAGTTGGGATCGTTAGGATGGGATAACATCCCACTATTTTATCTGGTGCATCAAATGGGGCCTATATATATAATATAGACATTACACAAAAATACTACAGAAAATTGTGTATTTACTTATCTAATCTTAATACATCAATTAAAATAAACAAAGAATATAAGCAAAACCCATTAATCAAAATTATTTATACAAGTGAACGAGATGATAAGCATCTATTTTAATCTGTTCCAAATAGAGCATAACAGAAAAACAAAGACATGCCTAAAAACAATCACTGAACAAGTAAATCAAAATTAGTAACCACTTCATATAAATCTAGTCATAATACTGAAAAACTAGGCGTGGTCAGTAAAAACATAAGGTGATTTAACCCACATTATTTCTTTGATACTAAAGATTTCATTTTGGGATTTTATCTCCCAAAATCAGTTTAAAAAGTGTAGCTAAAAGGCATTTTTGTGTGTCAAAAATAAAAAGGAGTTCCAAACACCAAAAATCAAAAAACATTTAGCATGTTTTTGTTTAATCCCCATGGGTACATTTAAAACACCAAGTAATGACATTTTAACATCTCAAATTATCTATCACATTTTTTGAGTCACTCTAGAATTACTCAAAAAGTATTAAAGGCATAACACGTGTTTTAATTTCATACTTAAATCCAAATTTGAATAATTCAAAATTGAAACATGTCTTAAAAATCTTATAAATTTGAATACTAAAATAGAATTCGATTAAATAGAGCCTCTAAATCTGAATATGAAAGAGCCTAGATTATATTACAACTCTGAAAAAGAGTACTAAAAGACTTGAACATAACTATACTTGTTTGCATCGTGTGGTAATGATGCTCTTCATTATTAAAAAAATTGTTTATTTATGTCAAATTAAAGTACGTTAAAGTTGTTGAGCAACATTGTGAAAAAAATGGAGGAATATTAAAAACACAATGGAGGCACATTGATTTAGTATTGCATTTGCATATAGTCAAGAAATTAAATGGTAACGAAGCTTTGTGGTTTGGAAATCCACAACTTCTAAAGGACTTCCCAAAATAATTCACAACTTAAGATCAGTTTGGAAAATCAGATTTTTCAGCAGACCTCACTAGAGGCACCTATTAGAAAATGTGCAAGATTTTCCAAACCAATACTAGACTGGGGTTCATGTTGGAAAATCATTTAGAAGTCTGGGTCATTTTAGGTTTCAGATAATAAATTAGCAAAAGAAGCTCATGTTTTCATTTTAGATTGATCTGGTAAGACTTAATTATTATTATTTGAAGTAAATTTCAAAAAAGAACATAAATTCAGACATTTTTTTTACAGAGTGAGTAGGAAAAAGAAAAAGAACACGTGGTCAATACTTTTTCCCCCATTCAAAAAATCACTTAAAATAAATGAAATAGATTAGCAACGAACATTAACCAAAACTTTTTAAACAAGTGAAAATGGTGATAAACATCTATGCCAACGAGCAAAACAGAACAACAAATATGCGCCCCAAAAAATTATCAAACATGTTAAACAAGATTAGTTACTCATATAAATCTGGCATAATGGAAGGGAAAAGCATAAAAACATAAATAGTAAAGAGCAATTATAATGTAAAAACTAATAAACCACATGACGTGATTTTAAACCTCGACATAATGACTTTTATGTTCCACCAGAAGTCACTTTGGATGTTAAAAATAAATCAATGGTAGCCAAACAAAACCAAAAACCAAAAAATTAACCATGTTGTATAATCCACATAGGCCCACCGAATTATTAAGTTTTAAGACCTTAAATAATTTGATCTTTAAGTCAGAATTTTTTAGTGACTGTAGAATTAATCAAAAACTAATAAGACATACATAATATCTTAATTTCAAATTATTCTGACACCATATGTGAACTAAAAATAACTTTATCACCATGAACCATCAAATGTTTGATAGTAGGTACAACAACTCTGATCAGGATACCATCAGTAATTTTGAGATTTCATCCAACCAAACATAAAGTGGTTTAGATTTTGAGCCCCGTTAACTGTTTAATACTAACTTTGGCCCAACTTTAATTTATGGGGATTTTACAACCCAAATGACTATTACATGGCGCCAAAAGTCATTTTTGGTGTCAAAAATGAAAAGTATATAGCCTATCAAAGAATCAATGATGACCAAATCCCAAAAAACTCAAAACATAACACGTGTTTTCATTTAATCCAGTGGGTCCATTTGAAACACCAATAAATGATTTTTCAACAAAGCAACTTGTCTAGATTTTACTTCATATTTTATGGGTAACTCTATAATTAATCAAGGTTGTGTTAATTTCAAATGGATATTATACTTAATGAGAAACAAGGGTGAATTTAGCACCAAGATCAAATACTTGATAGTGCGTAGGACCCCTAAAGCTTTCATTTATTGGGGTTTAACCCTCAAAATGACTCTTACGAGCAGCTAAAAATCATTTTGGATGTAAAAATGAAACTTTTGGGACTATTACAGAATCAATGGTGACAAATAGGTAAATACTAAAAATTCAAAAACAAAAAACATATTTTTGTTCTATCCACACAGGTCCAATTATAACAATCGCTAATGAATTTTTAGTACAACATGTCTCATTTCTTAGTCACATTTTGTTGGCAAGTTTAGAATTACTCAAAAAGTAATAAAAAAACCAAACATGCCTAATTTTGAGAACAATTAGACAGCGGTTGTCAAACAGAGGATACCATAATAAAAACACAATTCAAATCTAGCATAATGAAATCGTAAGTACAAAAACAAGCATTGTAGAGAGCAACGATTATGTAAAAAATAATAAAACAACATACGGTGATTTGGAGTTTGACACCCACTATTTCTTTGATACTAACATTGGTGCATTAATATTTCATTTTGGGGCATTTAGCCCCCAAAATGAGTTTTGTAAGGAGTACATAAAAGGCTTTTTTAGGTGTCAAAAATGAAAACTTTTGGCACACACCAAAAAATACAAAACCATAGAGCATATGTTCGTTTAACCCACATGTATCCATTTAAAACTGACTACCTATTGACATTTTATCATCTTAAACTGTCTAGTTTTCAGGTCAGATTATTTGTCACTCTATAATTACTCAAAAAGTAATAACGTAACCTAATTTCAGACTCAAGTCCAAATTTGAAGCGTCCAGAATTAAAAGGTATCACATTAGTGTATGTTTTATCTTTGAAAAAAATAGAAACTAACAGTCATTCTTCCTACTAATGGTTAAGAATTGAAAGAGCCTCTAAATTTGCACTTCATATCAGAATTATAGACACCCACTATTCTAAAAAGCGCGCCTAGGCTTGAGGCTTGGAAGAAACGCCCCGCCTTAAGCTTTTTACGCCTTATTCTTGGTAAAGGCCTCAAGGCGCACTTTTTTTTAAAACAAAAATTCTTTAGTGCAACGATATTGCCTTTTAAAGATTTTTTTACAAATCGAACCAATATCTCGTCCAAAACAATCAAATAGTTTTTTAATTTACATATATTCAGACACACTCTTAAGGTATGTACAATTTTAGTATTTTTAATAGCCTTGTTATGGTTAAAAATCTTAAAATATATTTTTAAAAGGCCTACACTCTTTTTCATGCCTTTTTACACCTAAGGCTCGCCTAGGCTTCTAAGTCTTAAGGCTTAGCCTCCACGCCTCGATCACGCCCCGCATTTTTTTGAACCTCGTAGACACCAAATCTAAACATTAAATAAGAACTGGCGTAAATAGACTAAATACATCCATATTGAGGGTTTATTAAGATAAAAAGAAAAGAAAAAAATCAGGTTCCACATAATAAAGAAAACAACAATAAAAGGATTTTTTTTCATTTGATACTGATATTATACCAGATGAGAAATGGGGATAACTTTAGCACCAGGACCCATTAAGAATCATTCAAATCAACCCTATTTCTCTTGAGATCAGCTTCCTTGATCCAAAATTATTCTTTTTTTAAATAAGAAACTTTTATATCAACTCAAAATCAACGATACATCATATCGTAATGAGGGAACCAAAAAAATGGTGCAGTCAAACATCATACCTGTACATTAGACAAGTTTTGAGTATATATGGCTAGAATATGGGCAAGGGCATTCCCCACCCTTTTTCCAAATAAGAAATTAAACTCTAAGAATCTTGGACAAGTTGATTGGATTCTTGAATGATGTCCCTTGTTTCCAAGAGGTCCTCTTTTATTTCCTGTAACGCTGAATCATTTGTGCACAGCCCCCCTCGAAAATAATTATTAAGCGAGTACGATCCACAGCAAAAATAGCAATCGGTTTGTTCCTCTCCCAGTGGGGCTTTAAAGTTTTAGGAAATACCTGGCAGAAAATATTCTCACGAGTCACAAGCTGCCACCCCTATGTCGACACTATTTTGTTCTTTAAAAATGGCCACGTCAAAATAGATTTTGATAACCCCGTTCGAAGGTGCAACCCACACCGTGAGATGTTCGGAGACTGGTGAATTGTTATTTTCATTGAATTCTCTGAAAAACTCCGATGTACTACTTGTGTGGAAAATGATTTGACAAGGCTTTACAACCCTATCTCATAGAGTTTCTTACTCCTACTGTGCCATATTCCCCATGTAGTCATTATTACCAACTCAAATTTCTTTTAGTAACGTAGCATTTACATCAATTAAACAATCCCTTGGACCCACCCTATCATCCTGGATTAATTTACTCAAATCCCATATCAATTTTTTCGAAGGGTAATGTAATACCCCGTATTTTCATGGCTTTTAAATTTTAGAATTTATTAAATTTAATTGAGATAAATTAATTTAATTTTAATCCAAAATGTTATTTTAAATATTTACTAGCGTGACAAGAGTTAGTAATTATTGGGAATATATTATTTGTTGCATATTACTGGATGAGTATAATAATATATGAGATTTATTTTTATAATATTGTCACGTGTGAATAAAATGACAATTGTGGAAATTTAAGTCAGGACGCGCTCGTGTCGTGTCGGGACTAAATGTGGATTAATAAAAGTGAATATTTTATAACTTATTCGTATGGTCATTTTGAGTGCGCCAGCGCGTTCGGAAGGGCCGAGATAGTCAGAAAACTGTACCCGAGGATTTAGTTTGGGTCTCGGGGCGTTTTTAGGCCTAATTAGTACCCCGGGAAGGCGTTTTGGACATTTCGCAATTATGGGTAATTAAACCTACGGATGTTATAGGGTTATATCAGATGGAAAGTGTCATCTTTTAGGGTTAACACAATGAAATACTAATGACGGCCATTGGAGAGGAAGAGGAGAAGCTCTCCAAGGAGTTCTAGGCCAAGAACACCTCCGATTGCACCGCCGTCACCACCAACGCGTAGATCGCGCGACGGGGAACGCAACCACACCAAAATCATCGGCAAATCAGAACACCAAAAATCCCAGGCAAGTGTTTATCTTGATTATTTTCGTTGGTGCATCTTTCATATTAGTGTAGGAGTAATTAAAATGAGTTTTTATGGAAGAAACCTAAGATATGAGTTAGGAAATTGCATGTAGTGATGAATAAATTGATAATTCTGGAAACCCTTGCCATGTAGAGGAATTACCCACGAAACTATGATGTTTACAAGAAGGAAATTTCTGGAAATACTTGTTAGAACCATGTTTAAGAGAATTCTAGGGTTCTTGATAAATATAATAATTTTCGGTTTGTTAATCCATGTATAATGATAGAAATCCTCATGCTTCACGTTGGAAATTCCTAGTAGGATGATATAATGTTGGTAGTATAATTTTTGAGACGTTTGGGATTGAAAAATATGGATTTGGATGAAGAAATGTGTTAGAACCCGTAACTGCAAAACTGCAGAAATCGCAATACCTGCTTGATCGATCGATCGAGCCCAGAGCTTCGATCGATCGAAGGTTCGATCGATCGAGCCCCAGACCTCGATCGATCGACCCCTCCTGGCAGACTCCTATTTTCCCTTTCTAAATTAGTTAAGTTAAATTTATTGTGAAATAATTCTTGGGCATCCTTAATAAAAAAATTTGGGAGATAGGGAAGACCAGTAGGACATGTGAATAAATTTTGGGACCCTTGATGTCGGGCTAAGATTGTATTTTGGGATAATTACATAAGGGTCGGTGAGTTTATGATTTAAAGAGAGAGACATGTAAGAGAGTTACTTTGGGACAAATGTGTATACCTACTGAATTTTATAATTTAGAGAATAAAGCCATGAGAGTTGTGTGGTACGTTGGAATAATACCGAATCAAGGTTAGAAACGAACCGTTATAAGTGTTTACTAAAATATGATAATATGGATAAAAGTAGTAACTATGGGATTTCAGAATAGACCTAATATAGATATGGTAATATTAGTATAGTTATATGATTGTGTATGCATATGCTATCTATGTGTGAAAATCATGCCCACGCTACTTTCTATCCCTGAGGTTACCGCGATGGGACAGTCTTATCTCGATGGGACCTTTATGGGGGATATTGACTTGTACCCTACAAGATAGTTATCCTTGGTACAGGCAATCGCTGTGATAGTTTAGACGGTCCTAAGAGACGCAGGCATGTGCCATCCTCTTAGAGACTTGGAATCTATACTTCGCCTCAATTTTGTCTGTGTATGTGTTAATACAATTCGAGAGTGATTCTGATTGTATTGCCCTTAATACGAGTGATATGGGGTTTTGGATAGTAGAGTATGCCTGCACCATAGTTTTTATTCGGGGTGTTGTTATGATATATATATTTTACGAGTAGTATATATATATATATGAAATTCTGAAATTTGGAACTACCTATTGTGAATTGATATGTAGGACATGGTTGATGACTCAAATTGTAAATACTTGTTTTGAGAAAGTATAATATGACACTGGAAAACTTTATTGATTAATAAAGTTAGAATGAGAACTTTGGTCACTAATTGAAATATTCTTTTCAAACAATTGTATCGTTAAATTTTGAATCCTGCGAATAACCTAATATAAGTTAAATCATTGGGGAAAGATAGAGTGATATATGATGAGATAAACCATTAGGAGGGTTAGTGCGATAGGAGTGCACATTAGAAGAGAGGTGAGAATTTCTCAAGAGAGTGTCGCACTAATATGGTGTTGCATTGGCCTGTATCAATTTAAATACTTGCTAAACAATTTTTAAATCATATACACTATCGGGCTCTGACCCGTTTCTCTCTCTCTCTCTCTCTCTCTCTCTCTCTCTTGTATATATATGTATGTACTACAGGTGCCCAGCCACAGGGGCGTCTTGCTTAGGATCCCTTGGAAGGAACGTGCTGCAGCTTAGGTGGGAGTTGCAAGCCACTTGCTTAGACGATTTCATTTATTTGATTCCACTCCTATGATTCTCAGTTATTGGGCATGTGTCACCCTTTCCACTATTTATCTGTTTTGTTGGGAGATTTGTATTTCAATTATTTCTAGTATTGTTACTTTGGGATTTATTCAGCATGTATGTTTTACATTAAGTTTTAAATGTCGGGATTTTGGGTGTTGAATGTTTAAATCCATTGGATTATGTTCCAGAATAATTGTTGTATGATTCTTTCCTATTGAAAATGTTGTTACTAATTAAATAAATAATTTTCCTTTAAAAATAAAATTGGTTAATAATGTTAAAAAAATGGTTTTGACACTTAGCTTAATTAAGTAGGGTGTTAATTTGGAAAAATTTATTTTCACGATAGTGATGCTAAGAATGAACCAACTGTTCACCTTTATTTTAATTTAATAAAGGAGTTATCGCTTGGTATTTAATTAGGTGGGGTGTCACAGGTGGTATCAGAGCATCAGGTTCTAGTGTCCTTAGGATCTGTACGGCTTATTATGCTTTCAGCGTTGCTTTGTTTGTTATAGAGCCCTATGTTTAGGATTGTCGATTCCTTTGACGAGATTTCGTTCTCCTGCTATAATGTGTATACACTAGTGAATTCTAATTTCGTTCGGATGTGTGCGTGTGTCGAGCGATGACGGATGTCAGAAGAGTACCGTTAAGCGTACATCAGAAGGTAGGGCTCAGTTGAGATGATGAAATATATCCGAGGATGATGACCGTAGTCGAGGTCACCTCCATTATGGCACGAGAAGCCACGACTAGAAACACGACTAAGGTGCAACAATGATTTTCAAATGCTGTTATAGTCAAATGAGGTGCGAGGGTAAACTTACCCAACGTATTACAAAAATGTGTACAGACTGTCGGTGGGAAATTTTAAAAACGCGAAAATTGTATGTGTTTACCAAAGGAGATAAAGTATCCAAAGGCTTAAATATAGGACGGAGTGTGGAAAACTGAAAGTGAAAATTTAAGGAAAATTTTCTTGGCTTTCGGGACGAAATTATAATGGTTGGAGTCAACCACCAATTTTAGAAGTGGAATTCTATGCCTATAGGAGAACCTTAGGTACAGTGTTGACCGTATGTTCCTTCCTTAACTGTTCAGGATTACAAGCAAATGTGGTTTTGAACTCATCGAGAGAGGGCATGTCAGGGGTCCATTCGTGAATATGAATCTTAACCGTTAGCAAATTTTGTATCGGAAGATGTAGATACAAGTGGGAGAAAACAACTCCGAATGGGAAATCGACACGTAGTAACAGTTGATAACACTCAAAGAGGTAATTCTGATGGATGACCGATTCAGAGGTTGACATTGTCACATTTTGTCAAGATAGATGATAACACTTCTTTGTGGGGGAAGTTAAAGGAATCAAAGAATTTAGTCGAGAATAAGACTGAATACAACGGTGGTGGTATAACACCACAAAAGGATGTGGATACACATCAGGAAAACCATTTAAATGCTTCAGATAGTTAAATTCTTACCAAGTGATGGTAAATTCAGTAAGTACTATTATAGATAGTAACATGATCTTTATGACCTAAAAAGCTAAGAGAACAACCGGGATGGCTAACAGGAATCGAGTTTACTAACGTCCGAGAGAAGGACAATCCTAACCTGGTTAGTAGGACAGGTGGTAAGTGGATTATGTGTTTAGGTATTTTGTGCGGAGTGAGATCGCTCACGATAATATGTTCCAAAATGAGAAAAAGGTCAAGAATACGGTGCCTAGTAAGGCAACGATTAAAATAATTTTGTTTTGGATTGGGCAGACGTGTTACGTCCGAAAACCATTTGTGCAGTCAAGACGATTGCCAGGATGGAAGTATAAGTTGTATCCTTAGAGGATGCGGCGTGTTTGTGTGACACGAGCGAGTCACCATATTTTTGCTCATTTCTAGATTAGCATGTGAGACGAGCTTAATGCATATAATTATAAATGTTACCATTATGTGAATATTTTTCCCTAGTATAGAGGGATTTTTCTTTAGTGCTATCCGCGGAGGATGAATGAGTATATTAACAGTGTTTTATACCTTATTGAGGTTACTCGTTGTAGTGATGCGATACACGAGTATGATATTATCTTTGTTAAAACGTTATAGAAATGGTTAGTACGATAGTGGGCATTTATTGCTAGGCTATTGGAGTGGTTGCATTAGAGTAACATGTTTTACGTTTTGTTTTGGCGAGGCTTTACCTGTGAGAAGGTTGGACTCGCACTTATATTATCTATCCTAGAGACTTCGGAGGAGATAGTGGGCTCGAGATATTCGATGCCAAAGTATGTATAGACTTTGTCAGTATAATTCCGTATGTATCGGGATTTACCATTGAGCGAAAAGATTTGACTCAGTATTATGTTTAGCACTACGGACTTAGTGATAGGAAAAGTGCATTGTTATATTTATCCTTTAGAGATGTGGGAGTTAATATTTATACCCCTATTATTAGGGAAAGAAATTTCGAGAATTCCGAGTGTATGTATTCAAGGTTTATGAAATGCTATTAACACCAACCTATACTGAGCAATAGTGCAATTAGTGAAACGTTCTTTGTTAAGCATAATTACGGGAGAAATTGTAACTTTTCTATCAAGAGATGGAATAAAGGGGTACATGCCACGGACGGAGGACCTAACGGATTTCGATAACCGACAATGCTAGGTAGTAGTGTATCGGGGGGGTTCCTTATTTGGATTTCGCTCTGCAATACATCCCAGGCATGAAACTTAGCGTAAGGTTGGAGATAGGGAGACGTTTGGTCACTATTCCATAAGTTCGGTACCCTGGTCGAAATAGGATCAAGTAATTATGTATGAAATTTGGAAGTTGAATTTTGTTTTAAGTTCATTGGAGCCAGATTTTTGTGGTAGGAAAGCATTGAAAGTTATCCCCACGAGTTGAGGGGTGGAATGATGATAAGGAGAATTTAAGAATTTTTATTTCTAGGGTGATTGAGAGTACCCAAATGTCATAACCGCATACAGAACACAAGGTGAATAAAGAGTTGGAATGATTTTTAACATGGATTATCTGGAAAGAACTTTATATTATATAAAAGATATGACCTGTAATTATTTTGATGAATAGAACGTTTGTGATTTATTTTTGTTGTTGTACCTATTTGGGAAAATTATTGTACTTATCTGAAGAAGGTTGAGAATTATTATTCCTCTTTTATTGTCATGGAATTTGAATGCCCTATTCCTTCTATTCCGTTGAATTTAGTTAGTCCTACAGATGAGTAGCACGTCGTTCGCTCTCCCAGGGCAGTCGGAGTGTTGCAAAAATGTGGGCATCTTGGCTAACTACAGTTAAAATAGTCCGAGTCGAAGGGAAGTGGTAATAGACGTGTGAAATATATGTTTATGGGACTAGTATAACGAAGTGGAAGTGATAGAGTGGATTAAACGTCACATGAGGGGCGATAATCCATACATAAGTGTGCAATTAGAATAGCACACCCTAACTTGATTGGAAGGCTGTGGGAAGCCATTCAAGAATTGGTATTCCTTGAATAGAGTAGAATTTAATTGTTATGAAGCAGACCCGGAGCAGAATTGTTATTAGTCAAGTGTGAGAGCGACTTGCACATACAAAGAGTAATGATGTTAGTATAGTATAAGAGATCCATAAGTGCGCTTCGTGGAGAGAAGAGCACGAGTCAAAACTTTCAGCATACTCCAAGGAAAGAAGGGGAGTATTACGTATCACTTAATGCGAGACATTTCAAGGGAAGAAACGATGTTTAGCGAGACGTAGTGAGTAGTCTCTACATGCACCGCCCATAGGTAAGGTTTGGTTGAAAGAGGAGAATCAACCAAAGAATTTTGTGTTTATAAAAAATTCCTGAACTTGGAAGAGGTTGGTAAAGCCGGTAAAGTTCTTGGATGAGTTACCATCCTCAAAACAAGATCAAGGGTTTATCCCGAACATGTGAATTAAGTCGCCGAGAAGGAAGTGATTGATATTCCTTTGGGCTGGCTTACAATATTAACTAGTATGCCCCAGACTTCCTTTGAAAGGAAGGATCGCGCCAGTGCATGGTCCGGCACAGTATAAATTTCTGAATCAGGATGAGATTGGTGAATCCCACCTTTGAAATGGGATTTCAGGAACCATCGGAGATAAGATTTCATTTCGAGTAGGATGTGTCACCCTTAGCCAGAGAATAAGCGCATGGTGATTAAAGATTAGTGGAGCCAGGTGAAGTAGATTTTGGAATCTTGGTACGATGATTTCAAGTATGCTCTGTAGAAGCACTCGTACCGGTTTGTCACGTACGAGGTACTTATTAAGGTTTTGTTATGGAAGAACCTCGACTATTCTCCTTACGTATGTTTAGAGGAGAGTAGATAATCAGAATTTTTGATCGGTCGAGAAAATATCCGATAACTATGGTGGAATTCCACGACTGTTTCAGGCGAGCAAGAGTGATCAAATGTTCGTATAATTTTCTTAGAATGGGATTTTTGTATATATAAATAATCCGAGTATTTGTCATGTAGTGAGGTACGGCCTCCTAATGATAGTGAGATAAGGAAATTATAATGTATAGGCGTGACCTATGCGAATATTGTTGGGTGGGAGAACAATGTGAAGTGTCTCCAATGAGAATGTAAAACAATGTTGCTGTGAGGAAAAAGCTATAGTGATTGAGCGTCGTACTATGTAGATAGTTTGCATACTGACAAGGATATCCAGAATTTTGCTACCTGGTAGGCCTTATTTTCCGAATTTCGGGACGAAATTCCGTTATTAGGGGGGAAGTATGTAATACCCCATATTTTCATGGCTTTTAAATTTAAGGATTTATTAAATTTAATTGATATAAATTAATTTAATTTTAATCCGAAATGTTGTTTTAAATATTTACTAGCGTGACAAGAGTTAGTAATTATTGGGAATATATTATTTGTTGCATATTACTGGATGAGGATAGTAATATATGAGATTTATTTTTATAATATTGTCACGTGTGAATAAAATGACAATTGTGGAAATTTAAGTCAGGACGTGCCTGTGTCGTGTCGGGACTAAATGTGGACTAATAAAAGTGAATATTTTATAAGTTGTTCGTATGGTCGTTTTGAGTGCGCCAACGCGTCCGTAAGGGTCGAGATAGTCAGAAAAGTGTATCCGGGGGTTTAGTTTGGGTCTCGGGGCATTTTTAGGCCTAATTAGTACCCCGGGAGGGCATTTTGGACATTTCGTAATTATGGGTAATTAAACCTACGGATTTTATAGGGTTATATCAGATGGAAAGTGTCATCTTTTAGGGTTAACACAATGAAATACTAATGACGGCCATTGGAGAGGAAGAGGAGAAGCTCTCCAAGGAGTTCTAGGCCAAGAACACCTCCGATTGCATCGCCGTCACCACCAACACGTAGATCGCGCGACGGGGAACGCAACCACAGCAAAATCATCTGCAAATTAGAACACCAAAAATCCCAGGCAAGTGTTTATCTTGCTTATTTTCGTTGGTGCATCTTTCATCTTAGTGTAGGAGTAATTAAAATGAGTTTTTATGGAAGAAACCTAAGATATGAGTTAGGAAATTGCATTTAGTGATGAATAAATTGATAATTCTGGAAACCCTTGCCATGTAGAGGAATTACCGACGAAATTATGATGTTTACAAGAAGGAAATTTCTGGAAATACTTGTTAGAACCATGTTTAAGAGAATTCTAGGGTTCTTGATAATTATAATAATTTTTGGTTTGTTAATCCATGTATAATGATAGAATTCCTCATGCTTCACGTTGGAAATACCTAGTAGGATGATATAATGTTGGTAGTATAATTTTTGAGACGTTTGGGATTGAAAAATATGGATTTGGATGAAGAAATGTGTTAGAACCCGTAACTGCAAAACTGCAGAAATCGCAATACCTGCTTGATCGATCGATCGAGCCCAGAGCTTCGATCGATCTAAGGTTCAATCGATCGAGCCCCAGACCTCGATCGATCGACCCCTCCTGGCAGACTCCTATTTTCCTTTTCTAAATTAGTTAAGTTCAATTTATTGTGAAACAATTCTTGGGCATCCTTAATAAAATGTTTTGGGAGATAGGGAAGACCAGTAGGACATGTGAATAAATTTTGGGACCCTTGATGTCGGGATAAGATTGTATTTTGGGATAATTACATAAGGGTCGGTGAATTTATGATGTAAAGAGAGAGATACGTAAGAGAGTTACTTTCGGACAAATGTGTATACCTACTGAATTTTATAATTTAGAGAATAAAGCCATGAGAGTTGTGTGGTACGTTGGAATAATACTGAATCAAGGTTAGAAACGAACCGTTATAAGTGTTTACTAAAATATGATAATATGGATAAAAGTCGTAACTATGGGATTTGAGAATATACCTAATATGGATATGGTATTATTAGTATAGTTATATGATTGTGTATGCATATGCTATCCATGTGTGAAAATCATGCTCACGCTACTTCCTAACCCCGAGTTTACCGCGCTGGGACAGTCTTATCTCGATGGGACCTTTATGGGGGATATTGACTTGTACCCTACAAGATAGATATCCTTGGTACAGGCTATCGCTTTGATAGTTCAGACGGTCCTAAGAGACGCAGGCATGTGCCATCCTCTTAATGACATGGAATCTATACTTCGCCTCAATTTTGTTTGTGTATGTGTTAATACAATTCGAGAGTGATTCCGATTGTATTCCCCTTAATACGAGTGATATGGGGTTTTGGATAGTAGAGTATGCCCGCACCATAGTTTTTATTTGGGGTGCTGTTATGATATATATATTTTACGAGTAGTATATATATATATATATATATATATATATATATATATATATATATATATATATATATATATAAATGAAATTCTGAAATTCGGAACTACCTACTGTGAATTGATATGTAGGACATGGTTGATGACTCAAATTGTAAATACTTGTTTTGAGAAAGTATAATATGACACTGGAAAACTTTATTGATTAATAAAGTTAGAATGAGAACTTTGGTCACTAATTGAAATATTCTTTTCAAACAATTGTATCGTTAAATTTTGAATCCTGCGAATAACCTAATATAAGTTAAATCATTGGGGAAAGATAGCGTGATATATGATGAGATAAACCATTAGGAGGGTTAGTGCGATAGGAGTGAACATTAGAAGAGAGGTGAGAATTTCTCAAGAGATTGTCGCACTAATATGTTGTTGCATTGGCCTGTATCAATTTAAATACTTGCTAAACAATTTTTAAATCACATACACTATCGGGCTCTGACCCGTTTCTCTCTCTCTCTCTCTTATATATATATGTATGTACTACAGGTGCCCAGCCACAGGGGCATCTTGCTTAGGATCCCTTGGAAGGAATGTGTTGCAGCTTAGGTGGGAGTTGCAGGCCACTTGCTTAGACGATTTCATTTATTTGATTCCACTCCTATGATTCTTAGTTATTGGGCATGTGTCGCCCTTTCCACTATTTATCTATTCTGTTAGGACATTTGTATTTCAGTTATTTCTAGTACTGTTACTTTGGGATTTATTCAACATGTATGTTTTACATTAAGTTTTAAATGTCAGGATTTTGGGTGTTGAATGTTTAAATAAATTGGATTATGTTCCAGGATAATTGTTGTATGATTCTTTCCTATTGAAAATGTTGTTACTAATTAAATAAATAATTTTCCTTCAAAAATAAAATTGGTTAATAATGTTAAAAAAATGGTTTTGACACTTAGCTTAATTAAGTAGGGTGTTAATTTGGAAAAATTTATTTTCACTACACTGATGCTAAGAATGAACCAACTGTTCACCTTGATTTTAATTTAATAAAGGAGTGATCGCCCGGTATTTAATTAGGTGGGGTGTCACAGGTAATCCCTTAGCACGCCTAAAATCGATTATTGACTAACACCACGAACACAACAAAATATGTCTTTCTGGATGCTCCATTTCAAAACATTATCCATTATCGAAAGTATATTATGTCACATCCTCCACAAAATTCGGTATTTTACAGTACCAAATATTGTTCCACTCTTCATTTCAGGTTCAAACCGATGATATTCCTTAACCGTTGTTACTGAGAAAATTTCATTCCATGGTTTAAATTGTATAGGCTGAGGCAACCATTTATCCTTCTAAATATGCATTCTTTGACCACTTCCAATCCTCCATCTAATACCCCGTGAAATAACTTTTCGAGCCTTCCATATACTTTTCCAAATGTAAGATGAGTTGCTAGATTTTTTTGCCTTAAAACAGGAAACACTCAGGTAGTATTTAGCTTCGACAATGCGAATCACCAATGATCGAAGAATATTCAAAATTCTTCATCCTTGTTTAGCTAAAGGGGCAAGATTATATTCTTTTAAACCCATAAAAACCCAACCTCCCTTGAGACTTTGGTTTACACATTTCAGCTCTACTTTTCCAATTTATGCCCTTTGCTTTTTTTCCACACGCACACCAAAAATTACTCATTAGGCTTTATAAGTCGTCACAAACATAATCCGTAATTTTAAACACGCTCATAGCGTATGTCAAGAAAGATTGAGATACCGATTTTATTAACACTTTTTTCCCAACTATGGATAGGAGAACCTCTTTCCCCCTTTAACTTTCCTCAAAACTATTTCCCGTAAACCTGCAAAAACATCCTTTTTTGACTCTCCCACTATTGATGGCAGACCCAAGTACTTTTCAAATCTCCAAACTTCTTTTTCACGCAATAAATTAGTGATTTTAATCCTGGTCGCTTGTGGTGTACTTTATCTTAACATTATTCCACTATTCTCGTAGTTGGTTGTATATGTTATAAGAATGCTTCTAACGATCGACATCTCTTTAACTGTGGCTTTGCCAAATATTAAGTTATCATACATAGAGAGGAGATGAGACACCTTAGGCCCATTTCTGCTAGCTATCATTCCTGACATCGTGCTATTAGAATGAGATTTACCTAGTAAAGAAGTCAATCCCTCTACACAAATCTCGTGGGGCTAAACAACCCCTTTGGGAAGCCATTAATAAGAATTGAAAAGGAAACCGAGGTCACATAGTTGATAATTAGATCAATCCATTTCATATCAAAGCCGAGCTTAATCATAATGTTTTTTCGAAAGACCACTCCACACGGTGGGTCATATGGTTTACTCATATCAAGTTTTAAAGCAAAATTTGAGGTTTCTCCACCGTGAGTTTTCCACTTTAGAAAATGATTAAGCTGAAATGCCAAAATAAATATTAGTTTGTCCGGGACAAATTCACTTTTTTAAGTCTATTAGCCATCAAAATTTGCAATGATCATGTAAAGAACATTGCATAGGCTAATAGGCCTAAGATGTGAGAAATTCTTTGCATTTTTTGTTTTCGCTATGATTTAAACTCTCTAAGGGAAGCCTGTTATTAAGAATGGATAGAATCATATGTTAAAGAGAGAATAATACCTGGGAGGCCCGAAACTCCTGAAGAAGCATCTCATTCATGTGTGTGTATATTATTCACGAGACTAAAATTATGTTTCTTTAGCTGCTTTTTCTACAATGGATGATGGCGATGTCAGAGTTGTATCCGTCCTCTTTTCTTTAGATAATTGTGTAAATGTGATGGGCCAATTTCTTAGTTAGGATTATCAATTTGGGGGTTGCATAATTTGGTGTGTTTGGATGTGTTTTTGGGCTACGTCGGGTCTTTTTTCATTTTGAAGTTGAGTTTGGATTTTAGGGTGTGTGGGACAGTTGCTTTTTTCAAATCCCGTGACGTCTCAGTCACAAATTAGGTAATGTTTGTAACTCACATGGACTCTGTTACAAATAACACCCAGTGTGATTGACATATTACTGTATCTAGAAAAAAGTTTCAAAATTTAGTCACCCTAATATTATTGTTTTTGTTTTTAGTTTGGGCATTCTTAAAACTTATTGAGTTTGGGCTTTGGACATTTAAATTAAAGTGTTTGTATTCTGAATTTTTTCGTTAATCACTCTACGTTTTTCCTCACGATTCTAAACACCATTTTCTTCCAATACCACAACAAACTCATCAGTCATTTTTTTGTTAACTCTTTCTCTCTCCTCCAATACGTTATGCCTCTCATTCCAATTCTCTTCCTCCATGTTTATTTCCATAACTTGAACCTCCACAAAATTACATTAACTTTCATCCACCAAATTCATATTTTTTTTGGCATTTCCACTCTCCTACAATCTTGAATGGATTCTTGCTTATTTTTGCAAAATTTAAATTGGAATCAGACATATGCTGAGATGCTTCCCCAAAAATACCAACAGTGTCGTTGGATATCGTCGTCATCTTCACCGGTAAGGTTACTTGCATATCACCATTAATCTCCTTTTTTTCATTTTTTTTGTTCCAACCATCGCCCCCTTCTTTTCCTTATTTCCTTAACGTCCCTTAGCCAATTCTCATATTGAAGATTACTTTCATCTACATCATCATCATTCCTCTCATCGCACTCTTTGTGACTGTAGCCTATACAAACAAAGTAGAAACAAAATATGGGGAGTCTCTTATATTTAAAGAAAATGGTTGTTTGAATGACTCCTTATCAATTCTATTTAAGGATAAATTAAATACCATTACCCCACATATATGTTCATCTAAATTCCATGTCTTGTGGTGCTTTAGATCGATCCATTTTTGTAAAAAAGACACGATTGCCCACCCTTCTTTAATCCATGACATGACCAAACTTGAAAAATGAACTTTTTATCTCCTATTTTCCAAAAAAATTATTCCTTTTCTTGTCTTCCATGTTGTAAGCATAATGTTTTTTATCGCCTCATAACTACGTAATATGGTCGCAAATATCTTACTAATCTAAAATTCCCTACTCTGAGACAATTTAGATGGTACAAGGAAAACATCCTTGTACCATCTAAATTGGATCAGAGTAGGGCATTTAAGATTTTGTAATAACTCCCTATTACGTTCCTGATGATAATCACCACTACCAATAAAATGATGAACAATAGCAAGCATTAAGGTATAAACAGCATCCTGAACTCCCATGTTTTTCATATTTTTATTTTTGATGATTTTACGACATTAACAACATCATTTCTTTTATTAGCCATGAGGATATTATCCCACCAACCTCTAAGGATTTCAGTAAAGCCAAAGATGATCATATGGGCACTGCTTTGGTCCGTTTTATGCTTACACACAGTGGAATATATGGACATCTGGTGTATCATCTCATAGATCTGAGACTCCGATTTTCCATTAGTATTCCAATCGCAGAAAGATTTACCATGAAAGGTGTCCTGTGAGTTCATCATAAAATTTTCCTCAAAAAGAATATCCTGAGGAGTTAGTCTGCAGTAGTACTTTCTAACAGGACAAACATAGCCAACATTATTACTATAAGTGATTTTGTTGACTTGATTGTCAGAATTTTTGAAAGAATTTTTGAAATTATGAATTTCTTCCAAGGGTAACTCTAATTTTAAATCAGAATCTAAGTCAGACAAGGTGTTGAGTTTTAACCCTTTGAGATTATTCCCAATCTCTTTTAATTGGGAGATAAAGTCAGTTTTATTACCCATTTAAAAACCTTTAATATCCATAGGAGAGAGGACTAAAGGTTAATAAAGACTTTTGCCAAAGTCTTCAGGTTTCTTATTGGTAAGATGTTCCTGAAGCTTCTCAATTCAGTTGAGTTATTTTCTTATCGTGTTAAGGATAAGATTGGTATATTTACCTTTCTTATAAAATGGGTTCAAAAATGTTATTTTGGTGAGAACCTTATCCTCAGTCTCAAGATTAAGAAAGGCGCTGGCTTCTAATTTAGAAGAACTGCCAGTTTGGTTAGAACTTCCAACATCTAATAAAAGAGGTTCAGTAGGAGGGTGAATAGCAGAAATAATCTGATTATTCAAAGTACTCCAATTTTTCAAATGTTTATCTGCAGTTTTAAGAACCTGTTTATCCTTAGTTTCAAGAACAAAAAGATGTTTATCTTTAGAAAATATTTGAAACCAAACCACAAAAGAAGTAACTTGCTGGTTATCTTCAACGCACTTATAAAACTCATTTTTATAATTAGCTAAATCAGCCTTGCTATACTTAGCAAAATACCAAGCTCAAAATTTAGCTTAACCTGGTAGGTAAAATTCAGCATTAATCTCTTTCCTATTAAGTGTAAAAATCATTTAAAAGGATAGATTAGAGTATGACGTTCATGTCCGATGGCATAGGATATTCTTTACGCTGAGAAGTATTCTTCTCATAAATACCATGAGGTATTTGTTCATTGGTGAGAATACCATGAAGGTTCATATCATCGTGATATGGATGGTTTCTAGAATTTTCTTCACAAACAAAATTTTGTGAAGCAGATGGAGGATAGGTAACAAAATGATCTCTAGAAGATTGCCCTCTAGAAGATTGGCACCTATTAAATTTCCTAAAATTTAGGAAAACATCTCCATCTTTATCCTCAATAATATCTTCAATCTCTTCATTTTGACGAGGTTGGGGAGGAACAACATTTTTTATAGCTCAAGTCTCTGGGAAATCAATTTCATCCCAACTTATAGTTCTAGGTGTGTGAACATTGGAATCTATAAGGTGTGTGTCAACTAAAACAGTTTTACCAAACGGACTAAATTGTTTTATATTAGGAGCCATTATTGGCTAAATCCGTATATTAATGTTTAGATTAGTAATAATAATGGTCTGAAATTTATGTCGGAATAGTAAGTTACTATTCAGATGGGTCCCTTGAAATTAGCTTAGTAAATTATTGAGCTAATTTTCAAAAAAATTGAACTTAATTTTTTTTATATGGGTCCCTTTAAATGTTTAAATATCACATAAAAAAATTCAACTAAAAAATATTTCAAAAAATAGAATTGCGCGAGCAACTATGCAAACTTAGTTTGCACAGAAGCCTCTCTCTCTCTCTCTCTCTCTCTCTATTTATATATATATATATGTGTGTGTGTGTGTGTGTGTGTGTGTGTGTGTGTGTGTGTGGCGTGGTGGTGGTGGGGGGTTGATGGAGCTTATGATGAAGATGAAAGATCGGTAAATATAACAGTTTTAATTATAGTTTTATTTTGTAATGGAATGTGGGTTCAAACAACCTATAAAAAGCAATCAAAGTACCCCGCGATGTGGGAAGATAAATAGACCTGCTTTTTCTAAGGTCTCAAAGTTATTTACCGACCAATTTCTCATAAATACAAAGAAGAAGATCACAATCATATAGTATATGCCTTGCTCCATCACGTTTGAGTTTTATTAAATTACTTGTTTGTCCCCTAAATTATTCAAATTATTTCAAAATGGCCCTTAAACTCTATTTGGTGTCAAATAAGATCCCAAACTAAATAAATATATTTAACAACACCCATCCTTGACCTTGGGCTATTAAATTAGATGAAAATTAGATTATGGGGAAATGTGACTTTACCCTTAAATCATGGTTCGAATAAAATTATAAAAGAAAACATTCACCTAGCAAACAATCTTTTACACCCCGCCTATCTCCTTCACCTTCTCTGGCAAGCCCATCTCCTTATTCGGCTAATCCTCCCTAACCACCCACCTACTTCTTTGTTGTTATGTACCAAGTATAACAAAAACAAACTAGAATATAAAGAAAAAGTAGTAGAAAGAAAATAACATCAACACCTTTTTTTCTCTCTTAATTGAACACCCGAACCACACATATTTCACATGTACATATCTATATATGTATGTATGTTTATATGAATGAGCCTTCATTTATGGCATCACCGCTAGACCAATAAACTAGTGTCAACGTGTTCCAATGGATGAAGCCCTACCTTTATCACAAATTCCAACCCGAGCATATCGTCGATATGGTTAGGTAGTGACTCTAGGGAAGCTCATCCAAATTGAGACCGTCAATCAAATTCTTCAGTTCCAGTTTCTCTCCAATGAAACCACCACCACCACCCACCCCCCACCACCACAAATACCACCTAAAATTTCATCCTTTAATTGCAGTTTCAAAATCGCCATCAATTTAGAGCACCAGAGAATGAAATGGGTTTATTAGAGGGGAGACCGACGAGGTGTAAAAATATTATTTATTGGGTAGATTTTTTATTTGAACCATGATTTTATGGTAAATTAACTTTTTCCCCACAGTCTGATTTCCTCTAACTTAACATTCCAAGGTGACAGAAAGGTGTTATATTTATTTAGTTTGGGGGCTTATTTGACACCCTATAGAGTTTAGAGACCATTTTGAAATATTTTGAATAATTTAACGATCAAATCAGTAATTTACTCTATTCACTAATATCTGTAAGAATTTGTGAAAGTGTATGAATGGGTGTGTATGCGTGTAAATTTATACAATTGTATGTGTGTGCGAGAGTTTTTTGAATTGTGTGCAAGTGATATAAAATTTGCGTGTGTATGTGTGTGTGAAATGTTTGAAATTATGTGTTTGTTTTTTAATGGGAGTGTCATGGTTATTTGTAGTGAGGTTTAGGTTAAAGAAGATTAAGAGGAGGGTTTTGGTTAGGGATGGGGTGCTGATCGGAGGGATTGATTTGGTGGATAAGAGGGGGTGATTGAGAATGTGTTTGAGAGGTGGATCTCTATTTTTGATCCACATACGGCCAATGTGGATCATTTGTTTATGTTGTTTTCACTAGATTAGTTGAAGGTGGAGGCATTTTCTCTCACAAGGTCTTAGGTGGAGGTGGAGTCCACGGGGATTTCAATTATGCTTGCATTGAATAATGTGGAACTTGTCGATGAAGAGGTTTGGATTAAGACTTAGTTCTTGATTCTCTATTGTTGTTAATTCAGGTTTAGGAATGTGTTTTTTGAGAATTTATTTACTAATATGTGTGTATGAAATTATATGTGCATGTGTGTATGAATATTTACGAAAGTGTGTGTGTGTGTGTGTGTGTGTGTGTCAAAGTTTGTGAAATTTTGTGTAAGTGTTTATGTAAAAGTGGAGGCGGAGTCCACAAGAATTCAGGTTACACTCGCATTGAATAAGGTGAAGTTTGTCAATAAAGTGGTTTTGATTTTAACATTGTGATTGATTCTCTATTATTGTTAATTTAGGCTTATTGGTTAGAATGTTTGTTTTGAGAATTTATTTACTAATATGTGTGTGAATATGTGTGTGTGTAAATTTGTGAAATTTTGTGTGAATGTGTGTAAAATTGTGAAATTATATGTGTAAGTGTGTGTAAAAGTGCACATGTGTGAAAATGTGTGTGTGTTTGAAAGTGTGTGTGTTTTATGAATGAGAGTGGAATTGCTATTTATGGTGAGGTCTTTGTTGAAGAATATTAAGAGGAGGGTTTTGGTTGGGTATAGAGTGTTTGTTAGGGGGATTGATTTGGTGGATATGAGGGGGTGATTAATAAGATTTTCATTTGATCCACACGGGTACATTTAAAACACCAAGTCATGGCATTTTATCACCTCAAATTGTATTTCACATTTTTAGGTCGCTCTAGAATTGCTAAAAAAGTAAAAATGCATAAAATGTGTCTTCAATCCCAATTTGAACAATTCCAAATTAAACATGCCTTAAAAGGACTTATAAAATTGAATATTAAAATAGAATTCGACTAAATAGAGTCTCTAAATCTGAATAAGAATAAGACTATATTATATTAGTACTCTCAAAAAGATTACTAAAGCACTTGAGCAAAACTATACTGGTTCGTAGTGTGTAGTA
Source organism: Sambucus nigra (assembly GCA_949130495.1). Taxonomy (NCBI): domain Eukaryota; kingdom Viridiplantae; phylum Streptophyta; class Magnoliopsida; order Dipsacales; family Adoxaceae; genus Sambucus; species Sambucus nigra. The sequence goes on from OX422213.1 coordinate 3,045,587, forward strand.
ATGATGATCTTTACTATTAGGAAAATTATTTATTTATGTCAAATTAAAGTACGTTAAAGGGGCTGAGCAATATGGTGAAAAAATGGAGGAATATTAAAAACACAATGGAGGCACATTGATTTAGTATTGCAATTGCATATACTCGATAAATTAAATGGTAATTAAGATTTAGTTTTTTTAGAAAATGTCAAACTCCCCATCGTCCATATTTTTCTAAAAAAACACCTCTTCAAAATGACCCCCAACTTCTAGAGGACTTCCCAAAACAATTCACAGCATAAGATCGGTTTGGAAAATCTAATTATTCTACAAGCGGACCTCACTACAGGCACATATAGGGAAAATGTGTGAGATTTTCCAAACCAATAATAGATTGTGGTTCGTGTTGGAAAATTGTTTAGAAGTTCGGGATCCTTTCATGTTTCAATTAATAAATAAACAAAATTACCTCAAGTTTTCATTTTAGATAGATCCGGTAAGACTTTAAATCGTTGGTTTACTTATAATCTCAGTAATGTGACAACCCGCTCACCAAAATAAGGGGTGGCCAGCCCAATACTCCAATATAACGGAATCATAGATGGAATCATTCTCAGCATCACATTAAAAATATAGAGTATCCAGGATAACCAACCAATATTTCAGAAAACGGGTTGCCAAAAATTTTGAATTTTAAAGTAAATAAAGGAAAACAAACAACCCAATTCCTGAAAAGATAGGGGAAACCTCAGGGATGTATACATAGTACTATAATAACAAGTGACAAATAAGAGGACCAAATATGTTATCGGTCCGCTGATACATACAACACTGTTAAACAATTTCAATAAATTTATATAATTCATTACATTAAACAATTACAAAAGCGTGGGCCTTTCGCCCGAGTAAAAAGACCCGATCTTAACTAGAATGCAAAAATGAAAACGTCTATACCAAATGTATCCCGTAATACCCACAATGCATCACGGATCGCCGAGGACATCGGAATAGGAATTCAAATCAGGCATCCTTGCGGCGGAGTACCTGAGGTGAGACAAGATGCATATGCAACAAGAAGTGTAAACGGGTCAGGGCCCGGTTCTATATGATTACCAGATGAATAAAGAGTATGACAGTTATGAATGATGAATCATGATGAGAGATATAACTATCTAACTACACAATTTAAAACACAAACTAAGCAGGAGGATAAAACAATTAACATTAATCTGAAAACTTATCATGTGTACCAATTTTCTCATATATCTTTTTTCTTAATAGGAAATATATGTAAAATCACAATGTTATGCTCTTTATGGCATTTTTATCCCACCTTTACATTTTGTAAAAATCCTTTCCTTATTAGGAAAATAATCATTTTCAAATGCTCTTTGTGGCATTTATATGTGCTCTTTGTGGCACTTCATCATGCTCTTTATGGCATATCAAATACATCAAGTCCCACTTGATTATGAACTGTTATATTTATATACATATAACGAATTCTAAGACCGCCCGTCCGGGTTTCCCCACTGTGCGCGCTCCTAAATGTCCAGGGCCTATCTTAAGACAACGTGGGCACCTATATCGCAAGACGTCGGGAAGCGGCCATGTGCCTGCGGGATAGTCAAGACCACACCCGGAATCTCCTACCCATCGCAGAAAAATATACAACAATAAGCGCTCACATGGCTTGTTGACTATATCCACCCTGCGTTAATTTTCTAGGGGGCATCACCTCACGAGCGAACTTCCCTTATGATGTCATTTAGAGAGGTGTGTTTAAACCATTTAATTACCATTTTAAAAATCCAGAAAATTATCATTTACTGTTTTCAAGATTAAGTAAATTATTAATTACTAAAATCAATACCATATCCATTTCATTTCATTTCCATGTATATGTTTCGTTTATCCGAAACCATTACTATTTATTTTTTGTAAATAGTATATCTTATTATCCGGATCCATACGATAACTTATATCGATACTACAACCTCAAATGAGTAAATAAACTCATTCATCATCTCCAAACATTTTAGGGTTTTATTTTAAAACCCCAAGAATATCATCCTTCAAAGGAATGAATGAACTTTCAATTTATCCTCCCAACATACTTTTATGGTGGTATTTTAAACCATCAAAGTTAACATAGCTCAATTGAGCTTCTAAAATCTCCCAAACATAACACTACATCTCCTAGTTTTATAGTAGTTAACTAGAAGAAAAGAATGCCCTATCATCAATAGGCATAACCCCGGAAAAGTCCCCACATAACCCATTCCTAATGTATGGTACTAAACGAACTCAATTAGCACTCTAGGACTTTAAGTTTACTTCAATATAGAAGGTTCCTAGGCCCTAATCCTAAAGAAAAGGGATAAAAATTGAGTTATAAGAACAACTAAAAAACAGCCTGATTTCGAATCGATTCGCCCAAGGGCCGAATCGATTCGCCCCAGGCAGCGAATCGATTCGCCAAAAAGAGAATCGATTTGGTTAACAAACTTAACATTCTGCATCAGTCGAATCGATTCGGCCTTATCTCGAATCGATTCGGGTTGGTAGACCTGTAAGATGACCCCTTAGCGAATCGATTCGCCCTAGGGCCGAATCGATTCACCCCTGCGATTTGGCCAAGAATGGTCTACGGGTTATAAACCCTAGATTTTCTCCAAACCCAAATCTCTTCCATTTTATACACATCCAACATCCTTAATCTACCCAATATCATCCTACATGATTATAAACCATTATAATCCACAACTTTATCATCAAAACTAAGATTAGGGTTTAAATTCCATAAATTCCATTTTGATCTCCAAATGAATATACATAAATATCATACTATTTATTCAACTTAAATCACATATTAGCAAGTAGAAAACTTGCCTTAGGGTTGATATCTCAGATTAATTTGGAGAAGAAGCAATCCCAAATCCCCCATCTTCAATCTCTCTCTCTCATTTCTCCATTTTTCTCTTCCTCTTTCTTTCTCTCCTTTTCTCTCTATGTTTTAAGACATAAAATGAGGAAATAAAATAAGGGGCAAGACCAAAATCATTGCTTAACATAATTCTCCCAATCTTAAGTGGTTAATACCACATTAAAATGACTCGCAAATACGCATATAAGCTAAAACCAGGTAAAAGTGCCCGAAACACAAAAATACAATATGGCACTTATTTTGACTGTCTCACACCTTCCGAGACTAACTACACCCTCTAAACTGGCATCCGGAAATTTTATAAATCATTTTGAGTTCCAATCTTATTTAAATACATGACACAATATAAACATACAACCTGATGATATTTACTTCCACGTACTGTAAATATGCATCAATCTTGTAAATATTAACTTTCAATTCATTCAATTAATATTTACTCCAGTCCCCACATTTTATATAATTACCTTATGCGGTAAAATTAGTATAAAATGAGCCTCCCAGAATCGAGGGTTGTTACATACTCCCCCCCTTATGAGGGAATTTTGCCCCCAAAATTCGGGCGTACCCAATTCTCACAAAGGGTATACTACTCTAAACTAGGATTCTACTATCCCAAACAAACCCCTCGTTATCGCCACGTCCCAAAAGGACTCGGACTAAGGCCAATTCTATTGATCTCAGTCTACCTCATTTGTGCTCTAGCATAGCACAAAGCGTTCCTCACTAACTATCGATTCTAGCTTCCTACGGCGGAAGACGATGCGCACATGACTCGGCACAATTAGCCTAATCTCCAACGCTACTCAACTTTCCTTCGCATTGACGTATCTGATCAAGGCGTAGGGCTCAAAAGCCAAATCTTTAAAGAAATGTCCCGAGACCACTCCAAGTCCAAGGGACATATTTCCCATTGGTTCCTTCCAACGAGTATGCGAATTACTCAACCGACCATGCTAGGCCACTCACGATACCATGCCTTAGGAAATGATCCATACGACCATTCCAAAAACCTAATGGTTGTACGGGAATCTCTATCCATACAATTACTTCTCCCCTCTACTATGTATACTAAGGCTCCCATTCAAGATATGCCTTTCGGCATAAGTCAACCTCCTCCATTCATCCATCCGCTTTAGAGTGGTAAGGTATACTCCATTTCCATACGGGTCCCATTACTTCATGGAAACTTGTACCAAGCCTCCGAAATGAATATCTAGTCTCAGTCAACCCTATTTCAATAGGCACCTCCCACGATTCTACCATTCCTCTATTGAGAATGGGGCGTACTCTTCCACATGTGATCCGTCCATAATGGACGGGAATGCAACAGTCTGGTCAAACGATCAACAACTTTCTCAAATAGGATCATGACCATAACGGTTTCGGCACTTCAATACAACCGTCTATGAATATACCCTTCTTCACTTCACTGCTACTCCTCTTCACGCGAGTAGGTGAAATGGTCAATCACAGACCGGAATATTCTTACTACAAAGTCTCCCTAGTCATGTTCGTTTCATATGGCTTCCTATGCCCTCACCAATTTCTCCGACGAGTTTTCTACTCGACGCACCTACTACCACAATCGCATTCCCTTAGCGAATGAGAAAATATCCAATCACTAGTCCTCCTAAACTCCGAGCATAAACTCAATTTCTCCCACGACATATTGCAACAACTTGTTACTTATAAGAAGGACCAAATTTCCTGCCCAGGAAGTAGTGCCTTATCTATTTAAGGTGATCACTACCACGATGAATTTTAATTCAAGCATGGGATAATACTTCCACAAGTTTAAGCTTGAGAGACGCATAAACAATGGGTCTATGCTCCAGTATTATTACTCCCCAATCCTAGCAGAAACTTACTCATTAAACTCACTCTCGAGCTTACTACCATGGGCTCATGAGTGAGGGTCCACCCGTTTTAACTCCCCGAAAGTGAAGTTATCAACGTAACATCATTTCTAAGAAAGGCCTCATCTTCTTCGGTCGAACCTACCAAACCTCTCGAGACCCCATAAATCTCGTTCCTAGGGATCTAATCCCTTATAGAGTTAACCCACAACTTATTCGTGGTCAACTCCTAACAACCATCCTAAATTAACATCACATACCCTAAAGACCTAACGTCCTGATAACCCTAAGGTCTATCTACATATATACTATCTAATTCGTAGGCATCTAATACTAAGTATATCCCTAATGCCCAAGACCTTACTCAACTTTCGACATTCGCTCGGGTTCATGCATGGGACGTCTCGCCGAAGCGAAATCCAAACAAGGAACCCTCCCGTTACACTACTACCTCACATCATCGATCATTAAGATGTGACGGTCTAAGACACAAAATTGGGACCGGTAAATTCTACTTACAATTTTATTTACAAAATCCTACGTCTACGTCTTACCATAGCATCATTAAAGATATTTAACTGACCAGGCATTCACTTTATGTGAAGTCTTACAAATTCTATCCCATGACATAGATACATCTTTTCAAATAGCCTTCTTATCAAGGCATAACCCAAAGTCTCAATTCGACTTCGTATCTCATTCTCCCTCACAACGATCAGAGGAGAGAACTACATATAGTGCTTCTATCTCGCACTTTAATAGCCCTTAATCACTCTTCTACGTGATTCTCGGCTAAAACTTTCAACCCAACTTCTAACAGCAGAAAAATAAAAGAAAGAAAAAGAGTAGCGCCTGTCCACTCACAACATCGTTAAGTGTTCATGCGGCGGAGTGTCTCGCAAAGCAAAATCTAAACAAGGAACCCCTCCGACACATGCCTACTTAACTAGATGATCATGGAGATAAAGCGTAACAAGCATAAATAAAGAAAACAAACAATCATACACTCATACAAGATAAATAAACGAATAAAAAAAATCTCCTACCTACCTCAATCCACCTCTATAAAGAAGTGAGATAGCCTTACAATTTTATTTGCTTGCTATCACCCCAAACCAACCAAATTATCTTTACTCGCATATTATACATAAAATAAGAGAAAGGAAAATAACATCTCTCCACTCCCAACGTTGTTAAGGTTCACACGTGGAGCATCCCGCAAAAGCGGAATCCAAACAAGGAACCCCTCCTATGCATTACTACTTAACTTTGTTGGTCGTGGAGATAAGTCATAGCATCCACACACAATGCAAGTAAACAATAGAACACTCAAACCATGTAACACATATGACACATATACATTTAGAATATCATCACTCATTTCCTAACGAGTGAAGAAAAGATAGAACTTCCATACCAAGGAAGTCATATCATTACGCTCCTATAATAGCATAAATATTACTACAAGCTCAATATACACACCCGAATCTACCGTAGACACAATACTACTAAATCTTATCCTAAGGAATACACCACCCACCTATAAGGTGGAATTCCCACAACAATTTGCCAAGCACTCCGGGTCAATACTAATGGTTTTCAGACTCCATATTCGAGCCTTACGCGAAACAACATTATTTCCCCCAACTCCCCAACCAGGCACTTTACTCTTGTCCACGTTCTCCACTCAACGAAGTTTAAAATGAGTGGTTCTACCCTCCACATCATAGCCATTATTCCGATTCTAGCTGACAACAATTTTCCACGCAGTCCCTCATACTTTCTCAGTAAAAGAGGACACGCTCTCGGTCTCCTCTTCCTTATTTCAATGAGTCCTCCCCAGGTCGGATAGCGAATATTCACCATAGGGTTTTCATGAACACAGTTCCTTCAGAAGTGTTAGCGACACTTGTTTTGGAACCTATCATTTTATGGTGCACGGTCTCCCTAGCCGTACAACACTTTATTCACCTTCGGTCTTTAACCGAGCACTTTGTGAACATTTGAGAATCCACCTTCTTATCAGTCCAGTTATCCCAGAGAAGCTCGCCATTGCAAGTATCCGCTGGGCTTCTCTATGGGCCAAACTTCCGTCACCCACGAATATGGTGACCATATTTTCACCATCTCAGCACTACTCCTATGGGTGAAGGATTTTCCTCCCTCCTACTTTAGGACACTTCTCCACTTCAATTTAACATCGCTCGAAATTTTAAGCTTAGTACCACTTTCTACTTCTCGCGGTACATGGAAAAACTACATCAACTGAAATTAGTAGCCGTAGTAGCAAGACAAGAAAATGCTACAAAAAGGGAGCGACCTCCAAAGCGGTCCTCATCCCCGACTACAATTTACAGTTCTCAAAAATCCTCCCCATGACGCCCTTCTTCAATCGACTTATTATTCTCACACGAATGCGCAGAAGATTCTATAAGTTCTGCCTCATGGCAGAAGAATGAGATCTCACAAGAGAAATCAACGATCTTAATCCTAAGGTTCTATGTCAAATCAAAAGCAACGCTGAAAACTTAAGGCTTCCACACAGATTCCTAAGGACTCTAGAACCTGATGCTCTGATACCATCTGTGACAACCCGCTCACCAAAATAAGGGGTGGCCAGCCCAATACTCCAATATAACGGAATCATAGATGGAATCACTCTCAGCATCACATTTAAAATATAGAGTATCCAGTATAACCACCCAATATTTTAGAAAACGGGTTGGCAAAAATTTTGAATTTTAAAGTAAATAAAGGAAAACAAACAACCCAATTCCTGAAAAGATAGGGGAAACCTCAGGGATGTATACATAGTACTATAATAACAAGTGACAAATAAGAGGACCAAATATGTTATCGGTCCGCTGATACATACAACACTGTTAAACAATTTCAATAAATTTATATAATTCATTACATTAAACAATTACAAAAGCGTGGGCCTTTCGCCCGAGTAAAAAGACCCGATCTTAACTAGAATGGAAAAATGAAAACGTCTATACCAAATGTATCCCGTAATACCTGCAATACATCACGGCTCGCCGAGGACATCGAAATAGGAATTCAAATCAGGCATCCTTGCGGGAGAGTACTTGAGCGGAGACAAGATGCATATGCAATAAGAAGTGTAAACGGGTCAGGGCCCGGTTCTATATGATTACCAGATGAATAAAGAGTATGACAGTTATGAATGATGAATCACGATGAGAGATATAACTATCTAACTACACAATTTAAAACACAAACTAAGAAGGAAGATAAAACAATTAACATTAATCTGAAAACTTATCATGTGTACCAATTTTCTCATATATCTTTTTCCTTAATAGGAAATATATGTAAAATCACAATGTTATGCTCTTTATGGCATTTTTATCCCACTTTTACATTTTGTAAAAATCCTTTCCTTAGTAGGAAAATAATCATTTTCAAATCCTCTTTGTGGCATTTATATGTGCTCTTTGTGGCACTTCATCATGCTCTTTATGGCATATCAAATACATCAAGTCCCACTTGATTATGAACTGTTATATTTATATACATATAACGAATTCTAAGACCGCCCATCCGGGTTTCCCCACTGTGCGCGCTCCTAAATGTCCAGGGCCTATCATAAGACAACCTGGGCACCTATATCGCAAAACGTCGGGAAGCGGCCATGTGCCTGCGGGATAGTCAAGACCACACCCGGAATCTCCTACCCATCACAGAAAAATATACAACAATAAGCGCTCACATGGCTTGTGGACTATATCCACCCTGCGTTAATTTTCCAGGGGGCATCACCTCACGAGCGAACTTCCCTTATGATGTCATTTAGAGAGGTGTGTTTAAACCATTTAATTACCATTTTAAAAATCCAGTAAATTATCATTTACTATTTTCAAGATTAAATAAATTATCAATTACTAAAATCAATACCATATCCATTTCATTTCATTTCCATGTATATGTTTCGTTTATCCGAAACCATTACTATTTATTTTTTGTAAATAGTATATCTTATTATTCGGAGCCATACGATAACTTATATCGATACTGCAACCTCAAATGAGTAAATAAACTCATTCATCATCTCCAAACATTTTAGGGTTTTATTTTAAAACCTTAAGAATATCATCCTTCAAAGGAATGAATGAACTTTCAATTTATCCTCCCAACATACTTTTATGGTGGTATTTTAAACCATCAAAGTTAACATAGCTCAATTGAGCTTCTAAAATCTCCCAAACATAACACTACATCTCCTAGTTTTATAGTAGTTAACTATAAGAAAAGAATGCCCTATCATCAATAGGCATAACCCCGAAAAAGTCCCCACATAACCCGTTCCTAATGTAGGGTACTAAACGAACTCAATTAGCACTCTAGGACTTTAAGTTTACTTCAATATAGAAGGTTCCTAGGCCCTAATCCTAAAGAAAAAGGATAAAAATTGAGTTAGAAGAACAACTAAAAAACAGCCTGATTTCGAATCGATTCGCCCAATGGCCGAATCGATTCGCCCCGGGCAGCGAATCGATTCGCCAAAAAGAGAATTGATTCGGTTAACAAACTTAACATTCTGCATCAGCCAAATCGATTCGCCTTAATCCCAATTGATTCATTTTGGTAGACCTGTAAGATGACCCCTTAGCGAATCGATTCGCCCCTACGATTTGGCCAAGAATGGTCTACGGGTTATAAACCCTAGATTTTCTCCAAACCCAAATCTCTTCCATTTTATACACATCCAACATCCTTAATCTACCCAATATCATCCTACATGATTATAAACCATTATAATACACAACTTTATCATCAAAACTAAGATTAGGGTTTAAATTCCATAAATTCCATTTTGATCTCCAAATGAATATACATAAATATCATACAATTTATTCAACTTAAATCACAGATTAGCAAGTAGAAAACTTGCCTTAGGGTTGATATCTCAGATTAATTTGGAGAAGAAGCAATCCCAAATCCTCCATCTTTAATCTCTCTCTCTCATTTCTCCCTTTTTCTCTTCCTCTTTCTTTCTCTCCTTTTCTCTCTATGTTTTAAGACATAAAATGAGGAAATGAAATAAGGGGCAAGACCAAAATCGTGGCTTAACATAATTCTCCCAATCTTAAGTGGTTAATACCACATTAAAATGAATCGCAAATACGCATATAAGCTAAAACCAGGTAAAAGTGCCTAAAACACAAAAATACAATATGGCACTTATTTTGACTGTCTCACACCTTCCGAGACTAACTACACCCTCTAAAATGGCATTCGGAAATTTTATAAATCATTTTGAGTTCCAATCTTATTTAAACCTAAATGTCATTTTAAATACATGACACAATATAAACATACAACCTGATGATATTTACTTCCACGAACTGTAAATATGAATCAATCTAGTAAATATTAACTTTCAATTCATTCAATTAATATTTACTCCAGTCCCCCCATTTTATATAATTACCTTATGCGGTAAAATTAGTATAAAATGAGCCTCCCAGAATCGAGGGTTGTTACAAGTAACCCAACTTAATCCTCGAAAATTATTAAATTCCATTTTTTTTGCCCAATAGGTCCTAACCTTAATTCTCTCACTTTGATTAAACCATAATCCCTACCATAGGTTTACTAGAACTCACAAAGCACTTACCTATAGTTTAAAAGTAATATAAAAGTCTCCCATTTAATTATTTGAAAATTCGGGGCATAAACAAAAGAAATTAGGGAATTCTGGGTAAGTGAATCGATTCGGTGACCGAATCAATTCGCTTACCAAGTCGATTTGCTCTTGGAGCCTAATCGATTCGAAATGGTTCAGGTTGTCTTATTCATTCTACTATTACGCTTTCTTCCATTTTTATTCAATACAACCTCCATGCATCGTACCTAAACTCTAACATAATTTAACCCATCATCAAATAAGAGTATATAAATAATTTCTAATGAATTTCCAATACTGAAACATCATTAAATCCTTAATAATCAATAGTTTATCAATGGGTTGTCTACAAAACTCTAATTCCACTTTTCCATGCATGTTCTTCATGAAACCAAAAATTTATTCTCTCATAATGTCCCAAAAGTCAGATTTCGTATTATTAAACCCAGAAACCAAATCTTTAACATGAGTCATAATCATTGACATGAATTTAGCCCATTGTTTTATCTCAAAATCATGTGTTCATGCTAGATTACATAAGAATTCTACCATAGATATAATAACTCTTAACAAACATGTAAGAAAAACACTTGTCTTGTAATAGTTGGTCTGATTTCATTTTCAGATGATGAAAGTGCCTTCCTTTCTTTTCAATTCACACTCTGATGGTAAAGGCGATGCAAGAATGGTGTTGGGTCTCCAAGAATCATCTCTTCTTCCTCTCTTATAGCCTCTATTAATTTTGTTTGGTTCTAATCCTAGCCTCTTCAAACTATATGCTAATATAACACTTAGAATTTCGTAGCTTATTCAACCCTAGTCTCTCAAATGACTAAAACGCCCTCACATGGTGTCGGGTAGGTCTAAAATCGCCCCGGGACCCAAACAATATACCCGGGTATAGTATTCTGACTATTTAGACCCATTTGGAATCAATCGTGGCCTCGAAACTTCCATCCAAGACACTCTATACAAATTTACTATCTCGACCTCAAAATAGTCTACATACGACTCTCGGTTGAGCTATACTTCAATCACGTTAATATCACTCGCTATGATGTATATTAATTATCGTAAATTATTTACTACTCACTTAGGAAATTTATTCCATAATATTAATCATTATCTCTCCCGTTAATATTTAATAAACACATAATTATTTGATTCAATTAAATTATGGCGCACGTGTAATTTAAAAATAATCGAATTACATAAATAAATACTCATAAATACGGGGTATTATAGTAGCAAGTCTTTTAGAATGTTTGATATTTAAAGTAACTAGTAACGAGGGTAGTATATGTGTTGGTTCTCTACACCTGTTGCGCCATTTGTCTTTTCCAACGAGTATGTCATACATCATGATTAAGTGTATTTTTCGTTAATTGGAAAGTATATAAGGTATATATTTCTTCTTTTTGAATCCCCACAACCATTTCAAATACTCAAAGCATTTAACTCTGACCAGTTTTTGGTTTCCGATGAAGTTCTTACCCCTTATCACAGTTTAAGCCTTATTCTCACTTGTCTTCAACCTTTATTAGGTTCTTTAGTACGCAAATGCTCTTTATTTTGGTTTCTAGGGTTTTCCCTCTTCTTCGATTTCTTTGCAATTTTCTTTTTTGGTTCTTTTATTACTATTGAATCGAGCTTTTCTTGGTGGTGAACTTGGAGAATTTTACCTTTTCGTTGGCCATTGAGTTGGTTAGACTAGAATCACACAATCCTTTAGGGCTTTTCTGATTTATCCATTTGTGGGGAATACATATCTTAACTACTCTTTTATCCCCCAAGCTTTCAGTACCTTTCTCTTTAGGTAATCTTGATGAATTACGAGCCTCACATGCATAAGTGGCTACAATATTTATCTGAGTTTGAGGCTGATTGCCCGGGTATTCTTATTAGGAGTTTTCCCAAGACCATTCAAGTAGTCCGCCTTGAAGATAAGCCGCGACACTCTAATTATACACCTAGGGCATCCTCTTTGGGCGGTTCTGCTCCATTGCCCATTAAAATACCCTTCGAGGACCCATAATTAGATAAACTTGAGGTAGTGACTCTCCATGATGCCCCGTGAGGTGGCCAGCCGTTGCCTCCAAAGTACGTCGAGCGTTGCTAAATAAGTTATCATTCTCAGCATGTGACAGAAATATGAGACATTTAAAAAATTTCAACAAGATATAATCAAATTTAATACAACTAATATAATCATTCATGCAAAAATAAAATCCATCACTATGATATCTTCAAAATTAATCCAACTTCAAGATATTAAAACCCAAATGAAATAATTCAACTAAAAATATTTGACTGAAACTATAAACAACTATGGAACTGATTGGCCCACCAAATCCATAAAAAGAGTCTCATAAGAATATAAAGTAAACCTATATTACTAAAGCAAGTAAATTAAATAAATTTCCAACTGCACTCCTCAAAATATCAAATCACTCATGTGAAGTTACTCCAACACTAAACCTAAAATATTAGTGGACAAAATGGGTCAGATCCCACCTCATGAATACCAGCTACTCCTCTCAGTTAGGGTCCATGAACCCAGACAATAACAGTATACATGATAAACATAACAACAGAGTATTTAAAATTAATCGAGATATATAGGCATGCGAGTAAACTAAACTATTACTAACTACCCACATAACTAGGCCACCCCAATATTCAAATCTAATTATGATTTCTAAATCATTAATTTCGATTTCATAATTATTAATTTAATTAATGTAATCACTTTTATTAATGCAACACTAGTATAGACAGTTCACCCTATTATGAGTCCTGCAAGTACTCCTGGTGAGCCCACAATTTTACACCACACACATCCCCTCACTATAGCCAGTTCGCCCATTATACTGTCAGCATTGCACATACTCATGAGGTTCCACGCAAGACAGGTCACTATATCCAGTTCTGTCATATTCTGTCAGCATTGCACAAACTCGTGATGCCACCCACACCCACATCGCTATAGCCAGTTAACCCAATTTTTGTTAGTTCTGCACATACTCATGATGAAAATTCATTTTGATACTCATTCTAAGTCTTAGACATTAATTCTCAATTATCTCAAGTTTCTCATTGCTTATTATTATTATCCCACCCATTAATCAAGCATGAGTCCTCAAAACACCTCTAGTCCCATACCTAGAAGTCTCAAAAACACAAGTATATCCTACCTATCATAATAGGAAGAATACCTAACAATAATTTTCACCTAGTCTTACGCCTAGACTACCAAGCCAACGGAATAACGTAAAAATCAACCCCATCTCAAAATACTCATCCGTAAACATTCTACACTAACTAGTCACATACCAATAAAGTAATAACAATGCAAAGGCATACCTACTAGTCCCAAACCTAGAAAGCATCCTAAAATAAGGTGGAAGAAACAACTACCCAATCATCACGTCATCCCTGTGGTGTTAAATATAATTATAAGCAACAAATCATATAAGGCATGATTCGAACTATCAAAACAATTATACAATTAAATTCCAAATTCACTACTTATCCAATTTATCCATTTAAGTATCATGTTTATTTGAACAATTCAATCTCATCAATTTTTAAAATTTCCAATCACATGCATATTTTTATATTTACATAATGATTATTCTCCACTTTACAAGGTACACATATTTAACGTGAATTTTCGTGAAGAAATCAATTTATATTTTCTCTACGAGTCATTCTATGTTCAAACATCATAAAGTCTAACAGGAACCCAATCTCAACCCTATACATGGAAGGGTTTTGAGTCTTAATTCATTTTAAAGGTTTGAATAAAATCAGTCCCAACTTAGTCTCAATTTCTTAACTCGTATTTCTAATTAATTTTAACAAAACATTGATCATTAGTGTTTAGGCAATATTTAAGATGCATGATACTTAAGAAGAGGAATAAAGATATCCATGCCAAGAAAATGTTTGAAGAAATATGATTTTATGAGTGTGTTCCACGCGAGAAAACAACAAAAATGCATTCTTGGACAATCTTGGGAAAACCCGGTTTGAACCTTCAAAATTTGGGTTGAATCTTGTGTTTAAATGGGGCTAGGGTTTTGTAGGTGGAAGAAGATGTAAATAAGAGAGTCTACTTCTCTTAAGGTTTATAAGAATGTGTTTTTAAAGTCCTAACCCCGAATTATAATTATATAAATAGAAGTAGGAGTTTTAATTAACTCAAACTCCAAAACGATTACCTCCCCTGTCGGCACTGTCCCGGCCAAATCGATTCGGATATGAACAGTTGCTAGGTCGCCCCAAAAATTAATATAAGTGCATAAAAACCCAATTTCTCCCTAGATTTTGAATCCGATTAAAATTCCATTTTTCATAAATCAAAACCGACATTTTTAATTGCTAAAAATAATTAAATCTACAAAAATTATTTTTATGATTTTTAATTTAAAATGAGTTATTTAAGGTATAAAAATTACAAGGCGTTACAATATCGTTGAGTAGTAGGAAAACTTAGCAAACACAATGTCGATGTCCGTGATGGATTTAGATTATTTCCCTGAAAGGCTATGTCTGACATGGCTGCTCCGGTAATGGATGTTCTTTCTACTTCCCCTGTTAAGGAGATAAAGGGTGATGATTATGTGGATGAGGAGAGCTATTTTGGGGACTTGTCAAATTCTTATAACCCTTCCACCATATATGTTAGGTGTTATGCTTATGACATTTTTGAACATGATCTTGACGACTTTCCTACTAGCGAGGAGAGGGTTTACGACACCTCTTGCTCGGATGAAGTTTGCTATCCATTGTGGGCACTTCAAGTGGGACTTCACCTGCCTTTTCACCTCGTTATTAGGTCTACCCTTAGCAGTTATGGCGTCACTCTTGACCAGCTCCCTCCCAATGCCTATAGGACCATTATGGGTCTTATGATTTTTAAGAAGGCTCATACAGGTTTTGATCTGACTGTACATTTATTCTGATATGTCCATGGACTGAAAGACAATGAAAAATCCCTAGGATATTATTATTTTCCCCTAGAAAATCACATTTTAGAATTGTCAAGGTCATCCAAGATAGTAATAAAAGATGAAAGGGGAAATTCATTTTTATGAAGGGTGATTGTGAGTTAAGAAGTCACAATAAAGTTCTATCATGTAGCGTCTCTCAAGAGTGGAATGGACTGAGCAGAATACGTAAATTTCTAATTTTCTTTCCAGCGTTCTAATCTTTATTTTTATCATGCTGTTATAATTCTGCCCATATCTGTTTTAGTGAAGAAGGTGCCAAAGACCCCACAATTCTGTAGGACTTAGTCGAGCCATATTGTGTGCCTAACCCCCAAAAATTAAAGATTTGTTCTATGTTGAGAAGTTTATCAGTGTCGGTTATCATACTCCCCCAAGTGGCATCCCTCCTATTGAGACTATTGTTCTAGTAAAAGGAGGATTTTTATTTGATACGAACCTAAAAAATGAAGCTCCGTAGGGTGCTGAGCTCGAGGTTGAGATAGGTAATAGTCTTCTTATTATTATATCTCATACTTTTGACTAATTCATTACCTTCTTTTCAACTGCATCCCCTATTGGTTCAGATCAGTCACCCTTTGAGTCCACTATTCACATAACTCCCTGATAATTGGACAAGACTCCAATGAAGCTGGCTTGTTGCAAAAAAATAGAGGCCGAGCAGAAAAGAAAAGAAAATGTCGAGGCCCAGGTAAAGAAGAAGGGGGATGCCCAAAAGAGTGTCGATGCAGAGGAAAATAAGCAGATTAAGACTAATATTAAGCACACAAGTGAGGCCGAGGCTACTGCTCGGGCTAAAGGAATGGGAAAATACCCTATGTCATCTCTTCCTCCTATAGAGGATAAATTGGTATCCATGTTTATCTCATTCCAAACTCGATACGTCACTTGGTATTTTTATTTATCTCGTGTGTAGGTACTACATTTATGATCATATGTTGCACACCCTGATGAGAAAAGATTTGAGATTTTGAAGATTTGAAGAACAAACGATGAAGACTTACTCATTTGTATCTTTCCAGTTTTGGGTTCATGGGAGGGTAGATTTTTATAGCTCAATTGAATGATAATAATTCGGCTTTTTTTTATATTATACCGGCATAGACATATGGGGAGATTTGAAAGGACATTTTTCTCAAGTCCGATATCTTACATTTGTGTACGTCATACGCCGCTACAAAAAGCACGTCACTTCACGATCTCACATGACGAACCTCTATCCGAATTCCAGGAATCAAGCATTCAACATCTCCATAATGAGTCCCACATCTGCCTCAACGACTTCACGTTCCACAATTTTAGGGATTTTATGCAAGTGGTACGCAAGAGAAGGCAAAATAATGAAAGAAGGCAAGATAGGAAAGTTCAAGGGAATTTTGGTAATTTTACAGCTACCGTCCGGAGGTCCGATCAACTGGAAAGTTGAAGATCTAGATGCCATGAAGATATTGGAAGAAATGGCACCTCAATCCGAGCTACGGTGAAGAAGTTATGACCCTTTGAAAATGGAGAAAATTCTGAGAAAATCCTTATGAAGAATGTTGTGTGTTTTAGCGCCAAAACCCGTGAAGTAAGGGCTAACCGGTTCGTGGGGCGAACCGGTTCGAGTTACAAACCGAATCGGTTCAGGGTACCTGACGCTGGCAAGAGTCCCAATAACTCAAAATTCTTTTTGGTTTCCTTATAAAAGACAACTTCGGTGGAGTTATTTTGCAAGACTTGGAGAGATGATTTTGAGAGTTCTATTAGCTCAAGTCTTCATATTTTTGATTTCCAAAACTCATGTTTTGATTCACACATCATTCCCATACTTTTGTGAATCCTTTTGAAACCCAAGAACACTGCTTTGCTTTTGTTCATACTTGTGGAGAAGCCGTTCTCTTCTTCATTGCTGCTCACCTAGAGTTCCTACGGGAGATTCCAGCCGACGACATCGGAATCGACACCTGCGGGTATTTCGTATGTCACCCTATTTCATTGTAATCCGTGTAAACCGTTATTTACAAATTATAGTGAAATAAAAGGTTTTGTCCCCTTGGGAGATTTTTCCTGAATTTGGTGTTCCTACTATTTGATCTTGTGATTGCTTGATTTGCATATTTAATTCAATCACTTAGATGCATGATTTAATGTTTAACTAAAATTAAATTTATTTGAGAATTTGCATATTTTCGCTGTAGCAATTCTACCGTAAGAGTTTGACAAAAGAGATACATTATTTAATTTTTCTTTTATAGCAACGTTAATAAGGTGAGAGTATAAAAAAAATAATACCTCTGTTGATGTAAAAAATTAGATCGTATCTAATTATTTAATCACAGATAAATAAATGAGACAAAGGATTTTTAAAGTGGTTCAGCCTTATAAGAATGGCCTACGTCCACTGTTATGTTATTGCTGAGTGTTTGGGAATTCTCGATTATAAGTTCTATCAAGAAATTTTAGTCCCCTTACAATGAGGATTGTACAATGTATTTATAGCCCTGAGGCTGTAATGTGAAAGGGTAATACATTAAATTACCCTTAAGCGTATGCGTCTGAATGATAAGCATTTAATGAACAGTCAAACTGTTGGTTATCCAACTATTAATGCTTTGTTCGAGGTGCAGCTCAGACCGCCTAAGCTTCTCGGTACTCGAGAGTTCCTCGGAGAGTTCTTGTTCCTCGGAGCGTGTGAGTTCCTCAGGGAAGCGGTGTTCCTCATTGTAGTCTTGTTCCTCGGAGCGTGTGAGTTCCTCGGAAGTGTTTCTTGTTGCCACGTGTCTTCACTTTATTGAGCCATGTCAGCAGACTAAATTTGGTATCAACAGAAGCCCCCAATGTTTCATAGTTTGAACTTTGAGGAGTGTGGAACATTCTTTCTCGGAATATGGAAGTTTTAAATGGTTATCCTGAAATTTAGGAGTCTTTTGTATTTATTTCTCCTTCCAAATTTGTAGAATCAACCTTTTTTGAATTTTTACAATCATCTCGATCTCCGCGTACTTTTTGTCCTTCTAGCTGCCGGTAGCATAATCGTTTCTTTTTGTAATCATTAACTTTACCATTTCCCAAGGTAAGGTATTTAAGCGTCACAGACAATCCCATCGTCTTTTACTTTTTCAAATTTGTATCTTCGAATTTTCCATTGTCTTACTCTCTTGTGCGTTCATCCTTTCCATCGTTCGTTGTCAACAGATCCACTCTTTTTATGTAAGATCTTCTTCCTTCTTCTTCATGGTTTATCCGGTAGAATCGATTGATAAATTTCTCTCTGATTTTTCTATTCCCTCCTGGGTTGTTTTGGAAGAGCTTTCTGAGCCTTCTGACTATTTCCGTTTGGCTGAGGGACATTGGTTCCCCAGTCTCTTTGTTGCTAAGTGTGGATTTTCTTTTCCACCAAATCCCTTATGTCTGGAATTCTGTCAATACTTTGACGTTGTTCCTGCAAGAATAGCCCCCAATACATGGAGAATAATTAATGGGGTTCATAGATTAAATCAAATCCATGGAACTCACATAGGAATTCCAAAAATCATGTTTTGTTATAGATGGGCAGTTGGTGATAACACCTTTTATTTAAAAACTAGATTTTAAAATAGGGCCTTAGTGGTCAATCTCCTGGATGCCAATAAGGACTATTTTGAGCATGGGATTGTTATAAAAAATTGGCAACATGCTCCTTTATCTGGAGATGAAGTGTATCAGGGTCCCAGATGCCCTACCTATGGCAATGGGATAGGTTATTTTTATTTCATTTTATTTATTTTGAAGTTATGCTTCCTCTATGTTTGATAAAATGTGCCACTGATATTTTAATGTTTATTTATTTGCAGTTGATAGTAAAAGAAAGTGTCCAAAAGAGGGAGATGTTAATATAAGGCACTTGAAACTTATCTGGAGTCTGCATCAAACTGTTGCTGATGAGCACATTAGGTCAGCTTCATTTCTGATGCAGTACAAAAGCTACACCACTTCTTTCACTGCTCGTCCGGTGATAAGTGAAGTAGAACCACTACCAGTTCTTCGCCTGAGTCACACGTTCCTTTAAGTGAAAGGATGAAGAAAATAAGACCTCCCACCCTTTTTGAAAAACCTGCCTCTGGTGCTGGAGAGGCAAAAAAAAGTAGACATGATGTCGCAGAAGGGACAAAGAAAAATGATGAACCTTCCTCGGCTACTCCTGTAAAGGTTGTCGAGAAGCCCCGAGTGGCCCCGAGCAAGTCTGCTGCTCCAGGAGAAGTGATTGTAATATCACCGACCAAGAGTTCTTCCTTGGTCAAAACTATTCCTGTTCCCCCGAGGAAGCTGAAGAAGATCTCCTCGGTCAATTTTGCTGAAACCATCTCCCAGCCCCCAACTACTGGAACTGGTGTTCCTACTTTTGTTCCCCCGAGCTCTGCCATGAGCTCGGTGAAGACTTAGATCACTCCCGAGATCCACAGTATTGAAGAGAAACTTTCTCGGGACATGGTCACCTCATTGGCTGCTCGCCATATTGCTTCTGTAAGTCTTATTATTTAGAACTTTTCATCTTTATCTTGTTATATCTGTCTCTGACTTGCTTTCATTTTCTTTTTACAGTTGGTGAGCTGCTTTAATACAATTTTTGAAGAAAGATGAATCCATTAAATCTTCAAGCTCCTCATCGGGTGTAGAGGAGGCTTTCGTAGGTCTGACGCGGTCTTTGGAAGATTCTCGTCAGAAGTATGATACTGACAAGGATGCTTGGGAGAAGAAACTTACTTCAACCGAGTACGAGAAAGCTCAGGTTGTTGAAGTCTCCAAGGAGTTGGAGAAAAAAATGAATGCTCTGGAGAAGAAAAATAAAGAGCTTGAAGGGAAGCTTAAGAATGTTGAGGAGTTTGAAGATAAACTCAAGGTTGCTAAGGAAAAATTGGGTCAGCGTCAGGAAGTAAGTCGGCAGAAGGAGGAGGTTGAGAGTAAACTGAAGACTGCTAAAAATCTTCTGTCCGAGAAGCTTTCCTCGGAGAAGTTAAAGAGGAAAATGGCTGTGAAGAAGTCCTTCAGCGCTGGATGGGATAAGGGGTGGAACAAAGGCTTGGCTTCCATGATGTCGTAAGTCGAATATGGTAGCCTAAAATATTTTAGAGATGGGTGGGTAGCATCTCTTCAGGAGATGAAGGTTGATGAAACTTCTGAGCTCTTCCAGCGACACATCCCTAGTCCCCCTCCAACTCCTGAAGATGAAGAAGAGTACGAAGCTGCCTCCGAAGAGTCTTCTATGGTGATGGGAGATCATCCCCCAGCCATCCAGCCTGCTACCGAGGAACTTTAGCAGCTCGTTACTTCCTCCGAGCAACCTACAGCACTTCCCCAGCTACTATCTGCTCCATCCGAGCAACCTATCTCCTCGTCCCAGCCTCCTGAGAAAGTTTTGGGAGATAAGGAAAAGGTGTAGAGTTATTCGGACTTCTATCTATTTTATTTTTCTTTGACAAAATGTAATCCTGAACCATGTAACTCTGAACCTTGTGATATAATAAAACTTGAACTTTTGTTTTTGCATACTGTTGTCTCTTCTTTATGCTCTGTTGGTACTTTTATTGATTACTGCTTTTTCTTCCTCTGCTCTGTTGGTACTTTTATTGATTACTACTTTTTCTTCCTCTGCTAGTTTCTAGCCAGGATGGAATTACTATTTTCTCATGATACAAAGTTGTTGCGACAATACAATGAATACTTTAAGGCTGGTCACATAGATCTGAGTGCAGCATAAATCGTCGACATCCTCGGCCAAGATGCTTCGGAACAGGCAGTTAAAGCCTACCAATACTTGAAGTGTCTGCTTGATCGTGCGGTGGCCAATAATGTGGCTTATTATGATATGATCGAGGATCTCCAAGGCACTCTTGAAGACCTTCATCAATAATATAAGGAATCCACTACCCTCTTGCATGAGGGGTACGAGAAGAAATACCAGCAGATCATTATCGACAAGGGATACGAGAAGCGTTTTGCTGGCTATGATGTGAGGGAGAGAACTCTGAGGGCTGAGGTCGAGGAGTGCAGACAAACAGCTGAACTATTAGAGCAAGAAAATAATAACCTGTAAAAAGAGTTGTCTCAGTTGAAGTCTGCAGCTTCCACTTCAAACGCCTTGATCCCAGTGACTGATGAGGGATTCTCGTTCTTGGAAGTTGAGAACGCCAACTTGAGGGATGAGTTGGAAACCTTGAAAAGGTCTGGCCCTTCTACATCTTCTCGTGGACGAGAAAGAGCTCCTCGGGGACGAGCAAGAGCAGCTCAGATTCCTATCGAGGAACAAAGGACTCAATCTGCTTTAAAGAACCAAGCTTTCTAATTAATGGCAAAGAACCAGGCATTGGCTGAAATGTCAAAGAAGATCAGGGACTTGGAAGAGCATCTTTCTACGCAGAAGTCTACCTTGGAGAATAAAGAGCTCTTCATAAAAAATCTCCACAAGCAGTTGGAAAGATTTACATATCAATTCCACAAACAGCCCAGGGAGTTTTGGATGGCTGGGTACAACGAGGCTCTCTACCACTTGGACGATCCTATCCAGAATGCCAATAATGAGGGCTACAAGCAAGGCTGGTTGAATGCCTTAGGTGTGCTGCAACTCGAACAGGGTCATTACCTGTGGGACTATCATGATCCTGGACTGCTCGACCTACCCGTGCCACCATTCAAACTGGATATGAGTTGGATCCCTACTCGGGCCATTCCTCGATGCTTGATTTCCAAATATCTTGGAGACTACAATCTCCATTCAAATATCGAGATATCTCATCCCGAGCACCTCCTAGATCGACCATCCGTGATGAATATCAGGATGTTAAAAGATTTGAACTTCAGAAATTCTCCTCTTGCTTTAAATGATCCTCCTGCTAGTGAGGAACCTGTTACAAAAGCAGAGGGAAAGAAACCAATAGAGTAGGAATTTTGATGTAATAGTTAGTATACATTTCATTATCAATGTAATTTGTTTTTGATTTTAATGAAATACTTTCATTTTTGTTCGCAATTTTAATTGCTATTGTCTTGTAAAACACTTTAGATCTGTGCATGTGTATCTGTTAAAAAGATAACAATATTGTGTTGTTTGTCAATCAATTTATTGTCGACTAGTTTGAATTTGTGGTAGTCATTTGGCAAACATAATGTTTTGTTTCTCGACCAAATTAGTAAAAAGTTACGAGTATCACCAATGTTGCTCGATCACTTTCTCATTTTCATAAAATGTTTCCAACCAACCAAGGTCGGTAAATTTTCCTTGTCGACCAACTACAGTTAATGGGTTTTTATCCCCGACCAGCCATAGTTAGTAGATTTTTTTCTTAACGAGCAACTTTGGCACTTTTTGAAATAATTTTACCTCCCGAACAACTTTAGTTGGCGTTTTCGAGAATATATTTACTTCCTAACCAACATAAGTTGGCATTTTTAGGAATACTTTTACTTCCCGAGGAACACATAGTTTTACTTCCCGTAGGAATACAAGTTTTACTTCCCGGAGGAATACAAGTAGTTTTACTTCCCAGAGGAATACAAGTTTTACTTCCTAGAGGAATACAAGTAGCTTTACTTCCCAGAGGAATACAGGTAGCTTTACTTCCTGGAGGAATACAGGTAGCTTTACTTCACGGAAGAATACAAGTTTTACTTCTCGGAGGAATATAAGTAGCTTTACTTCCCGGAGGAATACAAGTTTTACTTCCCAGAGGAATATAAGTAGCTTTACTTCCAGGAGGAATACAAGTTTTACTTCCCGGAGGAATATAAGTAGCTTTACTTCTCGGAGGAATATAAGTAGCTTTACTTCCCGGAGGAATACATTTGTTTCTCGACCAACCTTAGTTGTCTTTTTTGAGAATAAATTTGAGTAGTCTGAGCTTTGCCGAGTTTTGCCGAGTAGTGTGTAGCACTAGTATTCCCCGAAAAACTTTCAATAAAAAGAGAGAATTCGACAGAATATCTTCGTCATTGATAATACTTTCGTAGGTGCTCTGTGTTCCATGCATTCTTAAACTCCTCCCCCTCTAAAGTTGCTATTCGATAAGTTCCTGGTCGAATAACTTCTATAACTCGGTATGGTCCATGCCAGTTTGCCTCCAGTTTATTGTGCTTTTGAATCACTTTCTTTAGCACATAGTCTCCTTCTTTTAGGTCGCACTTCTTCACCCTCTTATTGTAAAACAAAGTTTTTTACTGCTGGTAAGTAGCATTTCTAATGGCTGCTTCTTCTCTAACTTCCTCGAGCATGTCCAAATCCAATTTTCTAATTAAGCCACTAACAGGGGAATTGAAATTCAGTACCCTGTGTGTTGGGAGGCCCAACTCGGTAGGTATAACAGCTTCACTTCCAAACGCCAGCATATATGGTGATTCTCCAATTGCTGCTCGGGGAGTAGTACGATAAGCCCAGAGTACTGATTGTAGCTCGTTGATCCAATTCTCTTTTGCATCATCCAGTCTTTTCTTCAAGCCATTCAGCAACGTTATGTTTGTCACTTCAGTTTGTCCATTGCTTTGAGGATGGCCTGGTGCTGAGTGGATCTTCAAAATGTTTGACTGATGACAATAGGCCACGAACTCCTCGTTATCAAATTGTGTTCCATGGTCTTTGATGAAGGCATGAGGAAGACCATATCGACAAATGATGTTCTTCCAAACAAATTGGTACACCTTGTCGTACGTCATATCAATGAGAGGCTCAGCTTCAACCCACTTAGTAAAATAATTCGCTGCGACGATGAGGTATTTGAACCTTCCTCTGGTCATTGGCAGTGGACCGACCAAATCTATTCCCTACATGGTAAATGGCCAAGGGGAAGTTATGGGTGTCAATAATGCTTGTGGAGTTCTTCGGATGGAGGAAAAGCGCTGGCACTTGTCACATTTCTTGGCATAGGATATACAATCAGCTCTCATCGTCGGCCAGTAGTATCCCTGCGTCATCATCCTTTGCAAGAGCGTCCGGCCTGCTACATGGGCTCCACAGGACCCTTCATGGACCTCTTCAATTAAATCTTTCACCTCGGTGGGATGCACACATCTCTGCAAACCTGCCATAATTCCTCGTCTATACAGAATACCGTTAGTTAATACATACCGAGCAGCTTTAAACTTCAATTTCTTGGTTGCGAGCTTGTCAATTGGTATTCTCCTTTCTCAATATATGCCCTGATGGGATCCATCCATGATGATCCTAAATCGAGGGTAATCAAGTTCGTCGTCAGATCTTCATCTATACTCCAACCAGCTAAAACTTCAATTGGGATTGTTCTTCGTAGCTCGGTACGAGTAGCTGATGCTAATCGAGCTAGGGCGTCTGTTCTTGCATTCTCTATTCTTGGTATTTTGACCAGCTGAATAGCAACAAATTTCGACACCAGCTCCTTTGCCTTTGCATGATATCTGATCATTAATTCTCCTTTGACTGCATATACTCGCATCATTTGGTTTACGATCAATTGAGAATCACTGAAAACAATAACCTGATGTGCCTCCATAATTGTTTCCAAATTAAGACCTGCAATCATGGCCTCATACTCAACCTCATTATTGTAAGCTTTGAATTAGAAACGTAGGGTGTATTCCATGTCGACCTCGTCCGGAGTGCTCAAAACTATCCCCGCGCCACATCCTGTAGTGAAAGATGAGCCATCTACATATAGCCTCCATATAGGTAACTCGTCTTTAAATTTTTGATCTATCAGAGTTCCTCGGTGAAATATTTGTTGCTTCCTTTCATCCTCCCCTGATATTTCCTAATCTTCGTCGATCATCTTTTCTTGCCCTTTTACCAACCTGAGTTGGTCTGGGCTCGAATTTGATGATCCTGTAACATCCACTTGCCCTTTTACCAACCTAAGTTGGTCTGAGCTAGTGTTTGATGATCCTGTAACATCCACAGGTTGATCAGCGAGCAACTTTTGATCCTCGGGGGTATCAGGATAGGTGAACTCTGCTATAAAATCTGCTACAGCCTGCCCTTTTAGCGATGATCTGGGTTCATAAACTATATCATATTCATCGAGCTCTATTACCCAGTACATCAATCTCCCTGATTTTTCTGGTTTATGAAGGGCTTGCCTCAATGGCATATTAGTATATACTACTATGGTATGAGCCTGGAAGTATGGCCTCATTCTTCTACTCGCCTCAATCAGCGCCAGTGCTAGCTTTTCCAGCCTTGGATATCTGATCTCTGCTCCTCGGAAGGCCTTACTCGTATAATAAATTAGGTTTTGCACTCCATTCTCCACTCTGATCAACGCCGAGCTAACTGCATTCTCGAACACTGCAAGATATAAGTATATTTTTTCTCCCATCACTGGCCTGGATAACAGTGGAGGTGCTCCCAAGTATTTCTTCAAGTCTTGAAAAGCCTTCTCACATTCATCCTTCCACTCAAAAGTCTTTTGGAGTGTCTTGAAGAATGGGAGACATCGATCAGTTGCTCATGATACAAATCTGTTGAGTGCTGCTACTCGTCCTGTAAGACTTTGCACCTCTTTCTTCGTCGTTGGAGATCGTAGCCCTAATAGAGCTTTAATCTTTTCAGGATTTGCCTCAATGCCTCGTTGATTGACAATGTACCCGAGAAACATGACTTCTCGTACTCCAAATATGCACTTCGTCGGGTTCAGTTTCATTTGATATTTATCCAGTTGATCAAAAGTCTGACTTAAGTCAACTAGATGATCGACAACTTTCTTGCTCTTTGTCAGCATATCGTCAACATAGACTTCCATATTGCAACTGATTTGTTCAGCAAAGACCTTGTTCATCAGCCGCTGATATATCGCACCTGCATTTTTCAAACCAAAAGGCATAACACTATAACAATAAGTTCCCATTGGGGTAATGAAAGAAGTACTTTCCCTGTCTTCAGGTTTCATTTTAATCTGGTTGTAACCAGAATAAGCATCCATGAAGCTCAGCAGCTCGTGTCCTGAGGTAGCATCCACCAGTTGATCAACTCGGGCGATGGAAAGTGATCCTTTGGGCATGCTTTGTTGAGGTCGGTGAAGTCTACATACATCCTCCACTTGTTGTTTTTCTTCTTTACCATCACCACATTGGCTAACCAGTCTGGATATTTAACATCTTCAATGAAACAAGCTTTCTGGAGCTTCTCGACTTCCTCCTGTATAGCTTGGTTCTTCTCGAGGTTGAACACTCTTCTTCTCTGCTTCACTGGCTTGATCTCCTTATTCACATTAAGTTCGTGACATAAGAAATTTGGATCTATCCCGGGCATATCTTCATGACTCCACGTAAAAGTTTTCTTTCTGCTTCTTAGGAAAGTTATCAATTCCTGTTTTAGTGAGGCTTCCAATGACGAACCTACTTGAGTAGTTCGCTCAGGGTGCTCGTCGTCCAGAATGATATTTTCAGTAGCTTCCACCACTTGACCCTTCACGAGTTGCGACTCATATCTAGGATCCAATGATTCAATTTCTGCACCTTCATCCACTTGATAGGTAGTAGTCTTTTCCTTGATTCTTCCAGTTCCTCTTGCTCGGCGGATGAATAATAGCATTCCCGAGCTACTTTCTGATCACTTTTCACAACTCCTACTCCAAATATTTTTGGAAATTTTAGGCATTGATGCACTGTAGATGGTATAGCCTCGAATTTCTTCAATCCTACTCTTCCCATGATGATATTGTATGATGATTGAACATTCTTATCCATCACGAAGAAGGGTATTCTTTCTGTTTGACAAGCAGGCCACGTACCAATGAATATATCCAACTTGATCGTCCCAAGTGGAAATACTTTCTCGCCACCAAAACCAAGGAGGGGCCTGTGATAAGGCTCCAGTTGAGATAGCTTTAGATTTAAACTGTCGAAGCACGAGTAGAACATGATGTCTACCGAGCTACCATTGTCGACCAGTACTCTTGAAATTATTACTTCCTTCATCCTCATTTTGATCACTAGTGGGTCATCATGAGGATATAAAACTCCTGCGAGGTCGTTCTTTGAAAAACCAATGACCAATTTCTCTTTGTTCACCTTTCTCGGGCGATCCTCCTCAGCTAGATTTATGCGTTAAATTATGAGCAAGCTTGAGCCTCACAGAGGTAAGCTTTTCTCTCTGCAGTAAGGTCTCCTCCTCCTTCATCTCCACCTGTTATAACATTACAATCAAATGACCCAAAGCGTATTAAAAATACCTCTCATTTTGGCTGCCTTGGTCTCTTAGGAAGATCGGGGTCGTCTTCTAGATCAACTTCATGGTTTCTTTTCTTGTTCTCCTCTGCTCGACGAGGAGATCTTGATCTCTTTCTTGTTCAGTCGTTGTTCCTTCTTTCGTTTCCACGATCAACATACTTTGCCAGTTTTCCTCGTCTGATGAGTGTTTCAATCTCATTTTGAAGAGCTATGCAGTTTTTGGTCATATGGCCATGATCTTTATGAAACTCATAATATTTTGCTTTATTCCTCCGATCAGGGTTTGCCTTCATTTTTCTTGGCCAGTTTAACTCCTCGTTGTTCTTGATTTCCTCTAGAACATGGTTGATGTCTTTTTTCATTACGTCCCATACCGACTTAGTTTTTGAATGTTTATCATTATCATTATTCTTATGCTCTTTCTTCTTAGCTTTATCACCTTCTACCTTGGTTTCTTTGGCATCCATATTCTTCTTCGCAGCCATAGCCTCCTCGGCATTCATAATCTTGGATGCTTTTCCCATCAGGTCTGACATGGTTCTAGGTGGATCTTTGGCCAAAGTGTAGTACAACTTATTCGGCAGTAGTCCACTCATCAAGGCGGTAATCGTTGTCTTCTCCTCATAATTAATGACTTCCAGTTTCTCGTTATTAAAACGAGTTATATAATCTCTGGTACTCTCACCAACCTTTTGTCTAACACTTAACAAATGTGCTACTCGTTTAACTGGCTTTGCCCCAAAATAGAAATTCCCAATGAATAACTCGGTCAGGTGAAGAAAAGTTAAGATCTTACCCCGAGGAAGATTATTATACCATATTTGAGCAGATTCGGTAAGAGTTCCCGAGAATGCTCTGCATCTCATCTCATCTGGAACAGCATAGATATCGGCTGTAGCTTAGTATTATTCTATATGAAGGACAGGGTTAGTCTTTCCATCATATTTGGGGGTCACAACAGGTGCTTTGAACTTTGATGGTGTTGGAAAATCTACAATGGCCTGGACAAAAGGTGTTCCTCGAACAAAGGTTTGTTGTAGAGGGTTCTTGGCCTTAGCCATTTCCCCTAATTTATCCTCCAGCCTCTGAATAGATCATTTCCATGCATCATTTCCTTCCTCGGGCATGTTGGTTGGAGTAATTGATCGCGTTGAAGTGGCTTCCTGTGATCTATCTTGACGAGCAGCTAGTCGCGACTGGGTAGATCCTTCCCTTAAATCTGATGGTCATCAAAAACTCCTCGATACAACTTTAGGAGGACTTCTACTCCTTCTAGGTCCTAATCGATTGAAAAGTGATGCCCTTCTTAACCTCTCTAGCGCACTAGTCCTTTCTGGAGAGAGAGTGACATGTTGTTCAGTATCTGTGGTTCGTACTGACGAAGTTCGCCCAGGTTGATAAGAAAAATATTCAGACTCCTCATTGCGATATGAATCAGTACGCCTAGTACGTGAAGAAGGTGCATGGGTATTTCTTTGAATACTTCGTGGTCCTGAATGGGTTGGTGCACCGCCATGGAGGGTTTGTATGAGTTGTCGCATAGTTTCTTGCATGATGGTCTGGCCCTGAGACAGATTTGTCATTATTCTAGCCAGATCTGGAATATTTGGCGGAGCAGATGGATTTGGAGGGCTTCCAGCATTTCGATTGCTGGATTCTGGAATATCAGCCATTTGTGATGAATTGTTTTTGATGAAAAACGATATTACCAGTCGTTTCTCACAAACGGCGCCAATCTGTTGATGTTAAAAATCAGATCGTATCTAATTATTTAATCACCGATAAATAAATGAGACAAAGAATTTTTAAAGTGGTTCAGCCTTATAAGAATGGCCTACGTCCACTGTTATGTTATTACTGAGTGTTTGGAAATTCTCTATTACAAGTTCTAATAAGAAATTCCGGTCCCCTTACAATGAGGATTGTACAATGTATTTATAGCCCTGAGGCTGTAATGTGAAAGGGTAATACATTAAATGCCCCTTAAGCGTATGCGTTTGAATGATAAGCATTTAATGAACAGTCAAACTGTTGGTTATCCAAATATTAATGCTTTGTTCGAGGTGCAGCTCAGACCGCCTGAGTTGCTCGGACCGCCTAAGCTTCTCGGTACTCAAGAGTTCCTCGGAGAGTTCTTGTTCCTCGGAGCGTGTGAGTTCCTCGGGGAAGCAATGTTCCTCGTTGTAGTATTGTTCCTCGGAGCGTGTGAGTTCCTCGGAAGTGTTTTTTGTTGCCACGTGTCTTCACTTTATTGAGCCATGTCAGCAGACTAAATTTGGTATCAACACCTATCTATGCAAAATTTGACAGGCATAAAAGGTCAAAGAAAAAACATCTTCAACATGTATAGATGTGAGTGTGGGACCCAAGGGATAAGTCTGCCAAGGCAGACTTCCGAGTAATCATACTTGCGTGAGAATAAAGCAATCTTACTTTGTTCTATATATATAACAATATAAAGTATGCGTGGTAATAAAAAAAATGAGGAATGCTACTGCAACCGGCTAATTGCACCACAATTAGCAACCAGTTGACATGGATAGATGAGGTGGCCGCTACCACCTCACACAACTCCACAATTCTTTATCTAGGTGGATAAAGATGGATATAATTGAAAAGGTTTAAGTTTTTAATTATTTTTTTTCAGTTCTAAATTCTATTTTAATTTTAAACAAATTATCTTAAAATATTCTAAATTCATTTCCAAATATGAACAAGACCCAATCAAAATGCGACACAATACAATTTTTATTTTCTTTATCTAACACGAACACAATATATTTTTTATTGAGAAAAGCTACGTCGACACAGGATCAAGAATCAAATGACATATTCATTCATCATTGTCTCTTAATGAATGTGGGTCCGAACCAGCGGAACTATCCAATTGCGATAAAAAACGACACTAAAAAAATATTTTTTTAAATAGGATTTTTTTAATAAAAATGTTTTTAATGAATTGGGTCTTTTTTTTTATAAAAATATTTTTAAATATTTATAAAAAACATTTGGATCTTTTTAATGAATTGGTGCGTGTGCGTGTTAGATAAAAAAACTGGGTATTATAAGGATTTTTTTTTACGTGTTAGAAACAACTAAACAATTTTTTAATACAATTTGTTAGTGTGGACGGCGCGGACCACATCCATTAAATAATGCGGCTCTGCGCCAGCGACAATAACCAATCGCTGACCATATATACATGTTGTTTTCTACAAAAAAAATATATGGTCAGCTTTTTGTCAAAAACCTAAAAAAATATATATATTTTTTGTCAAAACAAAAACAATCGCAACCGATAGTTTTTTATGTCGACTCATAATTTCTATGTGTCGATCATGACACTAATTATTGTCGCTAGCGCGGACCCATATTCATAAGATAGTCGCAACTGGTTTGCGCCAATCACATCTCCGAGGCATGGGTCCGCGCCAGCAGTATTGACCAATCATATCTCCAAGACATCAAACTTTTGATGTCTTAGAGACATTTAACTTTTTCCAACTGACATATAATTTTTTAGTGCCCCTGGCGCAGACCCACATCCATTTAATGATGCGGATTCGCGTCGACGACAATAACCAAAAAATGTTTTATGTATTAAATAACTACAATGATTTAAGATATCAACGTTTTGATGCAATTCGAACATAACCGAATTAAAATGCAATACTTTAAAAAAATTACATAATACATACCGTGGGCGCCGACCATTTTTTTTAATATATTGATCCGCGCCAGCAGTATGTATAGGTGGTCGAACTGTCTATAAATACCGTTGACGCGGACGATTATTGTAAATATAGTAAAAAGATTATTTTTAAAATAGTAAAAAATGGTTCGAGCCAATAATATAAAAAAATACGACTCAATACCACGTCGTCTTTTTAGCTGGATCGTGATCGTGTTTGTTAAAAAATAAAAAATTTATAATCACATTGTGTAAATTTTTAATTAATTTATGTTAAGTAAAAAAATGATTTCGTATCTTGTCTTGCTATATTTTAATACATATAATTTTATCATATATTTTTTTACAGTGTGTATATATGTTTTTTTATTGGACTGTTTTTTTTTTTATTTGAAAGTTATACTTTGTAAAAAACATTATAGGGTGATAAAGCAAACAAATGAATATTTTAATGATGTGGCTGGATTTTTAATTTCAAATGAAAGAAAACATGTTCCACATAATCTAGCCACCTCAGCCGGTGTAAAGACTGGTCAATGGACCATACTCTTTATCCTTTATCATTCACCCTTACATCAAACCCCATTCAATAATTAAATACAATTTAAACAAAGAATTTTTTTTAACTTTAAATAACAATTATTAATAAATTAATCATTAATTGATTTATACTTTAGTGTTTACTTATTTTTTTTACCAAATATGAACACGATCCTGATAAAACGCGACGCGACACGACACGAAATCTTATTTTTTATTTAACAAAAACACAACTCAAATAAAAGTGACATGACACGAGATCGTATTTTTGTATCTTAAACGAGCACGAAATATTATTTTAATTTATTTAAAAAAACAGAATCACGACCGAATAAAAATGCGATACAATACGAAATCTTTTTTTTTTACGAAACTCAAATATGGTCAAGTAATAGCGATACAACATGATTTTTTTTTTCTAAACACAAATAATAATTTGTTTTTATCAAATACAAACACAATTAAAATGCGACACAATACGAAATATTTTTTTAAGCAAAGAATGTTTTTTAACTTTAACTAGCAATTATTAACAACTTAATCATTACTTGATTTATACTTTAGTGCTTACTTATTTTTTTTACCAAATATGCATACGATCCAATTAAAATGCAACACGACACGAAATATTATTTTTTATCTAACAAAAACACGACTCAAATAAAAGTAACACGACACGAAATCTTTTTTTTTTTAATCTTAAACGAACAGGAAATATGTAATTATATAATTTTAATATTTTTTACTAAAGAAATCCTGAAAAATAATTT
The DNA here is from genome assembly GCA_949130495.1 of Sambucus nigra. Lineage (NCBI taxonomy): Eukaryota > Viridiplantae > Streptophyta > Magnoliopsida > Dipsacales > Adoxaceae > Sambucus > Sambucus nigra. The sequence goes on from OX422213.1 coordinate 3,078,188, forward strand.
AGGGACTAAATTGGTCAAATTAATAGTTTAGAGACTAAATTGACCAAATTAGTAGTTTAGAGACTAAATTGATCAAATTAATAGTTTATGGACTAAATTGGCCAAACTTGAAAAGTTTAGGGGCCGTAGGACTAAATTGCGTTTTATTTTGGTGATGATCGTATTACTTAGAAGATAAAAGATTCATACAAAAATGATTTATTTGTATTGAAATGTTTTTTTAAAACAGTTATGAAAAGTAAAAAAAAAATTAAAACAAATTTTTATTAAAAACATTTTGTTATACAAAAATATGTTTTTTTATTAAAAATACAAATTTTTAGTTGTTTTTCAAATACATTTATTTTAATTGAAGACAAAAAAGTAGAAATTTAAATTTTGTAAATCTAAGGGTATTATTGACATTTGGTTACAAAATTGAATGTTAAAAGAATCTCTTGGAGTGCCAATAGCTCCTCCCTAACTAGTTTTATGTAACCAAAAAACTATAAAAAAAAAATTACACTCACAAAAGGAAAACAAAAGAAACGTTAAATAAAACTTAGCAACTGACAAGGCATTACAGGGGATTTCCCCTTTTACCACTTCTTTTGTCTTCTTAGCTGGCCAAAAATTAAAAATAGGATTTGACATTGTTTTTACGCAGGACCCGAGGATAGTATCTACCAAACTTGCAAGCAAAGGCAAGGCTAGCATACTTATATAGAAGTAGGTGTAGGTGTAGGTGTAGGTGTATGTGCATGAATTATAATATAAAAGAATGGTCTAGAATGGCTAAAAGGGGTCAACTTTCTTTATATATATATATATATAAAATAATAAAGGAGTATGATTTTTGTCAAAATATTTTTATTTTTATGCATGATATTTTCTCCCTTTCAAGCCTATACATGAAATGTCATGCTAAAGTCTTTTTTTTTTAATAAAAAGTTTTTTTTTTGTTTTTTAAAAGGGAAAGACTTATTTTTAAAAAGGGAAATAATTTTAAATAATTTAATTTATATATTTTTTAAAATATTTATATTTTTTATATTTTTGTAATTTATATTTTTAAAATATTTTTTATTTTTTCAATTTATATTTTTAAATTCATTTTTTATTTTTTCTTTAATTTTTATTTTTTTATCACGGGGTCAAATTTATCGCCGTATATATAAGGTCCCTTCTGTGCAAGTATACATATATATATATATATATGTGTGTGTGTGTGTGTGTGTAGATATATAAAAAAACGTAACAAAAATATGTGAGTGAGGTGTGTGTCTCCTAATAATGCTATATATATAATATGAGTAAAAATAATAATTATATAAATTTGCAGAAGATAGTATTTATAAAAATAGTTGAATAAGTAATAGAACTAGTACACACCATCTATTGCGGGTAGTATATACATATATATTATAAGATAATATTTAAGTAAAGGTATACAAACAAAATTATATATATAATATAAATTAAAAACTATTTACATAGTATTTAATAAAAGTTAGTAGAAATTTAAATAACACACACACACACACATACACACACACACACACACACACAGATATATATATATATATATATATATATATATATATATATATATATATATATATATATATATATATATATATATAATCTAAAAATAAATGTATCAAGTAAAATTTATGTATATATAAGTTAAAAAGTATTTACATAATATTCAATAAATATATGTTTGGAATCATCAAAATTAACATATTATATTAAACTAAAATGTACATTAATTACAATTAGGATAAATTAAATATTAATTAGGGGATTAAATACATTTTTGTTTAACGGGATCGTTGTTTAAACAACTTAAAGCGATGTTTGAGGGGCAAGGGACATTTGAACAATCAGTTTTTGTAGAGGTGCCACGAGTGAGGTCTCTCGAAAGAGGTGTTTAGGGGTGTTATCTTGAGCCCATTTCATAGAGGTTTTGTCCAAGTTTACCAAAGAGCTTGAGATTATCTTCCACTGTCGCCTTATTCCCAATCATCCAAACCGAGTCCCTTTGAGATTCCCTACAAGCGGTCATTCAATAAAGCATGCCAGCTCTCCCGTGTGCTGTTAAACATAGTCCTTATCATAATGAATGACACATCCTAGAAGAAGGTGATCATTAAGGGACCTCGAATAAAGCGAACATGTGGCTATGACATGCCCTAGAAGAATGTGAGCATTAATGGCTCCTAACAACCACAATTAATAAATCATTCCCACATGAAACTCAAACAAGATCACTTTAAGACTGTAAATACCTAACACTTCTCAGGTGCAAAAAAGGAGGTCGGTAGTGGAGTTCATTTACTACAGACTTGTACTCTCTTTATCTCACTCTACTAATAATTCCTAGCCTCTGGCACATAATGTGTTTGGCCTCAGGGTAATTGTAACTCATCCTCCAGGCAAGCGTCCAACACTTGTAATTTGGCATTTTGGCCCTATATTAATAAAAATAGAAAAAGAGAGCATTCCAACCGTGGAAATAGGCTCAACCCTTTCGTTTATTGTCTTTTATTTCGTAAGTCCAACTCACACATATTTCATACTACGTTAAGTCAAAGTCATCCAAATTTTGAAATCATCAGCTGGTTCCATCCATGGAAAAGACTTACCACTTTCATAAATTCCCCTTTAACTAGTTAGTTATTTTCCTTCCCCATGGATCCCATAATAACGTTTGAAGGCGTGAAACAAATGCTCAAAAAACAAGCTGCGCTATAAGCCCGGTTGGTGGAATTGCTACCCAGGACAAATGCCTAAGGTCCCCCACCAAAGGGAAACCATATAGAGAGCTTGGCTGAGGTGGAGGGTCCCTCGCAAAAGAGGTGGGTATCTATCCACCGAAGGCTCTCCTATGCCTATGGCAGATCATAACCCTCCAGAGCCCAAGTCCCACATGATAACCCTCCTCAGGTACTATCTGAATGTTCACGTACTTAAATTTCAGTACGAGAGAGGTTGACCTTCTCGTACAACTGCTCGCATACCTTTCGTATACCCGTTGAGGGTGATAGGAACGAGATGTTCCATCTAGAAATGAGAAACCAAATTGGAAAGTATATAAATGTTGATGGGTTAAGTCCCCCGAAATGTCAACACACTTGCCTTATGTTCTGAGTCCCCCTTCTCCAAGACGGTGCGCCAGTGTCCCGTGCCTAGGAAATCCAAACTCCTTAATCTTGAGGGCTACGACAGGACCAAAGATTCTTTTAACAATGTCTAACAATACAACATGGGTACCCAGCTTCAATTTTTTTGCTACAAAGAAAAGATATGAGGGTGACCTACATAGGCCCCCCGTATGTTTTCTGAGTTTTCCAAGTAAAGCAACATATCTATAAAAAAATTAGTTATAGAAAAGGAAGATATAACTTGTTCACCCCTTCACTTACTTCATATACAAAAATAGAAATATGATTGTGGTGGGACCCTATGATTGAGAAACATATGTTAGTATATGTTCCACAAGGGAGAATAACGAAGATTGGCTTGCACATAGGCCCATAGTAACCTGCAAAAGTTTGTGGTGAAATTTACACACATGTAAATCTTGAATGGGTGAGGTCGTGGGACCCCTACACTATGTACCTACTACGTTAAACACAAGATGGAAGTAATAATATTTCACCAACGTAAAAGCGTGGGAACCCTACCAAAGATCTCCATCATAAATCAAGCGTAGAGCATGGTGAAGGTAGATGAACCCTTTGTAACCTGCATGGTGGTGGAGTCTCACCTTGTCTAAAGGGCATTAGTAGACACATGGAGTGCCTATTAAATCCTATCTTATGACAAATTAAAAAATATGGGACTAAGGAAGGAACTCATCCAACATTTGGAAGGTCCCCTAATTGGCTTCTCAGGATAAAAGGGAAAGCCTAAAAGAGATAGTGCAAAAATTATTAAGACTAAGGCTACCACAGTCGGTCCAAGTGACCAAACAAAGGCTACGCCCCACGGTCTCTGAGACCAAATAAAGGATACGACCCCATGATTATGGAGACCAATCAAAGGTTATGGCTCCACAATCCAAGAATGTGACGCCCCGAACTGGATATAAAGTAATTAATGTATTTAACTCGTATCCAGGTTTAAGTGTCAAGGGGGAGGGAGAAATTACTTTAAACTATTTAAGAAAATAATTGTCAAAAATTGCCATTATTAAGGAAAAAATCATTTATTATCTAATTATTCAACAATAATTATATTTCCCAAATTTATGGAAAACACCATTTAATTAGTACGAAAATAATCCATTTTAAACATCATTCAACCATGATAATAAAAAATTCTCTATATTACTACAAACCAAGATTCCACGTTCAAAGTCCAAATTTAAATAATACAACTGAAACATAAATAAATATATTATGTCAAACGTTGACAATAAGGTGTAAGCGGTCATCAGAGCTCTAATGGCGGCCGGAACTCTCGGGAACCTTACACTGATTTGCATACTTACCTGCTGTACCTGTGGGTTTTGGAAATAGGGTGAGCGGAATGCCCAGCAGGGTGGGAGGTACTAAGCAGTAATGTTTGTATAAAATACTATACATATAAAGTAGTTTTAATAATTCAAGAAAAATAACTCATTCATTAAATGAAATTTAATGCAAATATATGCAATGGAGCCGGGCTAAGTGCTCAAACTCACACTTAAGCCATTTCATGTCCCGTGCTAGAGACTCGACTTATTAATCCAATTATGTTATCTTCTTAATGTCAATAAGTTTCATTAGTTCAAGTTCCTTAATCTATTCAACATCCAAACTATTCGTGAATATTCTCATTAGTTATTTTTATTGTTTTGGGATTTGCCAACCTCCACGATTTCACGGCCTTTCACCGTCGATATCGAGCACACATCTGCTACAATGGCCAGGTTGTTTGGGGTCTTTCACCTCTAGGGACGTCATGCCCTATCGTTAATTATTCTTTCCGGCATCATTCGAATATCATTATCTTTTGCCGTATTCACTTTCTTCAAATTTTCTCATCACTTTTCAAGTTCATCGTTACTTTCATTCCCATTACTTGTGTCACACTTTATTATTTTATCACATCTTTAATTTCTTTAATTAAATTCGACCGAGGAGGCCATAAATGCAACACCGCCTTCAAATATCATTTCCGTGAAACTCAAATATTTTTATTGAGTAAAAATGTGTTATTAATCTCCTTTTATCAAACTCAATTAATACATTTAATTGCCAAATATATTCTTGACAGCATATTATCCACTATATTTACGACATTGCCACTACTATTTGTCTTACTAAAAAGCATCATTTTAAATGGGTTTAGGCATACTGATTTAAATAAAAAGCAATTAATAACTTCTCAGTGTATATTTATGATGATTTCCAACATTATTTCAGTAATTAATTCCAGATTTCATAAAAAGACTTAATTTCTATTTAAATAACTAGAATACCCATTTTTAAGCCTTTAGTTACCATTTTTACAATTTATAAAATAAAGGCTGCATTTTTCATTTTTCTTAAAACATGTTGAAAATAATATATTTCATCCTTAAACATGTTAATTGGAGAACCCATTAAATACTACAACTATCTATGTAAGTTCCATGGATTTCTACCTAAGAAATCCTCCAAAATGCTCTTAACATACTCATAATTTTGTAGTCATTCATCATGATTATTTTCTCAACATTTCATGCCATAATGATTCATCATGAACTCAATTTCATTAATTATAATTATTTCAATTTCAAGACTAAATTTCTAGCATAAATCATAATTGTCAACAAAGGAAAATAGGAAAAATACTTCCTTGCATGGATATATACAAGTGTGAGGTATGTGCTTAGTAAGAAAAGAGAAAGAAATATACAGGTATGTACATAAGGAAACAAAACACACATGTAAACAAAGTCTATCCCTCAAAATTTAAGGAAAGTCCCCAGCGGAGCCACCACTGCGGCCATCCTGATCCCCGAAAATTCCCTCGCGGGGGGGATCTCGGTCCCGCGTTCCCTCTCGGGCGCACTCTGGTGTCGTCGGTGTGGGGTGAAATGTAGAGAGATAGAGTCACCAGTTTATTTTACTCAAAACAAACAAAAGAAGATGGAGCCATCCCGGGAAGATAACATCAAAGACATACTGATACATACGAAACCAAATAATTCGAGGGGGTTCGGAGGCTAAGTTACAGAATGGAAAGGTGTTAGGCACCCATCCCGCCCTTCTGATATCTCGTGGGTTAGTGTTGTTATTTTCCTTTATTTCTCCTTGACATGTGAGCATGTGTATATATAATGGAGATAGTAATCATCAACTTGTATCATAGAAGAGATAAAGTGAGTCATCTGGAGGAATATTCTCGAAATTATGTATAACAATATATGATTTTATGCGTTCATCATAATATCGATCGTTATAATGGAACGATGATATGTGTGAAATAAGACGCAAACAAACTTCATATATATATATATATATATATATGCAAGTAGGAAATGTGAAAATAGGAATCTAGGGAATTAAGAAATTAGGATATTAGAACTCGAGTCTCGAATTTTACTCTGAGATGCTTACGTAGACTATAGAGGCATCAAAGTCCACGTAGTTCGCTTACTAAACGAGGGGTGGGGTTTATCCCATAAATTCAACTGGGGATTTCTCTTATATGTGTGTGTGTCAAAAAGTGTTTGTGTGAGAAAAGTATGAGAATTCACGTTTGGAATTTATGAGCAAACCCTATTTTTCTTGTTTTTTGGGTTTTTATATGAAAATAAGAGATGTGCAATAATACTAAATAAGAATTATATTAATATATGCGATGTGGGAGAATAAAATGCTAAATAATGAAACAAGTTAACGTGAGATTAAGAGAATTTAAAGAGAAAGTTGAGAAAGTTGGACCTTCTTGGAGATCTTGATCTTGGATGTTGGAGAACATCCCTTGCACTTGGATGAAGACGATGGTTAGTCAATTTACCAAGTTTGGTAAAAAGAATGATAGAAATGGAATGTTGGAAAGGGATTTTGAACTGGAAATCGTGCTGACTTTGAGAGAGAATTGTTGAGCTCTCTGTGAGTGATGGATCTCAAGTTTTTTGTGTCTTTGGCAATGTGGTCAGGCCCTCCTTTTATAGGGTTAGGGGGTTACCAATCGACATAGACCTACTCCTACCAATCGACAGGTGTCCCTAGGCACACTACCGATAGGCAGGGTCTGAAACCTGCCGATTGGTAGTCTCGTGCAGATTTCCTCAAAATAATGGTCATAAAACGCAGTCCGTCGATCCAAATCATGCATGGGGCATACCATTGGAAAGGTACTTCAGAGATCTTTGAAACTAATTCAGACTTCTCCCGAGTCCGAGAGTTGACTTTGGGTCAAATGTCGCTCGAAAGTGCTCATTGGTCCTTTAGACGGGGGGTCGTCGGACGATGAAGGGTCGTTCATCCAAATGGTAGTTCGGAATCACGCTCAGGGAGGACCATTGGAAAGGTTAGGATATGTACTTAGACATTCCAAAGAGTTTGTCTTGGCTCAAAGAATTAACTTTGGTCAACCAAGGCCCGAAAGTGCCCAGTGACCTTTCGAAGTAAAACGGATCGTTCATCCGCATCGTAAATCAGAATTGTGCCTAGAGCGGACCGTTGGAAAAGGGTTTTAGTGACCTTCGAGAATTTATTTAGTCTCATTCGAGCTGAAGAGTTTACTTTGGTTAAAAGGAACCCGGGAGCACCCAATGGCCTCCGAATCAATTTTCGGAGGAAAACTGGTCGTTCGTCCGCATCGTAAGTCAGAATCGCGTACGGGGAGGACCGTTGGTGTAAGGACATATTTTCATAAGTTCGTTATCAATTTATTATGTCATATACCGCTACACCATCGAAGAGCATTCAAGAGCAATCTGCATCAAGACGGATCCGAATTAATCAAGTTCTTCATCAATAAGTCTCCGCGAAGTTTACTTTGGTAAGGTTATGTTTTTAATACCTTAACTTTCACTTAGAGATTTTGGGATATTTTTACAAAATATTTTCTACGTGTTGGAGTGGACTTTTTCATCAAATTTGAGAATGAGTAATTTTTTCTAAGTGTTGGAGCGTACCTCGATTTTGACGCCCATGTCGTTTCGCACGAGATCAGCATCTCATTCGAGCGAGATTGGTATGTCACTCAATGTCATTTGAACGACACGTGTCCTTCGTTCGAGAGACACCTGTTTCTCATTCGAACGAGCTCGTATTTTGATGCGGCACAAATTTTGTATAAATACTGATTATTTGATAACGTTTTCATTAAGAAGTCTCAGCGTTTTGAAAGACAGAAAACTATGATTTGCAGAATTCTTTTGGCGTCTTCCTTTTAGGGTTTAATCCCTTTTTACTTTCAATTCACAAAAATCCAATATGCTTTAGTGAATTATTTTGGTGTTCAAGAATACAACTTTTGACCTTGTTTATTCATTATGGGGAGAACTTTACAACCAAAAAGTTGCGTGCTATTGTGGAGGGAGTCTCTATGAAGATTTAAGACTGCGTGTCTAGGATTGCGGTCCTTGTGGTATAGCTGTGCGTGAACCACTGTAGATTTCTAGCCGTTGCTTTTAAGGTTTGACGAAGACACCGTGCGTTACTCTAATGGACAAAATTAAGATGGTATGTAAGTCAATGGTCTTTTAAACTTTTCAAAGTTCTAGAAATAAAAGGTTTTGCCCTTCGGGGGTTTTTCCTTAATTTCGTGTCACATGCTTTATTTATTTATGGGTTGACACACGCACACACGTAGATGCTTGTTTAGGGGCTGTTTAAAAATAGACTCTAATTAAATAAGGTTTAATCGGAAACTTGCGAATTAGTTTAAATCGGTATCACACGTCATCGCGTTTTTTCAGTTGGAAAGGGGTTTCAGTGCCCTTACAGGATTAAAAGATATTTCACTTGGGAGAAAGAGTTTATCAGGGTTAAACGGGGCCCAAGAGCACCCAATGGCCTCTAGATAGATACTCGAAGTATGACCTAGGGTTGTAGTGAGATGGGGAAGTGCTAGGAACCTAAAGAGTGACTTAGGGGGGTCCTAGAATGGGGTGTCTACACGTAGCAACCCATCCTTATACTTCATAAATAGAAATGGGCCACCCCAAGGCGATGTACTCCTGCGGATAAAACCTTTCCCCAATAGCTACTGAATTTGATCCCTTAACTTCCGCATCTCGAAGGATCCATAAGATATAGCGCTCACGCTATCGACCTAGTCCACGGTGATAAGTCGATCACAAACTCGATCTCTCGACTCGGCAATAACCTCGATATCTCCTTAAATGAATCAACATAGTCTCTAAACACAAGGATCGAAACTAACGAGATGACTACACCCTCTGAAGTCTCATCCTCTATATAAAAAAAATACATTCTTGATCCTCCATCCGGATGAGACATCGCCACAAGAAACATACCCTACCCTAGAATAGCAAACACGTTAGTCCTGCTGTAATAGCCCACCATCTCTCTATACATCACTAACCAGCCCATACCCAGAATAACATTGTACTCATCCATATCTAAAACAAGAAGATCTATTACTAACCATAAGCTCTCCATATCCACACCCACTCCCCTCTAGATGGAATGAATGAGAGCCCCGCTACCCAACGATAAATCTATGGTCATAATGCTATCTGACGATATGTTCACTAAACTCATCGCACACGCGAATCTAGTGGTAACAAACGAATGTGATGCACCCATGTAAAATAATACCCACCCATGTGCCCATGGATAGGATACATACCCTCAATCGTTGGCAGTGCTGGTAGTAAAACTAGCCCTCAGACATTATACAAATGCCCAAACTGTAACTACCCTTGTGGAGGCAACAACGATATAATTGTTGCCTCAGTTGGGCATCCTATTGCTGATCCCTATCCCTATTCGGGAATGCACACCGCATGTGACCCTGCTCCCCACATATGAAACATCTCCCGACGAATCTATCGGCCTCTTGCCCTAGCGAGACTGCCCCTGTCTCTAGCCCTGTTACCCCTGATGGCCTTGAGTCTGGCTCCCTTTGCTTTGTTGACCCTGAGGATTATGTTGTTGGCACTGTTTGAAATTATCATTACCCAACCTGAATCTATTAGCCGAGTCCCCCTACTAGGAACCCATATCTTGCTGCTTACCCTACTACGTACTGCGGCGCCCCGCAGGCACCGCTGCCCTTAATCTTATCCTCTTAGCTCAACTTTACTATTTTCTCTCCCTTCAGATGGAAGTGATGGTCTTGTAAGTGGAGCAACGCAGCATTAGCGACCTCAGTATAAGTCCACAATGTTGGGTTCCCTAAAAAATGCTGATGAATCCTCTAAGTAAGTCCATCCATAAACTTGAGAATCTCCTTCTCATCAGTGTTCACCTCATCTGGCACAAAGCTCACCAGACGAGTGAACTCCTCCTCATACTCGGCTATAGTTCGTCCCTCCTGTGAGAGATCTAAAAATCTCCTCCTCATCTCCGTCTGAACTATTGATGGAAAGAACTTACGATCAAACAACACCCAGAACTATTGAATAGTCATTAAATCCCTCTCCTCCGATATGGTAACCGACCCCCACCACTAAAGAGCTTCCCAACTAGCTTAAACGTAGAAAGTACCCGCTTTTGAGTGTCGCACATTCAACCATTAATAAATGCCTATGGATGTCCTTCTTCCAGGTGCTATAATATCAGCACTCCCCTGGAATTCTGGCAGATGGCATTTGTGGAAGTCCTCCCTGACTCATTCCCATACTGATGGCACTAGGTAAGTCTAAACTGGTGCTTCCACTGGCAGTTGTAGTTATGCCTAGGGAAAGTGTTATTCCGGGTAGTTATTGCGGCATTAACTGCCTATGATACCATGCTACGACCTCTACTACGATCACAGTCCCCTGGGTGACATGTGGCTCCGGTTGAGCCCAACTATGTGGCCCTCCTCGCTGCACGTGTTGGTCTACCTCTCTTGACGTTTGACATCTGAAACCAAATCGAAATTGTCTGTAATCACTTCAAATATTTTCAATACCAAAAGAACGTAAATATGCAATATGAAACAACAATCATAAGTATAGGGCTATATATCAAAGGAACGCAACGCTGATAACATAGCAAGTTCGTACAGAACTTAAGGACTCTAGAATTTGATGCTCTGATACCAACTGTGACAACCTGCCTTTTCTAATACTGGGTGGCCAATCCTCTATTAAAATAAAATAGGAATCTAGTATGGTGTCATTCTCAGCATCACTTTCGCAACAAGTTATACAAATATAAATGTATAAAACCATACATGTAAATGAACAGAATAATTGATATCCATAAATCAATAAATGTGAACAGAATAAACCATCGATCACTAACACTAATCATCCAACTGAAATAAATATCATAAATAAAATATCTCTGACATAAAGTAAAGTCATGACCAATTTCATTGAATTGTGAATTTTTTATATAAGTTTGTTCGTTAGTTGAATTATGATGACTTGCTGATTGATTGAATTATGAAAGATTGTTGCTTGATTGAAATTTAACGAAATACCCATTCGGCACCACGAGCAACATGCATGGAATTCGATATGTATGGGACTAAATTGTTGCCTTTGTTTCGGCATTTATGACTCGGATCAAAGGTATTCAGAAAATGGAAATCCATCGTTAGGGACGATTACCCCGAAATTGGGAACTTGTTTCGACATAAACCTCACGAAAAAATTTAACAAAGTATCCATTGGGTATTTATGGAACGAATATTAGTACCGAACTCGTCATATATGACCCGAATTAAATGTGGAATCCATATTTTTCATTAAATTTTTAGGGATAATTACCCCCGAATAAAGGTTCATATATCGGTATAAAAGGTACATATTTGTGTTTGTCCTTGTTTTGAATTTTTTTTATGATAGACTTTTTGGAACAAAATAAAAATTCATAGACTAAATGTTTATTAAAAAATTATCGAGGGATTTTTCCATTGAATGATATCTCTCTCTCTCTCTCTCTCTCTCTCTCAGAGAGAGAGAGAGAAAGAGAGAGAGAGAGGATCACAAGTGAACCTAAAAACCAAAATTTTTAATGAACCTTAAAAAAAAACACCTAACAACTCATTAATTTTAATTCATATGGTGTAATTGGTTTGCGTCAGCGGTAACGGACACGCATGTGACCCGAAACCCCTTACCCCTACCACCTACCTCCACCCCTGCCCCCACCATGGCAGACCACTAGTTAAATAAAATTAAATTGCTAGAATGCTTACTCAGGGGTAAGGGCTGCCATGGTGGGGGTGGGGTGGGTGTAAAAAAAATCCGATTGACATGCGTCTCCGTTGCAGCTGGCGCGGACCAATTACAACATAGGAATTAAAATTAATGGGTTGTTAGGTATTGTTTTTGTTATGGTTCATTAAAAAGTTCGGTTTTTAGGTTCACTTGTGATCCTCTCTCTCTCTCTCTCTCTCTCTCTCTATCTATCTATATATATATATATACACATACATGATCATGTGTTCCAAAATAATTCCAACATAAATTCAATAGGGTGGAGATATTCGTGTCACTTAGTATTCAACTTTTGAGGGTCAAAACATGTTTAACATCTATACTAATATTATAAAATGCACTATACCAATTAAGACCGCTCTTTGTTTAGGATGTACACCTTGGATTGTTTTATTTAAGGAGGTTTTGGGAAAATGTCCTCATAATGCTCAAAGTGTATAAAAATAGGACACTCCATATAATTTTATAAATTTAGTCCCTGTACTAAAAATATCATGAAAAATGGTGAAAAGTAGTGCCGTTGGCGCGGACCAAAAAAATGAAAGTATTGTACCACAGGGACTAGATTTATAAATGCTATTGTACCACGGGGACTAGATTTATAGATTTGAAAAACATTGTCCTAAAAATCTAAATATAGGAATAAACATGACCTTTACCTTAATTCTCTATTTATTTAATTCACCTCTATCCTCTTTCTTCTAATAAGCTTAGCCCTTCATCTACATAAACAAACCCTTCGTATTCCCCAACAAATGAAACAACCTATGTAAAAAAATGAACCTTAGTTATCAACCCATGTACTAACCCACTACTTCTAACTCTCCCCCTCCCCTTCTCACATTTCCTTGATCGCTCATTCTCTATATATAACTCTTCAACTCGGATCCCTTCTCTCGAACTTTGTCTTTCTCTGTTTCCTCTATCCTCTCTTATTTTTTATGTATAATTTGTATCTATTTTGAGATTTACTCAGTTATTATTTACAAGAGATGGAGACGAACCATCTTCGTTGAGTTCGTCTCCGCCAGTGGATACGGTGGTTTCGAATTAGGGATGGGAGAAGATTCTGAGGAAGCGATTGGGGTTTTGCGATGGCGAATTTTTTTTGCATTCTAATGATTGGGGTTGTTGTTTTGTAAGTAAAGAGATCATTGGTTTCTTTATTTCCACTTAAGCCAAATATCTTTTTAAGGAAGCAATTCTATTTTTCTTTTGGAGAGAGGAAAATATAAGATCTAATCTGGGAAGGAAAAAATGGGTGTAAATATGGAGTTTTTCCAAGACCCAAATCAGAATATGCGCAATTGGACCAAATCCATCTACCCCTGCATCGGGTTCATTGTACAAAGTGGACCAAATCTGTAATTTTATGGTTGGTTGTTGAACAGTTTGAGATGATGGTGTCTCGGTAGTGGTGTGAGGGTTTGCTTATGTTGGCGGTGTTTGAATTTGAATGGACTTGATGTTACTGATTAGGAGATAGTGGTTTGCGGGGTGAAATGGGTGAAGCTATGTATGTTTTACTCTTAAATAAGATAAACATACATAACCATATCCATGTATAATCATCTTTTCTCTCAAATGACCGATAAGAAAAAATGGAGGATGAACGAAGAATTGGCCATCGTATTCGCCATGGCCTATGTGTATTTGTATGTATGTTTGTCATGGTTTGGTTTGTTAATGAGTATTCTTATCCATTCATGGTATGAGAAAAAAAGAACCCAATACCATAAGGTGGAAAATGTGAAGTTATAAATTTGGTTCTTTACTTTTAATTTGGTATTTTATTGATTCATATGTATATTTTCATGCGGACTATTTTTTTTAAATAGTAAAAAAAATCATTTTTAGTTGATTTTTTTGATTTTTTTGTGTGATATTTAAACATTTGAGTGCACCCCACAAAAAATCAACTCAGAATAGATTCGTTTGCTTAATATGAATTGAAGAACCATTACTTGCTCTGAATTTAATATATAAATACTAGTTGTTATTTTTTAAATGGAAAGTGGCTCATTCTTTTATTATTACTAGTTGTGCCCGCGTGCGTTGCACGTGTGGGCGAGTCTAGATATTCGACGTGATGGGTTAAAGTAATATGTAAAGCGATGTGAAATTAACAATTGATAATGTAAATGTTTTTACCTATAACAAGGAATGTAAAGCTAAAAAAGTAACGGGAGGCAACGTGGAAAGAAAAAATTACCAAGCAGGGCATAATAATAAGTTAATAAAAGAAGAAAGAAATTCTTGAAGTGATGTTCAATTCCACTCAGTAGATCTTTATTTTTGTACCTATTGATAACGCCAACTTTTTTGCTCTCTTAAACTATGGTCTACACAAGTACAAGACATTCATAGAAGGCATTTATGGAAGTATTTTAAGATTAATAGTTGTAATATTGTGCGTATTCGTTGGGTCATTCTGGGAGACTTTCATTATGTCCTTGGTATCCACGACAGAATAAGATGTGACCTTCCTTGTTCTAGAGATACACATGACTCTATTTCCATTATTTATAAGTGTAGCTTGCTGCAAATTTATAATATAAGCTATTCCTTCATTTCAAATATAGGTTATAAATTTTTTGAATAAGAATACAATTAAACAGAGTTCGGTGGATTTTTGGAATAACAATCCCTGTACAACTCTTCATAAGTGTACTTGTGATTATGTTTCTCTTCTTTAAATAATCCCAAATAATGAAATCACAGCTCTGAAAGTGTTATTTTGAGACATGAAGCTACTTTCATTTATTAATTCCATTTTTGGGGTGCCTATCTCTTTAACTTTCAACTGTTTCTTTTCTCCATTGTTGTTGTTAATTGATTGGATCCGGCGGCTATAGGTGTGGTCATAACCTTTTTTTATTATTACTTGAGTTTCTAATGAGGGTTATTAAATTTTTATTTTTTATTCATTCTATTTCCATGGTGTTTATTTGTGGGACTATCAACTGTTTTAGTCCCCTTCATCTTAATTAAAAAATTATGCTTCTAATTAGGAGAAAAAGTGTAGTGAAACACTTTTATATTTTTTTTATTCAAAGGAGATTAATTGACATGACCTTAAAAAGGACATGAAGTTTCAGTTGACTGGAATGTTGATTGATTCTCTGAGTGGGGTAGATTTTGAGAGAAAGCACCATTAGTGGGGGAATCTTGTAATGCTGCAGCTTAAGATGCTCGTGAAGATCATGGAATCATGACTTTTCGGCATGGTTCTATATATATAAGACTTTGAGAAAGATTTTTTTTCTAACAAAGAATATCAAAACATGTCCTGATTATCCATCAGCTGCCATCCAAGCTTAGATACGTACGTTTTATCAATGGTATGCAATTTATGAACCCATAACCACCCATTTTTTTAATTTCATACGAAATCCAATTTTTAAGATATGGGTATTAGAATTTTTTATATGGTTACTTTTCTTAGCTATGTTTTTGAGATTCTTCTTGTTCATGTTCTTTTTAGGAGTGATGAAAGTTTATTGCTTTGTTAGTTTCAACTTCATGATGTCATTCATTTATAATTTTATGAATAGTTCCATAGTTACATTAAATATGTGGTTGTGGACTATTTTCCTAGTGGTTATTTTTTCCCAGCTTTTTTTTTCTTCTTACAATATTATTTGGCGTAGTAAATGACTGTTTATATATTATAATATCTACTACTTAAAAATAGGAGAGTACCACTATTATGATATGTTTTCTTTTGCAGTATATGTTATCGGGATATTATATTTAATATGGGTATGAAAAATGTTAAATCATATGGATTATTATATTAATGTTAAGAATTCAAAAATAAATTATCGTTACTGAATAAGGGGAACCTTCATAAAAGTTAAAAGAGTTCCACTGAGTTTCGTTTTCAACTTTTACTTCAATTGTTCTTCGTGGTTTGATTTTCCATGTTTAACTTTTAATCCTAAATATTCTAAATGTATTCAATTATCAGTCCTAATTTTTTTCGACTTATTTAACACCTTCGTGATCTGTTTTTAGGGTCGACTGACTAAATGATTTATTTTGTAAATCTACACATGTTTTGAATTTAGGTTTCAAAATAAAATCTACGCATTACATTCCAAACACTTAGTACTGAAAATGATGTATGTATAAGAAAACAAACAGATATTTCGAACAAATATGGGGGGATGCAATACTATGGGGGAATGAAATACTAAGTGAATAACATTGAATCAAAAGATGCCATAAACAATAGTATTCAATTCTCACAACTTTAAATGAAATGTTAAAAAAATTACATAGATAAATATTATTAAACACTTGATCTGCAATCGAGTTCTTACCTGACATGTAATCAACTTCTTACCACCTCAACTGTCCTCTATACTTTATTCTGAGAAAACCAACAAGAGATACCCATAAACCATAGAAAAAAATTGAAAGGTATTGAATTTATAAATCCCAACAACAAATTTTGTTCCATACTCTAACGAAAAATCCCAACTGTGAAACAAAATAAACATACCTGTAGAAGACTGTCATTTACGGTTTGACGTGATAAAATGGATGTTTAGATGAATGGAATGAATATGGGTTGATGCATTTGAGGGGGCTTTTTTAATGGCTAGAAATGGATTCAGATTTAGGTTTTCTTGACAATTTAGGAGGCTCCTCGGGTGGATAAAAATTTATGTGGAGTAAATGGGTATCTTAGGGTTTGGGTGTTTTCTCTTTAATGTTGAGAGTCTCGTAGAATAAATGCATGTCTTGGAGTTCTAGTCTTTGATCTTACAGATTCAGATTTCGTAGGAGATGAATAGAATCTGAGGGTATTAGTGGATTTGTATATTATATGAGGATATTTTGGTCATTAAATCATTATAGTGGTACTCTCCCGGGTATCTTGGGGTTTGGGTGTTTGCTCTTTAATGTTGAGAGTATCGTGGAATAAATGCATGTCTTGGAGTTCTAGTCTTTGATCTTACAGATTCAGATTTTGAAGGAGATGAATAGAATCTGAGGGTATTAGTGGATTTGTATATTATATGAGGATATTTTGGTCATTAAATCATTATAGTGGTACTCTCTTCTTTTTAAGTAGTAGAGATGTAGTGATAATTTTTTTTAAATCAGTTCTATGATTATGATTTGTACACTATTTTTTTCATATGAAGGAAAAATTAAAGGAAAGTAAAATATATTTAGGTTGCATTTGGTTTTTCTTCTGAATCTGAAGTCTTGAATCCGAAATGTGAAGACTGAATTTGAAGTCTAAAATCTGAATTTGAAAAATATTTGTATATTTATGTTCGAATGAACATCTGAATGGATGCATTTAGACTAATTCAGATTTCAGATTTACATTTACCTCCTAATCATATCTCTTAAATATGAATGATTCACATTAAGACTTAAGAACTCAAAAAAAAAATATCTTACAACACCTCAGTAAATGTTTTTTGATAAACATAATATTTTTCTATTTATTTTGTTCGCTTTGTTCTTTGCTTATGATATTGCAATGTAATTTTCATGTTCGGTTTGTTTACACATGTCATTTCTTATTTGAGTAATACTACACATACCAACTCTTAGTACCAAAGGGTGGTGGGATCAACACTTTGGTACAATACATTTAAAGCACATTCGGTACTAGATTGATAGTAACAGTAGGTGTACTAGTTTTAAGCCATGCGTATAGTTCTTGTATTACAACGTGGACCAATCAAAATTTAACAAATATAAGAAATACATTTATTTTTAGCAAGTGGAAATTTTGTTGAAGATAAAATCATTTTTATGCATATTCTTAAAAATTCCATTAAAGTAAAAAAGTATTGATATACGAAACACATATACTACTATCACGTATAATGATAATGTTTTTAAATCACGGCCCATCAATTTGAAGCCAACATGTATAGATACATTCAAATACATTTTCACTATAGGCTATAAGAATATGTACTTTTAATAAACAATTAGAGTGTCTAATAGACTCAAAAGCTTAATTACAAATACGCTTTAAAGTGAAATCACAAATGACAAATTCTGAAAAATTAGCAACCATTCCAATTAAAAAAATTAAGAACTATTCATCTATGCAAAATTAGCATTGCATCCAGATTTTCTATATTCACTAGTTTTTCACGGTGTGCATGCATCTTATAATTCCCTACCATTGTGCAGAATAAAATCAAATTTCAATAAAAGAAGTTGGTAAACTCCAAAAATCTCTGTTTGAAAAGGGAAAAAATCACACCTCTAAATTACATACCAAAAAACTTTTGAAGTTTAAATAGTAAATCACATACTACCTAATGAAAACCCCACATTGATTGATGCAAACATCCTATTAAAATAAAGTGACAAACTAAACAGTAAGTAACAATGATTATTCATAATCTGACCAATGTAAATACATAATCTTAACCACAAATTAGTATATTTATTCCATTCTACTTTTTCTTTTCTTAATTGATGATTACGCACCAATTATTTGTAAGGTTTATATTTTATTCAGGATTTTCTTTTGTATATATAGTTAATGATATATGTGGGTACCAATTTTTGATCAGCCCATAAGAGTGGTCGACTAGGACCATGAAAGCTAATTAAGTGTCCGACCCAAATTATAAGCCACAATTAGGAAGCTAACCCGAGATAAGACCAAGTCTATCCCCGAGAATCTCGGAGAGATATTCAAGGGATTCATGGCTTATCGTGGAGGTTACAACCGCATTCTATGATAAATATATTGTAACCCCTGACCCAGGGCATAGGGGCATGTAACAGAGAAACCCTATTGATAGATACTTAATAGAAAATAGTACACCTCTCCGTAGACGAAGGCAATTTGCCGAACAACGTATATTGTTGTGTTGTGATTGCATGCTTTTTTAAGTTTTTTTGTGATTGCTTTCTTTCATAATTTATGTTGTATTTTTTGTCACCACAGTTGGCACCGTTTGTGGGAAGCGACTGTTATTCCTACGAAAACACTCATCAACATAAATCCATCAATGTCTCACCATGGTATCAATGTTCCTCAAACACGTGATATCTAGGAGAAGCATATCCGTCAAAGGGTGAGGTCTGAGATTCGGCATTCGAACCTGAGACTTCGCCAAGAAAGGAAGATCTTTGAAGAAAGCTAGGGACCGCCTAGGTCCACACAAATTTTTAGATTAATTGATGCTTATGAAGAATGATTGCAAGAACAAGATGAGGCCACGCGCCGGCAGGAAGATGAAAATGCTCGCCTAAAAAGGAGACTAGAAATAATAGAGAGAGAGCTCCATCAGAATACAAGGCGACGCCACGACCGAACTCCTATCCCTTAGAAGAGCAAGTTTCACGGCCGAGGAAGGATCCCCAAGTGTGGCTCAGAAAGAATCGAGAGAAACAGGTAAAATAATGATTTATGAGAGAGATCTCAACAAGCTCGATGCCACATAAGTCCTAGTTGGAAGACCGATCGACATAAGAAGTTTGGTTTAAAGAGAGATGGACCAGCACCCAACTCATCGTGGTGCGAAATCTATGCAAAAGTTAGCCAGAATAGCGCTAAAGAATCAAATGAAGTCCTCTTTCTCAAGGGAAATAGAAGAAGAAGAAGAAGAGGCCCCAAAAAAGTTCCATGAATCTATAAAGTCACAAAGTCCAGCCCCCTCAGATGATAAGAGATGTCCAGAAGCTCACTAGAATGCTTGCTGCAGTCAATCGCTTTATTTCAATGTCCTCGGAGCGATATCAATCGTTCTTCCATCTATTGAAGAGAAACAAGGGCCTAACGTGGAATGAGGACTTATCTAGAGCATTAGAAGAACTGAAGACCTATCTCAGTAGGCCTCCTTTTCTCATGATTCCTAGGCAAGACGATCCTCTATACTTTTACCTTGCAGTATCAAACCATGATGTGAGCTCCGCCTTGGTATGTGAAAGGGGGGGGAGGCCAACATCCGATCTACTATGCAAGCAAGACACTTTTGGAAGATGAGCAACGGTACCTGCCATTAGAGAAGATCACATATGCCTTAGTGATAGCCTCTATGAAGTTAAAGCACTACTTCGAGGGTCACTCCATCTTCGTGGTCACTTCATATCCCTTCAAAGTTGTTCTGAGAAAAGATGACCTCTCCGGTCGACTATCAAAATGGTCAATCGAGCTTGGAAGGTTCGATATTCACTTTCAACCAAGAAAAACCATCAAGGGGTAGATTCTAGTTGATTATATCACTGAGTTCATAGGAAACCAGCCCACCGATCAACCAGAAACTAATTGACCGCTGGAAAGTACACAAGGATCTAACCCTTGGACCTTATACATTGATAGAGCCTCTAAATCCAGGGGCAGCGGTAGGCATCGTATTGGTAACCCCCGAAAATACTGTACTCAAACAAGGTATCAGGCTAAGATTTGAAGCCTCCAACAATGAAACATAATATGAGGCGCTGATAGCTGGCCTTCGTAAAGAACAAATTCTGGGGGAAAAGCACCTTCAAGTCTTCGACGATTCACAACTGGTATCCAATCAGATAAGTGGAGATTTTAACCCAAAGTATGAAAGGATGGAAGCTTACCTCGTCGTTGTAAAGAGACTTGTGGCCAACTTTGACAAGGTTGATGTTCAGCAGTTCCCCAGGCAATAGAACAGCCACGTCGATGCCTTAGCAGCTCTGAGTTCTGTAATAGACTCCGATTTAAAGAGAACGATCCAAATAGACTTCCTAGTGCAGCCCAGTATCGATCAAACTGCTGAATTCGAGCAGGCATCCGAGAAGATTCTTCGTATCGAAAGAGTGCCAAGTTAGATGGACCCCATCATAGACTATATACAAAGCGATACACTGCCAGGTGACAAGAGGTTGACACACCAGATAAGATTCAAGGCTGCTAGCTTTCACTTATCTCCTGATAAAAAATTGTATAAGAGATCCTTCACTGGCCCCTACCTTCAATGTGTTCATCTGCAAGATGTCGAGCAGGTTCTGCACGGACTTTATGAAGGCATTTATGGAAGTCATGCAGTAGGAAGATCATTATCTTTTCGAGCAATGAATGAAGGGTAATAGTGGCCATATATGTAGAAAGATGCTGGAGTCTATGTTCGCAAATGCAAAAAATGTCAAAAATACTCCCTTATGGTTCACCAGCCCGCCAACGACCTCAAATCATTGACCACTCCATGGCCCTTTACCCAATAGGACTTGGATATTGTAGGACCAGTGCCTACTGCAACCAGGAATCAAAAGTATCTATTGGTCGCCATAGACTACTTCACCAAGTGGATAGAGGCAGAACCACTAGCGAATATTCAGGACACAGACGTGATAAGATTCATATAGAAGAACATCACCACCCGCTTCGACATACCCAGGACGATCATTACTGACAATGGGACCCAGTTTAAAAGTGGTCTCTTCCAAAGTTTTTATAATGATCATGGGGCCAGGCATCATTTCATCTCTGTAGCATATCCTCAGAGCAATGGGCAAGTTGAAGCTTCCAACAAGACAGTAATGGATGGACTAAAAAAGAGACTGGAATGGGCTAAAGGTGCTTGGGCGAACGATCTACCCCACATCCTCTGGACCTATCGCACGACCCCAAGGTGAGCAACTAGGGAAACTTCCTTTGCACTCACCTATGGAATGGAAGCAGTTATTCCATGATATCCACACTTATTGACCAAGGCCAAAATGATGAAGCATTACTCACCGAACTTGACTTAGCCGATGAACGTCAATAATTGGCTTTGGTTAAGTTGGCATCCTACTAACAATAGCTAGCCAGACAATGCAATTAGAAAGTCAATCCGAGGAAATTCTAAGTCGGGGACTACATCCTAAGGAAAGTCCTTGGTAGTGCTGTAAAACCGTCAGACGGAAAATTGGGGCCAAACTAGGAAGGACCTTTCAAGATAGTAAGGGATGACCTGCAAGGAGCCTATCACTTGGAAATGCTGGAAGGCAGGGAGATACCAAGGGCTTGGAATGAGGTCAATCTCAAGAAGTTTTACTTTTAGACTTCATTATCTGTGAATCATTAGTTTAGGCAAAATTTCATTTAAAAAATGATGTTGCTCTTTATTTATAGTTTCGATTAATAAAATTTGATTTACCTGAGCATTCTACATACTTTGGTTGTCTTGATCATATTTCAATGTGCACCCTTTCCAAGGAACAGACTTCACCCTTGTCATGAAGTATAACAGAGTTCCTGGAATACAGCGAGCTGACTAACTTGCTTCAATCAAGGGATCTTATAAACCATCCCCCTACTATTACAACACAATGTTAGGTCCACCCTAACCAAAGGAATCCAAAACATGATTAGCAAGGCTAGCAAGTAACCTTCCTCAGGCCTTTGTCCAAAAACACAATTGGACTCTCAGGTTTCTCCGACAACAAATAAAGACCCACGGGGGATCCTTAGGCAACATGGCCAACACAGGTTTGTCGCCAACATAGCTTGGCTTGAAAATTCGGCTCTGACGGATTTCCCATTAACGAGGTGCATTCTCGCCATCGCCCTATGTAGGCCTAAGGTAGTGTGACGACAAGGCCTAAAAGGTAAAGTGGGAGCAATAATATGGCTAAGGCATACTGGGCTGGGGGAATGCTCAAATAAAAGGTAACTTTAAATGTTATTTAGTCGGTTGAAGTGACCAAAATGATTAGAGCTTCATACTGATTATTCATAAATGGAAAGAAATCAACGCATGTTTAGTCGGCATACGCCTAAAATATAAATAGTTAATTATATTTCTTATTAAGAACTACATGATTACATTTACAATAATAAGAAATTTGTTAAGGCCTATGAAGGTCCTAGACGGCGATCAAGATAATTTGTTACTCGAGCTCTCCGACCATCATCAGGATGAGGAATAAAGCTTTCCTCATCCACATCCCCCTCCGAACACGGCTCTAACAGCTACACCGAAATGACATCTATGGGGATACAGCGATCTTCCATCCAAAAGGGATTTAGCTCCAGAGATGGAGGAGTAATTTCATATCAATACCACAAGGTAGAATTTTTGGGGACCATAAGCTCCCTGAGGGCACTTAGCCACCCTCTAATAAAAGTTATATCCTCTTCCTCCTTCAGCTTTATAGGGGCATCTGCCCAGCCTTGGTCATAACCATCAACCCACTCCTATCGAGGACCCTTTAGGAACAATTGTCGCAATCGCATGACTTCTCTTTAAAGACCGATAGAAATTGCATATGCTAGCCGAACATCCCCCTTTATCTCGACAATCTCCCTCTGAAAAGCATCATCATCTAATCTAGCTCGATGTATGGATGACGAAGAGGACCCTCGCAGGATTTGAGGAGCACTGGTCGAGGCGTTCTCCTTGAGACGTGAAACTTATCTTCTCATATCTTTATTTTACCTCTATAGTATCTCCCCTACTTGATTAATTTTAGATGAATCCAGAAGTTTCGCCTTTAAGGAATCCATCTTTTCTTGAACAGAGACACCAATCTCCTCCATCTCCACGAGTCTATGCTTTAGCCTGGCAATCACCTCAGACTAGTCCTTATAGTCCTTGTTTCTTTCCCTAAGAGACTTATAGATCTGTATGAAAGCTCGGCACACTTGGGATCTTATGTTCGAACCAATAATTTGACCCAAACGAGAATTGGTAGGTATATAGTCATCTAAATTAACAACCTAAAAATATCGAAAATAAATGAGAAGAACAGCATAAATCAGTGGGTGCAAAAATGCGGTCTCTTTCATTCAGAACAAAGTGGCATCAGCCAAGTACAGATGAAGAGTATATCATTTAAGAGAAAAGTATAGATAGAGAGAAAGTCCTAGAAGTCCAGTTAGTGGTATCAGGGTTCTTTCCCCTTGTTAGCAGTAGGGTCATCAGTGACCTCGCCCGTTCCTGCACCGGGTATATCTCCTTCTGCTGGAGTAGAGACAACTCCCTAATTACCATAATAAACACCTACAACAGGGGCAGTAGGCTCCATAACAACTCGAGAAGCAGGGGAATCCTCATTCATAATAGGTTTGGGGGATGGGTGGTGATGAGAGAATAGGGGGAGTCAGCAGGAACACCTATAGTAATCAAGGCTCGATCCTAACCTTTCTTGAAGCCTGCTCGGCCTACGTAGGTAATCTGGCCATCAATGTCTTCATATGCTGCCTCCCATCCTTCGTTATACACGCTCTCTCGAATAGTAGTTGCCTCTGCCTCAAACTTATTCACCTTCTCGGCCAGCCCTTTGTTCTCATCTGTCATGACTATTTTGCCAGCAACCACTAGATTATAGGCCTCGTGCAGTTCTGCCAACTTATTTTCCTCATCGGCCTTATCCAGATCAAAAGAAGCTTTGGCATCTATCAAAGCTTTCTCAAAAGACTTTAGGGGTTCCTGGGAGGACCTCAAGCTCTCCTCAAGCTCGATATTCCTCCTTGACATGTCAGCTCAGTCGCGTAGAAGAAAAGTATAATCAGATATGAGACGGATGTTAATAAATAAAGTATGAAGAGATTGCAAATCAGAAGAACACAAAGAATAAAAGTGGCCCTACCAAAGCAATCCCTTGAGCTTACTTAAGGGCTAACTAGTCAGGCCCTATGCTCAATGAATGCCCACGGTCCACTGCGAGCACCGCTTTTTCTAGCAGTAATGGGGAAAGATGAGGGGTCACAGCCACTGAGGCCCCCTGGATAGGAACTGGAGCAAGCATTATGGAGGCCTGTGCCTTCTTTCTTCTCGCTTCTTCTCTCCTCTTCTCTTCCCATATCTTCTTCTCTTCCTCTTTCTTCTTCTACTCCTTTCACTTTCTTTCTCTCTCTCTCTCTTCTCTTCTCTTCTTCTTCTTCTTCCATCTTCTTACTTTCCACCTCTTTTTCACGAGCCACTATTTTGGACCCACTAACCGAATCTCTGGGGTTCTGTTTTATAAAATTCATCCTGTTGGATAACGAGTCATCATCATCATCATTCGGGATTAGATTTCCTCTTTTTGGAGAAGCAATTTCTACCTCTCTAGACTCTCCTTCGTTGGACCTCTCCCCACTGGATCCTACCTCGATGTTACCACCACTACCACCTTCTTCAACCAGACCTTCTTTCGAGATACTTCCTTCCTTGTCCTCGAATTCAATGGATTCAGAGGCGCCACCAACCACCTATTTTGGGATGTCTATATGAGGGATTGTGTCCACTGGGCGAGCAATAAAGCTGGTAGTAGTGTTATTATGTAATACCCCGTATTTTTATGCTATATTAATTTGGGGATTTATTAAATTTAATGTGAGTTAATTATTTAATAAAAATCCAGAAATTAATTATGTTATAATTATTAACGTGATGAGAGTTAGTAATTATGGAATTTTTTTTGAATATTACTAATGAGTAAAGTAATATGTAATATTGATTATATTGAATGTCATGAGATTTGAGTCGGGACGCGCCCGTGTCGCGTCGGGACTAAATAGTGAAAAATAAAAGTGAATATTTTATAAGTAGTTCGTATGGTCGTTTTGAGTGCGCCAATGCGTCCGGAAGGGTCGAGATAGTCAGAAAAGTATACCCGGGGGTTTGGTTTGGGTCTCGGGGCGTTTTTAGGCCTAATTAGTACCCCGGGAGGGCGTTTTGGACATTTCACAATTATGGGTAATTAAACCCACGAAATTCTTAGGATTATATCAGATGCCTAAGGTTGTCTTCTAGGGTTAGAACAACCAAAGATAAGTGACGACCATAGGAGAGGGAAGGAGAGAGCTTCCAAGGCAATCCAAGGCCCAAAATCCATCCCTTTGCACCGCCACCACCACCAACGCGTAGATCGCGCAACGGGCTACGCAACCACACCAAAAACATCTGCAAATCAGAACACCAAAAATCCCAAGCAAGTGTTTATCTTGCTTATTTCTTTGGTGCATCTTTCATATTAGTTTAGGAGTAATTAGAATGAGTTTTTATGGAAGAAACCTAAGATATGAGTTAGGAAATTGCATGTAGTGATGGATATATTGATAATTCTGGAAACCCTTGCCATGTAGAGGAATTACCCACGAAATTATGATGGTTAAAAGAAGAGAATTTCTGGAAATACTTGTTAGAACCATGTTTAAGAGAATTCTAGGGTTCTTGATAATTATGATAATTTTTGGGCTATTAATCCATGTTTAGTGATAGAAATCCACATGCTTTACGTTGGAAATACCTAGTACGATGATATAATGTTAGTAGTATAAATCTTTGGACGTTTGGGAATGAAAAAATTGAATTTGGATGAAGAAATGTGTTAGAACCCGTAACTGCAAAACTGCAGGAATCGCAATACCTGCTTGATCGATCGATCGAGCCCAGAGCTTCGATCGATCGAGACCCAGACCTCGATCGATCGACCCCTCCTGGCAGACTCATATTTTCCCTTTCTAAATTAGTTAAGTTCAATTTATTGTGAAGTAATTCTTGGGCATCCTTAATAAAATGTTTTGGGAGATAGGGAAGACCAGTAGGACGTGTGAATAAATTTTGGGACCTTTGATGTCGGGCAAAGATTGTATTTTGGGATAATTACATAAGGGTCGGTGAATTTATGATTTAAAGAAAGAGACACATAAGAGAATTACTTTGGGAGAAATGTGTATACCTACTGAATTTTATAATTTGGAGAATAAAGCCATGAGAGTTGTGTGGTACGTTGGAATAATACCGAATCAAGGTTAGAAACGAACCGTTATAAGTGTTTACTAAAATATGATAATATGGATAAAAGTCGTAACTATGGGATTTGAGAATATACCCATATTGATATGGTAATATTAGAATAGTTATATGATTGTGTATGCATATACTATCTATGTGTGAAAAACATACCCACGCTACTTGCTATCCCAGAGGTTGCCGCGCTGGGACGATCTTATCATGTGTTGCCTTATGGGGGATATTGACTCGTACCCTAGAAGATAGATATCCTTGGTACAGGCTATAGATTTGATAGTTCAGACGGTCCTAAGAGACGCGGGTATGTGCCATCCTCTTAGAGACTTGGAATCTATGGTTCGCCTCATATTGTTTGTGTATAGATATCCTTGGTACAGGCTATCGCAGTGATAGTTCAGACGGTTCTAAGAGACGCTGATGTGTGCCATCCTCTTAGAGACTTGGAATCTATGCTTCGCCTCAATATTGTTTGAGTATGTGTTAATACAGTTCGAGAGTGATTCCGAATTTGTATTTCCCTTAGTACGAGTGATACGGGGATTGGATAGTAGAGTATGCCCGCACCATAGTTTTATTTGTGGTGCTGTTAGGATATATATATTTTACGAGTAGTTAATATATATATGAAATTCAAATATCTGGAACTGCCTACTGTGATTTGATACGTAGGACATGGTTGATGACTCAAATTGTAATTACTTGTTTTGAGAAAGTATAATATGACATTGGAAAACTTTATTGATTTATAAAGTTAAAATGAGAACTTTGGTTACTAATTGAAATATTATTTTCAAACAATTGAATCATTAAATTTTGAATCCTGCGAATAATCTGAAATAAGTTAAACCATTGGGAAAGGATAGCGTGATATATGATGAGATAGACCATTGGGAAGGTTAGTGCGATAGGTGTGCACATTAGAAGAGAGGTGAGAATTTCTCAAGAGAGTGTCGAACTAATATGTTGTTGCATTGGCCTGTATCAATTTAAATAGTTGCTAAACAATTTTTAAATCATATACACTATCGGGCTCTGACCCGTTTTTTTCTCTCTCTCTCTCTTGTATATATATGTATGTACTACAGGTGCCCAGCCACAGGGGCGTATTGCTTAGGATCCCTTGGAAGAAACGTGCTGCAACTTAGGTGGGAGTTGCAGGCCACTTGCTTAGACGATTTCATTTACTTGATTCCACTCCTATGATTCTCAGTTATTGGGGCATGTGTCGCCCTTTCCACTATTTATATGTTTTGTTGGGACATTTGTATTTCAGATATTTCTAGTACTGTTACTTTGGGATTTATTCAGCATGTATGTTTTACATTAAGTTTTAAATGTTGGGATTTTGGATGTTGAACGTTTATAGTAATTGGATTATGTTCCAGGATAATTGTTGTATGATTCTTACTTATTAAAAATGTTGTTACTAATTAAATAAATAATTTTCCTTTAAAATTAAAAATTGGTCAGAAATGTTGAAAAATGGTTTTGACACTTAGCTTAATTAATTAGGGTGTTAACTTGGAAAAAGTTATTTTTACGACAGTGATGCTAAGAATGAACCAACTGTTCACCTTGATTTTAATTTAATAAAGGAGTGATCGCCCGGTATTTAATTAGGCGGGGTGTCACAGGTGGTATCAGAGAATCAGGTTCTAGTGTCCATAGGATCTGTACGGCTTATTTCGCTTTCAGCTTAACGTTTTTGCTATAGAGCCCTATTATAGTATTGTTGTATTCTTGCTTTCTAGTTTACGTCTTCAGCTATTTGAGATTTGTTAATGACTGTAGACTAATAAACTTCTTCACGTTTCAGATGCCTCTGAGACGTGCACCGAAGGATAGGCGTGCCCAGGCCGAGCAGCCAGCAGCTCCGACACAAGGCACTATGAATGCTAATGAAGTAGCCACCATTGTTGCTTAGGCAGTGAATGCCACGCTAAAGGTGGTTGAGTAGGCTCCACCCCAGATTCAGGCAGTAGCGCCAGTACCAGCACAACTTCCATGTGCATGGGAGAGGGTTAGGGATGCTTTTCAGAAGGCGCATCCCCCTGAGTTCTCTGGTAGCTCAGATATCGTCACAGTCAGCCAATGGAAGAAAGACATCCAGCGGCATCTTCGCATATATGAGTGAGCCGACGTGCAAAAACAGGTGTTGGCTTCCTTTAAGCTGGGGGGGGCCGCTTTGCAGTGGTGGGAGTCAACTACCACATTGGAGGAGAGGGACACGATCCCTATTCAGTTGTTCTGGGAGCGGTTTGACCGCAAGTACTTTCCACCCATCGTGCAGACTGAGATGAGGCAGAAATTACTGAATTTGAAGCAGGAGAATTCTACCGTAGCTGAGTATGAGGAGGAGTTCACGAGACTTCTCACCATCGTGCCAGATGAGGCACCCACTGAGGGCAAGAAGATTATGTTGTTTGTGGACGGGTTAGCTTGGAGGATCCGTCAGCATCTTATAGGGAATCTATCTCTGAGTACTTTTACTGATGTACTCAATGCTGCGTTACTACATTGTCAGGATCACCACTTCCATCTACAGGGAAGCAAGAGAGCAGAAGAGTCCAGTCAGTAGGGCATGACCGGGGGTAATAGTGCTAATGGGGCACCATCTCATGGACAGACTCGTCAGCACGAGCAGAGTTCCCATCAGGGGGACCCTGCTAAGCGATTCTGTTCAGGTGATTCCAAGAATGGATTTGGGGGTTATAGGAAGGGTCAGCAGGGCCAGCCTAATCATCAGGGCCAGTAAGGCCAACACCGACAGCAGGGTCAGTAGCAGGGCCAACAGCGTGTTCATCAGGGCCAACAGGGCCAGTGGCGTAATGGTAACGGCCAGCAGGGCCGTGGTCAGTAGGGTCAGAGGGGAGGCAACTTCAAAGGCCGATGGTTTGGGTGTGGTAGACACGGCCATAGGCGCCAGGATTGTCCGGAGGGAGATAGGGCCCCACAGCAGCAGGGTGCCCGTAATGAGCCACATAGACCACTTTTTCCGATTGCCCTCCCAGCTCCAGCCCAGGTGCCAGTCCTACCAGCCGTTCCAGCAGCTCCAGTGCAGCAGGGGCAGTTACAGTACGGACGTGTCTATAACGTCCACCAGGCAGCAGCCACATGCACCACCCGCGATTGAAGGTATGTTTCCTATCCATGGTACTATGGGTCGGGTTTAGTTTGATACTGGGGCGACGCATTGTTTTATAGCTACGCATTTTGCAAAGGCCTTAGGGTTGTTAGCCATAGCAGAGAGCACAGTGACGTGTATAGACTCCCCACTGGGGAGTGGGTCGTTTATCTTCTTTATATGCCGAGGAGTGGGGGTAGAGATTGGTAGTTTGGTAATACCTGCAGACATGTTAGTCTTAGATATGCATGATCATGATGTTATTATCGGTATGGATTGGCTCACAACTTATAGAGCCATGGTTGATTGCTTCGGTAGGAGCATTATTTTTGCCATTTGGGGGCAAGAGATGTTTGTAGTGGCAATGCCTCGCCCAGAGGGAGGTTCGACCGTTCGTTTGTATTATATAGAGGAGGATACCTCTAAGGAGGTTGTGATTCCGTTAGACTCGATTCCAGTTGTTCGAGAGTATTCCGATGTGTTTCAGGAAATACCAGGCCTACCCCCTAGTCGAGAGATAGACATTGTTATAGATTTATTGCCATATACTAGACCTATAGCACGCGCTTCATACCGTATGGCTCTGGCGGAGATGTGAGAGTTACGAGATCAGATTGAGTAGCTGTTAGGTCAGGGATTCATTCGCAGGAGTACCTCACCTTGGGGCGCTCCAGTTCTGTTTGTGAAGAAGAGAGATGATTCACTGAGGTTGTGTGTGGACTACCGAGAGTTGAACAAGGTCACGATACAGAATAAGTATTCGTTGCCTCGAATCGATGATCTGTTCGACCAACTGAGGGGAGAAACTTTCTTTTCGAAGATAGATCTGAGGTCAGGGTACCATCAGCTACGTATTAGAGAGCAGGATGTTTCAAAGACTGCCTTCTTGACGAAATATGGGTCTTACGAGTTCAGAGTGATGCCATTTGGTCTCACAAATGCTTCAGCCGTATTCATGGACTTAATGAACCGAGTATTCAGAGAGTTCTTAGATCAGTTTGTCATCGTCTTTGTAAATGACATTTTGATATATTCACACTCCGAGGAGGAGCACGCCGAGCATTTGAGGCAGGTCCTTCAGACTCTACGAGAGCATTAGTTGTATGCTAAGTACGAGAAGTGTGGATTCTAGTTATGAGAAGTACAGTTCTTGGGCCATGTTGTTTGTGAGCAGGGGATAGCAGTCGACCCGAGTAAAGTGTCAGCGGTGAGGGAATGGGGACAGCCCACGACACCGATGGAAGTGCATAGTTTCTTGGGGTTAGCTGGATACTACAGGAGATTCATTCGGGGATTCTCCAAAATAGCGGGTCCATTGACGAATCTGACTCGCAAGGGGGTACCATATGTTTGGGATGATGCTTGTCAGTTGGCTTTCGAAGAGCTGAAAGACAAGCTTACTTCAGCACCAGTTCTTTCTTTACCGAAGCCAGGTGTGGAGTACCTGGTTTACACCGATGCCTCTTTACGGGGACTTGGGGGAGTACTTCAGCAGGAGGAGAAGGCTATAGCTTTTGCCTCCCGCAAGCTTAAGCTGCATGAGAAGAATTACCCCACCCACAACCTGGAGTTAGCAGCGGTCATTTTTGCATTGAGGATATGGAGGCACTACTTATTAGGGGAAAAGTTCCGTTTGTTCACAGACCACAAGTCACTGCAGTACCTATTCACTCAGCGAGAGCTGAATATGCGACAGCGCAGATGGTTAGAGTTTGTGAAGAACTATCAGTTCGACATACAGTACCATCTAGGGAAGGCCAACGTAGTTGCTGATGCGTTGAGCCGTAGACCGGTAGACGAGGTAGCGGACGTCTGGAAAGTAAAGTGGAAGGAGTTAGGCCACCAGGACACAGTAGCCCAATCCTTCATATCTGTTATGACAGTCACACCCGAGATTATTATGAGGGTAATACAGGCCCAAACCACAGACCCATTTTTCCAGGAGCAGATTGTACAACTTTTAGCTGAGGGTGTTGAGTCCTACTCTGTTAGTTCTGACGGGGGTTTGAGGTTTAATGGGAGATTGGTGGTTCCAGAAGGAGCAAAATTACGTCATGCAGTGATGACCCATTCTCACGGGTCCCGATTTGCAGTACATCGTAGAGGAGATAAGATGTACCAGGATATGAGGAGGCAATACTGGTGGAGTGGGATGAAGAAGGACATTGCTGAGTTCGTGTACAAGTGTTCTACCTGCCAGCTGGTGAAGGTGGACCATCAGAAACCGTCAGGATTGCTTCAGCCATTGGAAGTACCCGCGTGGAAGTGGGAGAGTATTTCCATGGATTTTATTATAGGGCTGCCTACATCACAGCGGGGCCACGATTCTATCTGGGTGATTGTAGATCGTTTGACCAAGGTGGATAATTTTCTGTCGGTATGGAAAGACTATACCACGGGTCAGTATGCTCAGTTGTTCATTGCTGAGATTGTCAGATTACATGGGGTGCCCCTGAATATTGTGTCAGATAGAGACAAGATTTTTGTGTCACGTTTCTGGGAATGCTTTCAGGAGGCTATGGGTACTGAGTTGAGGTTGAGTTCAGCTTATCACCCACAGACAGATGGACAGACAGAGCGTACTAATCGGATGTTAGAGGATATGCTACGCATGTGTGTTCTTGATTTTGGAGGAGGTTGGGAGCCACATCTCCCACTGGTAGAGTTTGCTTATAATAACTCTTATCAGTTTACGATTGGTATGGCTCCATTTGAAGCTTTGTATGGCAGGACTTGTCGTTCTCCAACTTGTTGGCTCGAGGTGGGGGATAACAAGTTTCTAGGACCGGAGGTAATTCAGGAAACCTCCGCGAGGATTGAAATGATCAGGAGTCGCATTCGAGTAGCCCAGGACAGGCAGAAGAGCTACGCCTATGCGAAACGGTTCTTCCGGGAGTTTAATGTGGGGGACCAAGTGTTACTGCGTGTATCTCCTATGAAAGGAGTGATGAGGTTCGGGAAGAAGGGGAAATTGGCCCCGAGGTACGTGGGACCATTTCCCATCATCGAGAGGATTGGGCCGGTAGCATACAAATTGGGACTGCCAGAACTTTTGCATCGCATTCACGATGTATTCCACATCTCGTCGTTGAGATGGTATCTTCGGGATGATATGGCCTATACTCACATTGCGATAGATGAGATAGACTTATAGCCTGACAGCTCTTACGAGGAGAGACTGGTGGCTATCCTAGACTATAGTGAGAGGAGATTGAGGTCGAAGATAGTTCCACTTGTACGAGTCCAGTGGGAGCATCATAACATGGAGGAATCCACTTGGGAGCGCGAGGCTGATATGCGCGAGAGATATCCAGATTTTTTCTTACCAGGTATGCCTTGTTTTCCGAATTTCGGGACGAAATTCTGTTATTAGGGGGGGAAGTATGTAATACCCCGTATCTTTATGCTATATTAATTTGGGGATTTATTAAATTTAATGTGAGTTAATTATTTAATAAAAATCCAGAAATTAATTATGTTATCATTATTAACGTGATGAGAGTTAGTAATTATGGAAAATTTGTTGAATATTACTAATGAGCAAAGTAATATGTAATGTTGATTATATTGAATGTCACGAGATTTGAGTCGGGACGCGCCCGTGTCGCGTCGAGACTAAATAGTGAAAAATAAAAGTAAATATTTTATAAGTAGTTCGTATGGTCGTTTTGAGTACGCCAACGCGTCCGGAAGGGTCGAGATAGTCAGAAAAGTATACCCGGGGGTTTGGATTGGGTCTCGGGGCGTTTTTAGGCCTAATTAGTACCCCGGGAGGGCGTTTTGGACATTTCACAATTATGGGTAATTAAACCCACGAAATTCTTAGGATTATATCAGATGCCTAAGGTTGTCTTCTAGGGTTAGAACAACCAAAGATAAGTGACGGCCATAGGATAGGGAAGGAGAGAGCTTCCAAGGCAATCCAAGGCCCAAAATCCATCCCTTTGCACCGCCACCACCACCAACGCGTAGATCGCGCAACGGGCTACGCAACCACACCAAAAACATCTGCAAATCAGAACACCAAAAATCCCAAGCAAGTGTTTATCTTGCTTATTTCTTTGGTGCATCTTTCATATTAGTTTAGGAGTAATTAGAATGAGTTTTTATGGAAGAAACCTAAGATATGAGTTAGGAAATTGCATGTAGTGATGGATATATTGATAATTCTGGAAACCCTTGCCATGTAGAGGAATTACCCACGAAATTATGATGGTTAAAAGAAGAGAATTTCTGGAAATACTTGTTAGAACAATGTTTAAGAGAATTCTAGGGTTCTTGATAATTATGATAATTTTTGGGCTATTAATTCATGTTTAGTGATAGAAATCCACATGCTTTACGTTCGAAATACCTAGTACGATGATATAATGTTAGTAGTATGAATCTTTGGACGTTTGGGAATGAAAAAATTGAATTTGGATGAAGAAATGTGTTAGAACCCGTAACTGCAAAACTGCAGGAATCGCAATACCTGCTTGATCGATCGTAGGTTCGATCGATCGAGCCCCAGACCTCGATCGATCGACCCCTCCTGGCAGACTCCTATTTTCCGTTTCTAAATTTGTTAAGTTCAATTTATTGTGAAATAATTCTTGGGCATCCTTAATAAAATGTTTTGGGAGATTGGGAAGACCAGTAGGTCGTGTGAATAAATTTTGGGACCCTTGATGTCGGGCAAAGATTGTATTTTGGGATAATTACATTAGGGTCGGTGAATATATGATTTAAAGAAAGAGACACGTAAGAGAGTTACTTTGGGACAAATGTGTATACCTACTGAATTTTATAATTTGGAGAATAAAGCCATGAGGGTTGTGTGGTACATTGGAATAATACCGAATCAAGGTTAGAAACGAACCGTTATAAGTGTTTACTAAAATATGATAATATGGATAAAAGTCGTAACTATGGGATTTGAGAATATACCCATATTGATATGGTAATATTAGAATAGTTATATGATTGTGTATGCATATCTATCAATATGTGAAAAACATACCCACGCTACTTGCTATCCCAGAGGTTGCCGCACTGGGACGATCTTATCCTGTGTTGCCTTATAGGGGATATTGACTCTTACCCTAGAAGATAGATATCCTTGGTACAGGCTATAGATTTGATAGTTCAGACGGTCCTAAGTGACGCGGGTATGTGCCATCCTCTTAGAGACTTGGAATCTATGCTTTGCCTCATATTGTTTGTGTATAGATA
The DNA here is from genome assembly GCA_949130495.1 of Sambucus nigra. NCBI lineage: Eukaryota > Viridiplantae > Streptophyta > Magnoliopsida > Dipsacales > Adoxaceae > Sambucus > Sambucus nigra. Next base: position 3,113,526 of record OX422213.1, read on the forward strand.
TCCTTGGTACAGGCTATCGCAGTGATAGTTCAGACGGTCCTAAGAGACGCAGATGTATGCCATCCTCTTAGAGACTTGGAATCTATGCTTCGCCTCAATATTGTTCGAGTATGTGTTAATACAGTTCGAGAGTGATTCCGAATTTGTATTTCCCTTAGTACGAGTGATACGGGGATTGGATAGTAGAGTATGCCCGCACTATAGTTTTATTTGGGGTGCTGTTATGATATATATATTTTACGAGTAGTTAATATATATATGAAATTCTGAAATCTGGAACTGCTTACTGTGATTTGATATGTAGGACATGGTTGATGACTCAAATTATAATTACTTGTTTTGAGAAAGTATAATATGACATTGGAAAACTTTATTGATTTATAAAGTTAAAATGAGAACTTTGGTTACTAATTGAAATATTCTTTTCAAACAATTGAATCGTTAAATTTTGAATCTTGCGAATAATCTGAGATAAGTTAAACCATTGGGAAAGGATAGCGTGATATATGATGAGATAGACCATTGGGAAGGTTAGTGCGATAGGTTTGCACATTAGAAGAGAGGTGAGAATTTCTCAAGAGAGTGTCGAACTAATATGTTGTTGCATTGGCCTGTATCAATTTAAATACTTGCTAAACAATTTTTAAATCATATACACTATCAGGCTCTGACCCGTTTTTCTCTCTCTCTCTCTCTCTCTCTCTTGTATATATATGTATGTACTATAGGTGCCCAGCCACAGGGGCGTCTTGCTTAGGATCCCTTGGAAGGAACGTGCTGCAACTTAGGTGGGAGTTGCAGGCCACTTGCTTAGACGATTTCATTTACTTGATTCCACTCCTATGATTCTCAGTTATTGGGGCATGTGCCGCCCTTTCCACTATTTATCTGTTTTGTTGGGACATTTGTATTTTAGATATTTCTAGTACTGTTACTTTGGGATTAATTCAGCATGTATGTTTTACATTAAGTTTTAAATGTTGGGATTTTGGATGTTGAACGTTTATAGTAATTGGATTATGTTCCAGGATAATTGTTGTATGATTCTTACTTATTAAAAATGTTGTTACTAATTAAATAAATAATTTTCCTTTAAAAATAAAAATTGGTCAGAAATGTTGAAAAATGGTTTTGACACTTAGCTTAACTAATTAGGGTGTTAACTTGGAAAAAGTTATTTTTACTACAGTGATGCTAAGAATGAACCAACTGTTCACCTTGATTTTAATTTAATAAAGGAGTGATCGCCTGGTATTTAATTAGGCGGGGTGTCACATTGTACTCTAGTAAAAACGCAGCAGACCGAGGATGTTCACCCTTAACTATAGCATCCCTTATATTCCAAGATTTTAATAGCTCAACGGCTCCGATCTCGTGGGAAGCAGGCTCCTGGTTTTTGGTTTTTGCTGTGCAAAAGAAGAAGGAAATGTCAGAAAAAGAATAAATAAGGTTAGAAAATGAACAAAGGAAAAGAGATAGATAACAACCTATGTACTCCTCCCCATAAGGAAGGATCCGAGGTTCCCTGTACCTTACGCCCTCTGACTGTGGAGGATACTTCCAATTCTTAGCAATAAAGCCTTCAGACCAATAGTCCTTATGGGAATCAGGTAAATTTATTACTAATAACCTATTAGGGTTTCTTACCTGCAGATATACAAGGCCCTCGCTTGTGCGAGAAAAAGTATTACAATAGCAGATTTTAGCCATAAAGTTGATTTATCTTATGGACTCCATTAACAATCTTCCACACATTCAGGGAACACTGGGCAGGAACTATACCAAAGTGTTTAAAAAAGTATAAAAACAGAGGATTTGGGGGAAACGTCAAACCCCCTTGAGATAATAGGAGGATGTGTATCCAGTGTCCATCCTCAACATCATGAACGTTGCGGGGAACTGAGGAACACTCAATATCTACCCATTCAAGGATATTGTAACATTTTCTAAACTCAAGCAAGGATTTGTTATCTATTATACCCATGAGAAAACTCAGGAAACCCTAGCTAGAGTAAAGTGAAGAGCTAATACGAAAGGAAATTAGAAAAGAAAATTAAAGGAACTGAAGACTTACGAGTTTATAATCAAGATGGAAACGCTGGAAGGCCTTGATTTTGAAAAAACTAAGAGCAAGTGACAGAGATTGGGAAGCACGATGCACAAAAAATTTGAAATGATGACCAAGTTCTTCCAACACTTGAGTTTAAACACTCCAATGATGGTTCACACGGTTCGAGAAGATCCGTCGCTTCAATATCCTACAAATGACGAGCCACTCCTCCCCTAATCACAAAAATTACAATTGTGCCATCAGGAGGGAAATGCTCTCTTTTTAAATTTGTGGGCCCAATTTATTGCCCCAAAAATTTTAGGGGCAATTGTGGGTACCTATTTTTTATCATCCCATAAGAGTAGCCGACCAGGCCCATGCAGGCTAATTAAGTGTCCGACCCAACTTATAATCCACAATTAGGAAGCTAACCCGAGATAAGACCAAGTCTATCCACTAGAATCTATGAGAGATATTCAAGGGATTCATGGCTCATTGTGGAGGTTACAATCGCATTCTATGATCAATATATTGTAATCGTGACTTTGATTTCATTTGCTGCACATCCACGACCTTAAACAGATGGTTTCATAAGACTAATAAGATCCGACAACCTTTAAATAAACATGTCTGCATATATTTGGAATATACGGTTCAATATCTGTATATTTTTCTTTTTTTTTCTTTAACAAAACAAACCACGTCCCATGAGTATGGAAACAAATATGTTGAGCTACAATATTTCAATTTGAATTTAAGAAAGATATGTTTGTTTCAAGAAAGAGATTAAAAAAATGGGATTACAAACCCTGAAACATTATTTTCATTTATTCGGTAGCCTTGTGGACCAAATTGGAAGGCTTTTTTGTGGTAGTTGAGCATTTTGTTGTTTAAGAAGAGATGTTCATTCCAGATCTCTGCACTGGTTGATCGTTGTCGTGCATAGGAATCCGGCACTAACAAAGTACAATAGCCGACCAATCTTCAGACCACCATCTTCCCCTCCTGCCATCTCTCTTCACTTCTTTTTATTTTCCAAGGCTACCGATAGTGAGAGCATATATATATATATATATATATATATATATATATAAGAAGGTAATAAATAAGTGCAATGAATTGATTAGTGATGAGGAGAAACCTACTAAGAAAGAGAAGATGGAGAAATCTTTTGGTTCACCCAAAGCCCGTAAAATATCTTCTTTTTTCCATCTCAAAAAATGGTCTTCTTCTATGTCGTGTTAATTTCGAGACATCGTTCAAAGGGGATACATCTCTTAAATTTCTGATTTGGGGGGGGGGGGGGGGGAATTGTTGAAACGTTTGAGTATTAAGTATAAGTTATAATAGCCAGCCCTTATTACTTCCACGCCTCACATGATTTGGGTCTATAATTTTTATATAGTTATATAGATTAGATTAGATATTAGATGTATATTTATTCTTCTTACTAGCATTCAGGGCACGTGATGCGTGGCCGAATTTTTCAAAATTTATTTATTTTTGTTTTTTCTTGTTTCACACAGTAAATTCTAAAATTTAAGTAAGATTTAATTTTGAAATAAAAATAAAAGTAATATTAATACAGAGTGATGAATCGACTTTAGACCATAATAAGGCTTTAAGACAATAATTTTATATAGATACATAGATATGGATGCATGCATCTTTATACCATTAATGATAGTTATATATATACATAAAATAGATACGTAGACATAGATACAGTCATCTTTATACCTCTAATGATATTTAAAATAGATACATAGATACAAATACATGCATCTTTATACCATTGATGATATTGATATAGATACATAAAATAGATACATCTAATAACTAAATATAATTTTGGTGTCTCCTCATTAAAATTTGACACGTGGACTGCATATTTAAAGATTAAAGATTAACTTGACTCCTAATTGACTCCCATTCTCCATCTATCCATGAAGAAAACTCTCTCCTCTACATACATTAATTTTCTTCCAATATTTTTACAAGGTTTTCCCTGTCTCTCTTTTCCAAAGACTTTCAACATTTCATCTTCCTATCCCTCTCTCTCCTTACCTTTTTTTTTCTTTTATCTGCCCGCTTATTTTCTACATAAGTTTCTTTCTCTCTCTATCCCCTTTAAGAATGACAGTTCTTCTTGGGTCAGTTTACCCTTATAAATTGACCTTTATTGATGAAAACTTGATCGTAGAAAGAGACAAAATGTCGTGGAGGTCGTAATCCATGGCTGATTTTGTTAAGGACTTCTCCATGGGAGGTTTGTAGGGGAGCAATTTCCACTTGGAATGGTAACTTTTTATCATTGGCAGGTGAGCATTGAAAGATTTAGTCATGATAAGATAAAACCACATGTTCCACCTAACTTGTGTGGACAAGTGGCTCATTAGACATGGTCCATACCTTGTATGCAGAGAAGTTGTGCGATTGTGTATAGGGTTTAGGTTTTGCATATAGTTTGCCCCCTTATATATGTATTAAATTCAAATTATAAAGCAGTTATCCCTCTGGATCTATACTAACCTCTCTATAAGGGGATCAATTTGGAAATGTTTTCATTTCATGGAGTTGGACATCCTCTTGGTATGTTTACTTGGGTCATTGAGTAGATTTGGCCTCATTTTGTGATATATAATAAGATTTGCAGTATAATATATATACATATATATATATATATATACATATATATATATATACATATATATATATATACATATATATATATATATATATATATATATATATATATATAAAATTTTGTAAACCTAAAAGTATTTGTATATCACATACATATTTGTTTACTATTCCAATTGTTTCAACATATGTAAATTTATAGAAGACATTTTGTGGCTTCTGTAAGAATGATATTGTGTGTCATACAATAATCTTATGAGGCCCATATTTGAAATGAAATAACATTGGTGCTTTCATAACAAGTTTTGGGACATTCTTAATGGTATGTAGGATCTCCCACGACTTATGGAATATTATATTGTCAAATGCTTTGGAGTGCATATTTTGCTATAACGATTATGTGGATTTTGAGATTGTCACTTTGTCACATGCTCAAGACATGGTCTTATGTCTCATCTTCTTTCTATTACTTTAGTTTCATTTATGATCTATATTTCTTTTTGTCCACTTTATTTCATGTAGTTTCATTTTTAATTTCTTATTACGTTATACAAACAAAAATTACCAAAATTTCATGAAGTTTCTTTTTTAATTCTTATTACGTTATACATACAAAAATTAGAAAATGCCTGCACATCGTGCGGGGATCTAAACTAATAGATATACATACATGCATCTTTATACCTCTAATGATATTTAATACATCTGTCGCATGTCAGCCTCACACAATTTGGGTCTACAATTTTTATTATATACTATAGATATAGATTTCTCTACCAACTCGATGCCTTTCCTTCATTTCTCTCACCGCACCGAAAAAACCCACTAACATACAAAATCTAACCAGAAACTCGGACAAAGCAAGAAGCGACACCATTTCCCTCATTCTCTACCTGATTAGCGTTTTTGGGGGGATTTCAATGGAAACCCTTATTGTCAGGTAATCAACAACGTTTTTAAAAAAAATGTGTAGAGAGTATTAGATTGCCTCAAAAAAGGGTTTGTTCTTTGTTGGGTTACCTGCTACAGAAATAACTCATTGTCTACAAACCCTTATCTTTATACATAAATAAGAGTTTTTGTATTAATTCTTGATCCATTTCTTGCGTCCGCCTAAAATTACCACACACTTCTAAATACAACTATTGGGCAAGCAAAAGTTTTTAAGCGAAAAAATGGAAATTTGTAAATAAAAAAACATCATATGTGTCCACTTCTAGCCGACTGAAGCAGACTTATTGCTAGTGGTAACTAGATCAAAGCAAACTCTTCCATCACACATTATCTCTCTCCCCAAAGTTCAATCAACAAGGTCATTGATAGGCAGGTGGAAAACCGAGGCTCGAGCGTCACCTATGCGTCAATCTTTTTTATTCGGCTCCTACCGTTATACAAAAACCCAAACTTATGACTATAGCGGCCAAGTCCGGGTATCAAAAATCCACGAAGACTAGTTGCTAGAATTATATTTATTTAATACTTATCAATAAAAGGGTAAAAAGTAATTTGTTAACTAAAAAGAAATAAAAGATAATACAACCATGAGTGTATTTAAACTAGATTATCAAAGAGAACGAAAACTATATGTTGCGACTAATATCCCTCACATCGGATTAACGCGTATAAATGATTACTTGGGACTAAAAATATTAAGATTGCATCTCATTTTGTCAATTAATTAAATCAAGAGTTGTCACACCCTAAATTCGCATAAAAGCTTAACATGATTTTGGCGTCAACAAATACCCTGGAAATTACACACGAAAGGTCATAAATACAGACCATACATGATATACCTCGTTAAATATCCTAGGCGTAATAACTAGGACAAGCTAATCTAATTGAATACGCACAACCCATCACTATAGCAAAATAACACATCAACCCTAGGTGAGTTCCATTAATCGCACCCTAATTTAAATTAGTCGCTACACATAATGAAAAGCATAAATTAAAACAACTAATTAATTAAGCAACACTAATTAAATTAACAACTAAACAAATTAACTAGGCTTGGAATTATATGGAAAGCATGAAAAATTAAAGGAATACAAAGCTTAAAAGAGAGGGAAGAAGATGAATAGTGTCCACTTACATAAATGGGTGTTGAACCACAAAGAAAATGGAGGAGAGGGGTGTTATCCACAAAATCCACAAAAAATGGCACAAACCCTAGGTCTAACCTAAGAGAAAAGAACTGAAAAGCTAGATATTAAAAAAGATTCCCTTATAAATAACTAAGGGTTCCTTTATATAGTAAGTTACAAAAAAAATAAAAGAAAAATGGGAAACAATTAGAAAAGAAAACGGAAAAAAAGGAAAATAGAAAAGGGAATAACAACAGCAAAACACGCCAGACCAAAACAGTGGGACAGTCGATCGAGGGTCAGTGCTGACCGATCGACGGTGAAAGGAAGAGACCACTAATAACTTTGCAAGGCCAAATCGAAAAAATCGATCGACCGGGGATCAGGCCCGATCGATCGGGGCTGCTGAACCCCCTAAGCTGCTATGAAATCTGCTATGGTTTCTTTGACAAAAGCCAAGACCCCCAAAATATTTGTACAGCAAGACGATACCTGCAACTCTGCCAACAAAAACCCCCCAACCGTTTGCCCAAGGCGAAGACCAAGACCAAGACCTCCATTTCCAAAAACCAAGACCTCTAAATGGCATGGCAGCCAACAAAGCCAAAACCACAAATCATTAATGGACAAAACCCAACTCACTCCTATCACTTATCTGCAAACGGAGACCACCAAAGCTCCATATGGGTAATACCAAAACCTAATCCAAATCGTGCAAAAAGGCCAAAGACCCGTGACCTGAATCGAATTGGACCACCGCAATGACACGTGTGACTTGAAATTATGTTTGATTTGGTAAAAACATCCCAATTTGTGTGGCCAAAAATCGAGCTAAACCCGAGCACTGTGAAAATTTTCATTTTTGTTTGTTGCAAATTGGACAAAAGAGAAAAGGGACATGGAGTGTGACACCCCGCCTAATTAAACATCGGGTGATCAGTCCTTTATTAAATTAAAACAAGTTTCTCATCTAGTTCATTCTTAGCATCACTGTTGAAAAACTTTTTAATTACTAATCACCTATTAGTTGAATCAAGTTGGTGCCAAATTTTATCTTTTTAAAACCAAGACAAAATATAATGCGGAGAAAATAAAACAATCATATACGAATAGAGTCAAATCATATCATCAAATAACTAAAACAAAGTCTTGTCGAAGAAACCATCGGCCAAATCCAAAATCAAAATAACTAACAGATGGTAATAAACCTCATACAATCTGAAAGGAAATAACTAAATAAAACTGTGAGCGATATGCTCGAGATACTGAAATAGAATTCTATAGCTAGGAATAAATTAGAGAAGTGTCTATACAAATCTTGCAACATTCACATATGTTGCAGTTGCGAATCCCTAGAATAGAATCAAGCCTGGCGTCCCTGTGGTTGGACACCTAAAAGGTTTTGAAAATATTTGATAGAAAGGGTTAGAACCCAAAACGTTTTGAAAATATTTAGCAAGTTATTAAATTGCAGTAATTTAAAATGCATGAATGCTCTTCATATTTAAGCTAGTGTCGCACTCCCTTGAGGGCATACTCACCCCTCAACTAATGTGCATACCTAACGCTTCCTTTATATCCCCCTAGTCATATACCACGTAACTAGATAATTAATATAACTCCTTTTAACCAGCCTACTCAAACCCGAGTATACTTAAGATATGATTTATAAGTTGTTAACCACATTAACTTAGTTAATCATTTTCCCTTTTTAAATACATATAACATTCAGACTCGTTATATAATTAATACAATTCACTTCATGTATTTAATTACCCGTATATAACCATTTATCCCATTATATACGTAAAACTATATTACAACATTCGCACATATGTTGAATATATATATAATCCATCCTCCCGAATAATATCTCACCGGATGTATTCTCTAAAGTGTTATCAACCCAGGCTACTCAGTCCCACCTGGAGTTTCGAGACAACTATGGTCCGTAGAATAGGAACCTAAATAATAAACGTAATGGAGGCGTTCATATTACCCCGAGTATGGGGGCATCATCTCAATGCCTCACCTCTGAAATTGGACGCTATGACCTGGGGATATACTCGCCCTACTCCTCAAGCTAGGGGATTCACCCGTAACGCGCAACCTCCACCGATAGCACTAGAGAATATAAATTAAATAAATATCGAGTCACTGATATTTAATAGCACACACACACAATATATATATATATATATATATATTAATATACTATCACACTACCGTATATATATTTTAGATTAAATCCCGGCTTTACCGTGCACAATATTCATACACTTAGCCTAAAATATTTCCGAGTCTATGGTTCGAATCTAAATTTAATTAATTTACCCATTAATTAATTTATTACCTTGGTATCACTAAACCAATATTCCCGGACTCGCTCACTTGGCCTGAAATTCCATAATCAGAATCAAATGCCTAAATTCCCTTTAATTAGTTTGACACGCACTTATTAAATAATTTTAACCTTAATTTTTCTCCCTCACATTAACTATTCAAAGGAAAATATATTGTTTGTCCCTTAAGACCCCAAACCAAGCCCAAGGTCTAATATAAGAACTGTTGTACGAATGGTTCCTCCAAATTTATCAACATTTTCCCCGACAGTAAAGGAAACAAAAGTCGTCGAATTTCATTACGTCTCTCGAACGAGACATGTGTCATTTGAACGACAAGGGAACGTCGTGCGAATGAAACCCAGGTCGCTCGAACGACCTCCTGGGTTTCTCTCTCTTCTTCCTCGTCCAGTCCAGTCCTCCATTAAAACTCAACTTAAGATTTTTGCCCAGATTTCTCTACTGTAATCCTTTTTCAAAACAATTTCTTCTTAACCACCCAAAGTTTATACACACAATAACAGAGTTTCAGATATCACGAATCAAATTTCGTTCTCCAAACAACATCAAAATATAATCACGAATCTGGGTTTCTTTCTTAACTATTGCAATAATAAATTATTCTTAATTTATCAATAATCCCCCAACAACAATAACGATTATGGTCATACATAGTCCAGAAATTGATCGATTTATCCCACAAATTGAAAACCCAATTTGTGTGTCACCCCAACCCAAAAATCATTTGTTTAACACATATACTATGATATCAATTGAAGAATGCAATTAATTTAAAAGCAAGTTTAACCACTTGCCTTAAGATTCGTAGAGTCTGATTATTCCATTGTTGTAGAAATTTGGTTAGTTGAAGAACACCTCCCTTGTTCTTCCTTTTGGCTCCCAAGAGTTCTCCCTTTTTGTTCCTATACGTTCTCAGATTTCTCCCAATTGTGTTATGGTTGCCTACAACTCCTAAACTTAGATTTTTATCTTCAAATCCCGTTTTTAGTCATATAGGCCTAATTAAAATGGTCCAAATACCCCTGTGTGAGTCCGGTTATGCCCAAAAATACCCTCCGACACATTTAACACCCCCGGGTACACTTTTCCGACTATCTACCCATCCAGAATCAACCGTGCACTCAGAATTGACATCCGAATAAATTTATAAAAAATTCTTATCTCACACCTAAATTATTCTATACCTGACTCTTGGTTGAGATAAATAAATGCCCCATCACTAATACACGTTATGACGTAAATAAATTATTACTATTCACTTAATAATTTAAATTCCATAAATATTAACCATTTCTTCTCTCAATTAATATTTAAATAAACATTAACATAATTAATTCAATTAAATTATGACACACAAGTAATTTAAAATTTATCTGAAATAATTCAATATTAAATGCACAGAAATACGGGGTGTTACATGGAGGTCATTAATTAAAATGTTAGTTATTAAATAAATTTATTACATTTCTTCCCCGATAAAAGGCCCGTGTTTTGCAGCTCTTTTCCATTGCTTAGCATATAACAATTTTTCTGGGAAACAAAATTCGGGCAATAGTTCTAATAAGCACAAGTTATCTCCAGTACATTTGGTTCGTTATTAAACACTATTGAGATGAGAACATCGTATTCGATATATGACAAGAAAATACAATGTTCAAAAAGTTCGTGCATGTGTGCAATAAAGGTGATAAAGAGTCTAGCATGAAGAAATCAATCATTAATGAATGACGAAATACTAACCACGCATTATTAAGCACACTAAAGAAACGAAGCCATATCTCAAAACATCATGAAAAAGTCACAAGAATGGATGGAATGTCGGGGATATAAACATCTTAAATGCACAGCCATATATGGTGAAAAACGAAAATACAAAAATCTTTGTCTTTTTTAAAAAAATTATCAAAAATAAAATCTTTTTCAAACTTTTTCTTAAAAATCGAAAATCTTTTAGAATTTTTCCAAGATATTTCCAAAATTAAAGCATAGAAATAGAATCTAGGACTATGGATAAATGATATGAACATAAAAATTACCCTTTTCTAGAAGAAGTACATAACCTCAATCACTAAGCCAGGAGGATTTCTCAACAGGAATAGACATCCTTTGAAATTCCTCCATCAAACATTTTGAAGTCTTGACCAAAAGTTCAACTTGCTCTAAAAAACTCTCTAAATCTCTATGGTGAGTGCAGGACCATGTGTAGAACCATCCATCAGAGGGAAGTCCAACCTAGTTCTTTGGAGGACCAACCCATAGAAACTTCTAAGTTAGGTGAAGGAACTCAATCATGGAAATGACTCATCATCCATTTCAGCAAGAAGATAATGGGTGACTCCTCCTACAACTAGTTAGACTTTAAGTGTGTGATTTATGTTTAAATTGCCTTAATATAATGTGGTGTTTGTTCATTCCATTTTATTATAAATAGAGAAGCCTTATAAGTCTTAGACATCAAGAAATAGAGTTATCAATAAAGAAACAAGTTTCTCTTCTTCTTGTGTGTGTGAATCGAAGTTGCAAAAAAATAGTGAGTTAAAGAGTGTTTTTCTCTTTATTAAATTTCCAACAAAGTGGTATCAGAGCGAGATTGGAAATTTGTTTCGAAGTATAAGCTATAGCGTATCAAATCGAAGTTCTTGATGAGACGAATCTAACGCCGCTAGATTCATCCCCATCGGAGGTCTGACGCACCGCCACGTGTCGCAAGAACATTGCTGCCAGAAATTGAGTTAACTCACTGAGTTAGTCAAATCATCCGAGTTGGAGCCGAGTTAATCGAGCTGTGAAGCCTTTTAACCGCGCTGTTTGAGCTGCTTGATCGATTTGTCGAGCGTTGACCAATCTGTTGACCATTGACCAAATGTTGATCGTTCACTTTGACTGTTGACCGTTGAGTTTGGTTGTTGACTTTGACCAAAAAAAAAATTACCCACGTTGTTCCTAAGGTTTTTGGGCGTTTCGGATCCATCCACGCAATCAAAATTTCCAAATTCTCACTATAATTATGGAAAATGGTGGTATGGCATCCTTTCAAGTCCCAATACTCAACAATTATGATAATTAGAGTATTAAGATGAAGTAACTTTTGGGTGCACACGATGTTTTGGAAGTCGTGGAGAGAGGTTACAATGAGCCAGAAAATGAAGCTGTCTTAAACAAAAATCAGAACGAGAGTTTGAAAGACTCAAGAAAGAGAGACAAGAAAGATCTTTATTTCATCTATCAAGCATTAGATTATGATGGTTTCGAGAAGATTTCAAGTGCAATATCCTCTAAGCAAGTTTGGGAGAAACTGCAAACCTCTTACAAAGGAGCTGACCAAGTGAAGAAAGTTCATCTTCAAACTTTAAGAGGTGATTTTGAATCCCTACATATGAAAGTGTCCAAGTTTATCTCCAACTACTTTTTAAGAGTCTTATATGTTTCAAATCAATTAAAAAGAAATGGTGAGAAGTTAGAGGATGTGACGATCATGGAAAAGATACTCCGCTCGTTAGATCCAAAATTAGAGTACATCGTTACGATGATCGAAGAAACTAAAGACTTGAATGAGTTGACAATCGAATAACTAATGGGGTCATTGCAAGCATATAAAGAGAAGAAGAAAAAGAAGAAGAAGCAAGAGATTGTTGAACAACTTCTTAAGACGTAACTCTATCTGATAAAGAAAGAAGAAAGTTTCAACACCGATAGAAGCCAACGTGGAAGAGGTCGTGGCCGAGGATGAGGTTACAGACGTGGACGAGTTTGGAATTCTAACAACTATAATTCCAATAACTAAAATTCCAATAACAACTACAAGAGAGGGGAAAGCGCAACACGAGGTCGTGGAAGAGGCAATCCGAACTCGAGGTATGACAAATTTCAAGTTCGATGTTATAATTGTCAGAAGTTTGGGCATTATGCTTCAGAATGCAGAGCACCCAACAAAAGAGTTGAGGAGAAGGCCAATTATGCAGAGGAGAAGACAAATGAGAAAGAAAATATTCTTTTTCTAGCACGGAAGAAGACTCATGGTAGCCAAGAAAATTCATGGTTTCTTGACAGCGGTGCAAGCAATCACATGTGTGGAAGGAAAGACATGTTCGTGGAGTTGTACGAATTAGTAAGCGGAAATGTCTCATTTGGAGATGATTCCACAATATCAGTGAAAGGAAAATGTAACATCCTTATTCGTACAAAATATGGTAGTTACCAATTAATTTCAAGTGTCCACTATGTGCCTAATATGAAAAGCAACATCTTGAGTTTGGGTCAACTCTTAGAAAAAACTATCATATCCATATGAAAAATTGTAGTCTTTTTATAAGAGATGACAAAGGAGATTTAATTGCCAAGGTACAAATGTCAAAGAAGAGAATGTTCCCTTTGAATATTCAAAATGATGTTGCAAAGTGTCTAAAGGTATGTTACAAAGACGCATTGTGGCTATGGAACCTTCGATTTGGGCATCTCAACTTTGGAGGATTGGAGTTATTATGCAAGAAGGAAATGGTGAGAGGCTTACCTTGCATTAATCACCCTAACCAACTGTGCGAAGGATGTTTACTTGGGAAGAAATTCAAAAAAATCTTTCCAAAGGAGTCAAACTCAAGAACGAAGAATCCACTCGAGCTAATCCATATCGATGTATGCGGTCCGGTCAAGCCAAGCTCTCTTGGTAAAAGTAATTATTTCCTTCTCTTCATTGATGATTTTTTAAGAAAAAACTGGGTATATTTCTTGAAGCAGAAATCAGAAGTTTTTGAAATATTCAAGAAGTTCAAAGCTATCGTGGAAAAGGAGAGTGGTCGTAAGATCAAGGTAATGAGATCTGACCGAGGAGGAGAATTCACTTCGAGTGAATTTCAAGAATTTTGTGAAGCAAATGGAATTCATCGACCAATGACAGTTCATCGATCCCTTCAGCAAAATGGAGTAGCGGAAAGAAAGAATCAAACTATCCCCAACATAGCTCACAGTATGCTAAAAAGCAAAAAACTGGCCAAGAAATTTTGGGCGGAAGTAGTGGCATGTGCCGTTTACTTGTCCAATCGATCTCCAATAAGAAGTGTTTGGGGAAAGACATCGCAAGAAGCATGGAGTGGAAGAAAACCGGGTATCTCCCACCTGAGAGTTTTGGGGAGCATAGCCCGTGTACATGTACCAGACGAGAGAAGAACCAAACTTGATGACAAAAGCGAGAAGTTCATCTTCATTGGCTACGACAACAAATCCAAAGGTTATAAATTATACAATCCTAACAATGGAAAGATTGTAATAAGCGAGATGTGATATTTGATGAAGAAGGAGAATTTTATTTCGGCTCAAGTATAGATGATTTTAACTTCTTTCCCGACTTTGAAGAAGAGAATGGAGAAACCATGATATACAAGAAGGAAAAGTTCAACAAAAGACCACTACTCCACCTACCTCACCAACATCAAACACTCATGGAGACTCATCACCATCGTCAAGGGAAAGTTTCAATAAAAGACTTGTTCCCCACATAAGAAGTCTGCGGGATCTCTATGAGGTAACTGAAATACATGACAATCTTACACTCTTCTGTCTCTTTGCCGATTGTGAACCAGTAAACTTCCAAGAAGCTGCATAAGACAAGAAGTGGAGAGACGCGATGAACGAAGAAATAAGGGCCATTGAGAAGAATGATGTGACAACCTGCCCAATTAAATATAGGGTGATCAGTCATTTCCCAAATTTAAAACAGAATGTTCAGTTGATTCATTCTTAGCATCACTATCGAAAACTTAAAAACATCTTAATCACCAAATATAGAATTAAGCTAGGCGTAAAAAAAAATTCCTTTTTACATATAACCAAATAAAAACCATTTCTCTGTTTACTTATAAAAATGTAAACCATTCATTTACACATGAATAAAATGCTAGAACAAATAAGACTGGGTAAAATCGTCCCAGTTGAAAACTCCAAACTCACACACTCAAGGTAAGATTCCATCAAACTAAAAGAACTATAGAGTAACTAAATAAGAACTCTGATAAAAACTACTAGGAATGGGTGACACATGCCCAACCTGAGATGTCTAGATAACTAAATGGAAATAATGGAGGCGTCTATTGTAAAGACCTACAGCTTCCACAATAGCTGCAGTACGTAAACACAATCCAACTCTCTAGTTCCGGTATCCCTGTGGCTGAGCACCTAATATGATACATATATATATATATATATATAAAGAGATAAGATATGCAAGAGACAGTTCAGAGCCCTATGTTTTAAAAATATTTATCAAGTATTTAAAACTACAATGAAACAAGTATTATGTGCATGTTAGATATCGCACTCGCATGAGATTCTCACCTCTCATCTATTGTGCATGCCTAACGTACATCTAACCCACACTAGCTAAGCTGCTCGGCCTAACTAGTTTAACATAATAATAACATCATCTACCTTCCCCAGTAGTATACCCGTATTTCCCATACAATTAGTTAAAGGAATAGTTTATCTCAACTACTAAAAGTTTCATTATTCACCGTTCGAATGGTTAATCTTTTACCCACTAAGATTATTTTATTTCTCATTTATACAATATCTACTAATTTCACTAAGTAGAATGTTCCCAATCGTTTTCATAAATACATGTAGTCACATCACCCCTATATATATACATATCAATCCTGCACCCTTAGGTTAACACCACTTACACAAAGCATTTTATTATTATCACTACATCTACCAGTTTCACTCAGTAGGAATATTCACAAGTTCATATCTCTATTTATATATATACATATAGTTCAATCATCCCTATACATATATATTCTGTTTATACACCCCCGGGCTAAGAAACATTAGCGCACTTAACATCATATAATAGGTATACACACATCCTATTAAAAATTCATAGGTATTCGTCCAACCTAGATTATATACATCTCATACATATTCAAATCTCACCACTATGTATGATATATTTAAGTCATTTACTATTACTCATGTAATTCTTGTGCCCCCTGAGTTATCATCCATTAGTACACTTATCAATCATAATCTTGTATCCCCGGGTTATCACCCATTGGTACACTTATCAATTATATTCTTGTACCCTCGGGTTATCACCCATTAGTACACTTAACAATAATATTCTTGTACCCCCTGGTTATCACCGATTAGTACACTTAACTATAATATTCTTGTACCCCTGAGTTATCACCCCTTAGTACACTTATCAATCATAGCATATAATAGGCATACACACATCCTATTAAAATTTATAGGAATTCATCCAACCTAAATTATACACATCTTATACGTATTTTAATCTCATTATTACGTATGATATATTTAATTCGATTGCTATTTCTCACATGTTCTTGTACCCCCGGGTTATCACCCGTTTGTACACTTTAATAATTATAGCATGCAATAGGCATACACACATCCTATTAAAATTTATAAGTATTCACTCAACCTAATTATGTAAGTCTTATACGTATTTTAATCTCATCCGTACGTATAATATATTTAATTCGATTACTATCGCTCACCTAATCTCCAAGGCCAATGTATCATTCCGATTATTTAAAGTATTATTTCCCAAATACTTTCCAAAAGTTTTGCACTAGACTAAGTCCATCGAATAATAATTTTCTCACCGAAATATATTTCATAAATTGATTTGGGGGTAAAATTGGAATTCACAACTTTCAGCCTATCGCTCGAACGAGAATGAGATGTCGCTTGAACGACTGCCACGTGTCGTTCGAACGACTTCGCGGGAGATCCTTATGTCTCTCGAATGACCTTCGCGTGAGATGCCACTGTTCGTCTTCTTCCCCATAATTCAGCATTTTTCCAACATTTTTAAACCTAAAACCTCCATTCTTCAATTCCAAATTCCCAACAACAAATCCAATTAATGCTCTAACATATTTAGACGATTTCTAACAACCTAGAATCATTAAATCTTCATCATACATCAATTAATTTAGAAATCCCTAGTTTAAACCATTAAACCCTAGTTCTTCCAATTTCAATTCAAGAACCATTTTTAACCCAAATTTCTTGACGAAAAATCATCACAAATTCGTGAATGATATTCGTGAAATTAATATCTTAAAATTTCAGTCCCAAAATAAATTAAATCATCCAATTTTCATCAAATTAATACTCATAAATTTGAGGGGTTAACACCTACTCTAACATGAACACAATTATCACCAAAACACGCAAGTAATAAACACTTGCCTCGAATATGACGGTCTGATCCGTTGGTGATGTTGATATAGACGCGTTCCTCGTCTTACGCTCCACGCGACGGCGGTCTCGGCGGTGGAAAACGATACTGAAAGGATTTGGGTCTTTGGGATTTTCTCTCCCTCTCTCTCTCTAACCCTCTCTTGAATTTTTATGTTTATGAGCCCTAACTCTTCCCACATGGATGATTTAATGCACTCCAATTTTCGTCCATTTTGTTTCTCCAAAAGTTGAAATTACAAAATTGCCCCTACGGGGTGCCGGTTAGGCCTAAAACCAGCCGGAGTCCAAATAAAATACACGGATAGTGTTTTCTGACTATCTCGACCCTCCCGGGCTCAACGGCGCACTCGAAATGACCATACGATTTACTTAAAAATAAATTACCTTTTTATCCCATTCAATTAGTCCCGTCATAACTCACACGCGCGTCCCGACTTAATATACCAAACTGTCGTATATTTCACTCTAGGCAATTTATCAACTTTCATAATTCCATATTACATGACGCACAGTAATATTTAATAATTCTGAAAAATTTGTATTAACCCTTGTCACGCTAGTTAATAATTATTTCAATTCGGATTAATAAAAATTAATTTCTCACATTTTTAATTTAATTAATCCAACAACAATAATTAATCACATAATTATTTCTACAAAATAATTAATCACATAATTATTTAAATCATTAAAAATACGGGCTATTACATACTTCCCCCCTTACAACGGAATTTCATCTCGAAATTCAAAAAAAATATACCAGGTACAGACAACGCTGTAAAAATATTGTGCATCTATCCTTGCGCTCCCAAAAAGATACTCCGTACCACCCATATAGTACGCTATCGAGTACCCTTAATAATGAACACTTCACATGTCATATAGGCTCTTGCCCAAGCCTTACTGCTTATGTTTCACTACTAAAACTTTATTTTAGATATTCACTATATAGCCTTCTACTATTACACCTTAGTAGATTTATCCTCCTTTCGGATATATATAACCTCATCTCGTGTCGTTCGTACGAGTAAATTAATTGTGCCATATATATTTCACACATAATATACATGATAATCACAACTCTTCTTCGATATTTGCAATTATAGCTGGTCCCTCACCTCTAACTATCAAGTAGGACATCAACCAAGTTCACTGTGCTATAACTCTACCAAATGTGAATTTATAGGAGTTATCGAACACAGTCCACTAGTGGAAGGTACTACTCTCATCCTCCCCGAATATTAAAGGGTCCACATAAAATTTTCTATCCAGCATACGATTAGATCACTTGTTAGGCCCACATCTCTGTGGATATTAGGTCTTACTCAATCGCATTTCAGTACCTATAATCTCACGATCTCAGCTACATGAGAAGATCCGTGGGGATACTCTCCCATTCTCTAGTGGAAGAACCCCTACTAGTTTTGGATTGTCCACCCTTTTTCCAACAGTCAGGTGATACATGTGATTTTGCCACACCGCGTTACACAAATTTTGAAACGTAAGTCTTTGGAAAATCTTACAGAATAATCTTCAGCTTACTTGACTATATGTTATCGAATTTACATGATAAATATAATCCACTTGCTTGATTCAATTACCTTGGGCACCCATACACCCTATGCCTTGCGCAACATTGTACAATTGACATGTACTTTCCTTACTTCAATTCTTACATACTTAGTATGCTGATGTAGTAGGGGTGCACTCAACCACCCCACTGGTCATTACTTATTCAATCTTTCAATGGCATCATTACTCTGTTCAGGATGATACTAAGACTTAGGAGACTCTACTGGCCTTAGGTCATAATGGAATTATCAACTCTCATTTATATAGGTACAATAACCAATGTACAAAACTTATGCACTATCGACCAAACTTCTCTCCAACTCCCGACATTCGCTAGTTTCATGCGTGGGATGTCTCGTAAAGCGAAATCCAAATAAGGAACCCTCCTGATACACTACTATCTAACCTAGTCGGTTGTCGAGGTCAGTAAGGCCTTCGGTCCATACTATGTACTTTTCCACTATATACGTATTTTGACATAAAAGTCTACTCATCCATTCTCCTGACCCAAAAATGTAACATGAAGCATGGCGCTCTTACTATCCCAAGTACTTGGCGCTATAAATACATATAGCGAGCTATATTTCGCTGCTCGATAAGAACACAATGTATTCTAAGTCTTATCAGATAAATAAATTCCAACACACCGGAATCGCATATAATTAGATAACATACTCGCTGAAGTCTACAACACCATGAAAGTTTCATATATACACATATCTGGGCCCAACCATATTTCAGGTGGAGCCGCACAAAACAAAAATTACTCCCTCTCGGAGTATCTGGCACGATAGTCATAACAATAATTTTACTATCGTCCAACCATACGGTAATTAATCACTACACATTACCATAATATACTCTACTAATGCTACTCAATGCAGTAGTAAATATAACAACAAATATACCCTTAGGGACCACCCGGTTCACTCACGGGCGACATAAAATGCCCCGCTAGCAACTAGAAATACGTTTATAACCAGACTGTTATAACTAACATTCCCACTCAACTCGACCCACACACGAGTCTTAGGGTCTCCAATTTACATATAAGTTGTGACACACCCATGTCACTAGAATTTATCCTTATTCACAAGGAAAAAGCAAAACCTCACCAGTCTTGCCAAATCACGGGGTCTCAGCACGTGACTGCCAACATGACCCATGATCATCTGCAATCGTTATACATCTAGGATTTCACCCAATAGTTGTCCCCTTTCATTGTGGACAATTTATTCCATCATGTGGATTTCACTTCCATTATTGAAACATGGGCCCAAAATCTCTGGGCCTCAATTATGGCTTTACTGAACTCCCATTTACATCCCAGGCCCCTTCGACCCTGACATGCTATATGCCATTATTAATAAGGACTCCACTGGTCTAGCCTAAACCCATCACTCTCGGTTTGTAATTTTCTTGGGCTTAATTTTCTTGAACCAAATTCTTTTGTTGGGAGTATCACTCCTCCAGTTGTTATGCCTAACTAGCATGATTTACCATTTGCAATCTCTTTGGTCTCACTTCCCAATTGTGGACACATTTAAAACTTGTAGTTCTACTTTATTCTCATGGGGAACTTCACGAGTCATTTCCCCGACACTGGTCCCACTAACCATTTTGGAATGTCCTTCCCTCAGACCGGCGGTCTTAATTCATAATTGTTTTTCCGTTGTCCCTTTGGCTATGTTGCCCTTTCGAAACTCTGGTTGGCCTCCATAGCCTTGACTGACTTCATCATTAGTCATCCTAGATGTATTACTCATTCATGCTTATATTCCACTCACGGGTCCTTTATCAACTATAGACCCTTTGGATAATTCATGCACTTCTGTCAGGTACGAAGTTCATTATGCAATTTCAGCCGTCCAATCACGATATGTCTCTAGCTTACTCACTATGCTAAGTTTCAAATTTTCACTTGCATCTCTATTACAACATTGAATAGAAGACCTCACGGTCAATTCCTACCTAAATTTCTCTTTAAATTTCAAACACCTTTCTACACGTGGTGATTGATTCTAATCACTTTATGTTGATCCTAAGAGCTACCTATTTAATTCCAAATTTTATCTAAGTGTTGTCACACTCCACTCTACACAATTGCCTTTGGATTTTCTACCTCTGTTGGACCTTTATACTATATCTCTTTCTTTTTCACATCTTCACTGATGGTTTTCAAAAGAGTCCCTTCGATTTCTCCCTTGCCGACTATACTAGGTGGTCCTGAAGTCACTCCACCGTTATTTACGACCATGTCCTGGGAATCTACTGTTCCTGAGTGACAATCTCATTATCACTTGTTTTAAGTCGTACTCATGGTGACATTTGTCATGATCACCATTCCCAGATTACTTTATGTCTTCTGACGAGTTTCTTCTCCTGCGGTCCTTCTTACGGCCTTATTGGTCGTACCAAAATGTTCGGTGTTCAAATCACACAAAATTTCATATAATGGGACACATCCATAATAATTCACAGCAGGAGAACTTAAGTCGCATACGTAAGGCAACACAACAACCCTATCATAAGGCTCCACACCAAAGAACGCTACGCTGAAACGTAATAATCCGCACAGATCCTAAAACACTCTAGAACCCGATGCTCTAATACCACCTGTGACAACCCGTCCAATTAAATATAGGGTGATCAGTCCATTACCAAATTTAAAACATAATGTTCTATCGAAAACTTAAAAACATATTAATCACCTAATATAGAATTAAGCTAGGTGTAAAAAACTTTTTCCTTTTTACATATAACAAAATGAAAACCATTTCTCTGTTTACTTATAAAAATGTAAACCATTCATTTACAGATGAATATACTACACATGAATCAAATGCTAGAACAAATAAGACGGGGAAAAATCCTCCCAGTTGAAAACTCCAAACACACACACTCAAGGTAAGATTCCATCCAACTAAAAGAACTGTAGAGTAAACTAAATAACAAATCTGATAAAAACTAATAGGAATGGGAGACACATGCCCTACCTGAGATGTCTAGATAACCAAATGGAAATGATGGAGGCGTCTACTGCAAAGACCTACAGCTTCCACAATAGCTGCAGCACGTAAAACAATCCAACTCTCTAGTTCCGGTATCCCTGTGGCTGAGCACCTGATATGATACATATATATAACAAAAGAGAGAAGATATTCAAGAGACGAGTCAGATCCCGATGTTTTAAAAATATTTGGTAAGTATTTAAAACTGCAATGAAGCAAGTATTATGTGCATGTTAGATATCGCACTCGCATGAGATTCTCACCTCTCATCTATTGTGCACGCCTAACGTACATCTAACCCACACTAGCTAAGCTTCCCGGCCGAACTAGTTTAACATCATAATAACATCATATACCTTCCCCAGTAGTATACCCGTATCGCCCATACAATACGTCAAAGGAATAGTTTATCTCAACTACTAAAAGTTTCATTATTCACTATTCGAATGGTTAATCTTTTACCCACTAAGATTAGTTTATTTCTCATTTATACAATATCTACTAATTTCACTAAGTACAATATTCCCAATTGTTTTCATAAATATATATAGTCACATCACCCCTATATATATACATATCGATCCTGCACCCTTAGGTCAACACCACTTGGCACAAAGAATTTTATTATTATCGATACATCTACCAGTTTCACTCAGTAGGAATATTCGCAAGTTCATATCTCTATTTTTATATATACATATAGTCCCATCATCCCTATACATATACATTCTGTTTATGAACCCCCGGCCTAAAACCCATTAGCGCACTTAATAATAACATCATATAATAGGTATACACACATCCTATTAAAAATTCATAGGTATTCGTCCAACCTAGATTATATACATCTCATACGTATTCAAATCTCATCAATACGTATGATATATTTTAAGTCAATTACTATCACTCATGTAATTCTTGTACCTCAGGGTTATCACCCATTAGTACACTTATCAATCATAATCTTGTACCCCCGGGTTATCACCTATTAGTACACTTATCAATTATATTCTTGTACCCCCGGGTTATCACCCATTAGTACACTTAACAATAATATTCTTGTACCCCCAGGTTATCACCCATTAGTACACTTAACTATAATATTCTTGTACCCGCGGGTTATCACCCCTTAGTACACTTATCAACCATAGCATATAATAGGCATACACACATCCTATTAAAATCTATAGGTATTCATCCAACCTAAATTATACACATCTTATACGTATTTTAATCTCATTATTACGTATAATATATTTAATTCGATTGCTATTGCTCACATGTTCTTGCATCCCCGGGTTATCACCCGTTAGTACACTTTAATAATTATAGCATGCAATAGGCATACACACATCCTATTAAAATTTATAGGTATTCATGCAACCTAATTATGTAAGTCTTATACGTATTTTAATCTCATCCATACGTATAATATATTTAATTTGATTACTATCGCTCACCTAATCTCCAAGGCCAACATATCGTTCCGATTATTTAAAGTATTATTTCCCAATTATTTTCCAAAAGTTCTGCACTAGACTAAGTCCATCGAATAATAATTTTCTCACCCAAATATATTTCATAAATTGATTTGGGGGTAAAAATTGAATTTCCCAACTTTCAGCCTGTCGCTC
Source organism: Sambucus nigra (assembly GCA_949130495.1). Classification (NCBI taxonomy): domain Eukaryota; kingdom Viridiplantae; phylum Streptophyta; class Magnoliopsida; order Dipsacales; family Adoxaceae; genus Sambucus; species Sambucus nigra. Next base: position 3,137,115 of record OX422213.1, read on the forward strand.
GAACGAGAATGAGATGTCGCTCGAACGACTGCCACGTGTCGTTCAAACGACTTCGCGCGAGATCCTGGTGTCGCGCGAACGACTTTAAGGCGAGATCGCGCGAGATGCCACGGTTCGTCTTCTTCCCCATAATTCAGCGTTTTTCCAACATTTTTAACCCTAAAACCTTCATTCTTCAATTCAAAATGCCCAACAACAAATCCAATTAATGCTCTAACATATTTAGATGATTTCTAACAACCTAGAATCATTAAATCTTCATCATACATCAATTAATTTCGAAATCCCTAATTGAAACCATGAAACCCTAGTTCTTCCAATTTTAATTCAAGAACCATTTTTCACCCAAATTTCTTCATGAAAAATTATCAAAATCCGTGAATGATATCCGTGAAATTAATCTCTTAAAATTCCAGTCCCTAAATAAATTAAATCATCCAATTTTCATCAAATTAATACTTATAAATTTGAGGTGTTAACACCTACTCTAACATGAACACAATTATCACCAAAACACGCAAGTAATAAAAACTTGCCTCGAATATGACGGTTTTATCCATTGGTGATGTTGGTATAGATGTGTTCCTCGTCTTACGCTCCACGCGATGGCGGTCTCGGCGGTGGAAAACGATACCGAAAGGGTTTGGGTCCTTGGGATTTTCTCTCCCTCTCTCTCTCTAACCCTCTCTTGAATTTTTGTGTTTATGAGCCCTAACTCTTCCCACATGGATGATTTAATACACTCCAATTTTCGTCCATTTGGTTTCTCCAAAAGCTGAAATTACAAAATTACCCATACGAGTGCCGGTTTGGCCTAAAACCACCCGGAGTCCAAATAAAATATCTGGATAGTGTTTTCTGAGTATATCGACCCTTACGGACTTAACGACACACTCTAAATGACCATACGAGTTACTTAAAAATAATTTACCTTTTTATCCCATTCAATTAATCCCGACACAACTCACACGCGTGTTCCGACTTAATATACCAAACTGCCGTATATTTCACTCTAGGCAATTTATCAACTTTCATAATTCCATATTACATGATGCACGATAATATTCAATAATTCTCAACAATAAGTATTAACCCTTGTAACGCTAGTTAATAATTATTTAAATCTGGATTAATAAAAATTAATTTCTCGCATTTTTAATTTAATTAATCCAACAACAATAATTAATCACATAATTATTTCTACAAAATAATTAATCGCATACCAAAGGAGATCCTCAAGAAGTTCTACAAAATAATTATTTTCATCTCACATGAAGGCTACACAAAGGAGATCCTCAAGAAGTTCAAGATGAATGACTGCAAACCAATTAACACACCAGTGGAGTGCGGAGCTAAGTTATCAAAGAATAACGAAGGCAAAAGTGTAGATCCAACTTTCTTCAAGAGTTTAGTGGGAAGTCTACGCTACCTGGCCTGCACAAGGCCTGATATCCTTCACGTAGTCTGATTGGTTAGCCGCTAAATGGAATCTCTAACAACCACTCATTTCAAATCTGCAAAGAGAATTCTTTGCTATCTAAAAAGTATAATTGACTTTGGCCTGTTCTATACAGTTTCTAATTATTACAAGTTGTTGGATATAGTGACAGTGATTAGGGTGGAGACATATATAATCGAAGGAGCACTACTAGGTTTGTATTTTTTATGGGACATACTTATTTCACAAGGACATCGAAGAAACAACCAATTGTCACATTATCCACTTGTGAAACAGAAATGTTGCTGCTACCTCATGTGTTTGTCATGCAATTTGGCTTAGAAATCTATTGAAGGATATATGCTTAACACAAGAAGAGCCCACCAAGGTTTTTTTCGACAACAAGTCAGCCATTGCCTTAGCAAAGAATCCTTTATTCCATGATCGAAGCAAACACATCGATATTCTCTATCACTACATAAGGGAGTGCATCACAAAAAAGGATGTTCAAGTCGAGTACGTGAAGTCTCTGTAACACCCCGCCTAATTAAATACCGGGTGGCCAGTCCCATACCAAATTAAAACAGAATATACAGTTGGCTCATTCTTAGCATCACTGTCGAAAACATTTACAACTCACCCAATACTCAATTAAGCTGGTGTTAAAAACTTTCCAAATTTTAATTCAACAAAATTCATTTCTAGTTTAAGAATAACACAACACATTTTATTCTACAACGCTGATAACCAAATAGATAACACTAAAGAATTTAAATGCAATTGGAATAAACATTCCCAAATAATATTAATCCATTACAGTAATCCCATCAATAACAACTGTATTAAAAAGACCCGGATACAATAGTATTTGACCTCGATAGAAAAGATAACTGAAATCCTTTGGGTGACATGCCCTAACTAAGAATACTGTGAATCAAATTAAGATAGGCGTCAAAGAAAAACTCCATAAATCCATAGCCTGTCAAAATCCGCTAAGGTTGGCGTCCCTGTTGCTGGACACCTGATATAGAGATACAATAGAAGAGAAAATATGCAAGGAAACGGGTCAGAGCCCAAATGTGTAGATGATTTTTAAAACAGCAAGTATTTAACAAGTGCAATAAAGCATTTATTATGTACATGTTAGATCCAACTCTCACTTGCTATTCTCACCTCTCAACTAGAGTGCACACTTAACGTTTCTTATTAACCTCCTAGTTAATGGTTCCTCTTTTCTAGTCTCCATATTATAATTCCATTCCCATATCATAATCCTCGTATGTCCCATACCATACGTCACATTATTATTCATTTACATTTCTCCTTTATATGATTAGTATCTCATTAACATGAATCATTACTCATTAATATGAATCGTTTCTCATTAACATGAGTTAAGCTTTTCAATTCTATAAGCATTAACATTCATTAACTTAATTCCATTATCTTTCTCTATTCACCGTTATCTATAATTATCACCGTAGATAGATTTAACCACAATATATCCATTCAATCATTTAATCCATTATATATATTCTCATATATAATACGTCACCCCGAGTCACAGCTGCGGTGCAATGCATTACTCTGCTATCATGTCCCATCATCGCAGGTCACCGAATAGGGGACTAAAGGTTCGATAAGATTCCAGGAACCACAAATAACAACAAACAAATTGGAGGCAAACATATTTCTCGTATCCATTGGTCACGTACATACCTACGTACCCACTGTCAGCGGACTTATCAACTCCCCGATAAGTCTTTCATAGACCTATGTTCTCGAGAGACAAATCAAAGATCCCATGGATTCATCAGGATATGACTGCCCTCACGCGCAAACCTCCCACCGATAGCAAGTAAGATAGGTATGTCATACACATAAATCATCAATCAATCCAATAGGTATTATCATACCTATAATATAATATCAATAAGGTAATATCACTACCCTAAGATATTTCCCATACATAGCATTATATCCCTTTTAAATTCCATGTATTAAAATATCATATCTTTACTTCATAATAGAATTATCCTCGCATCCTATAACATCTCTCCACTCCCGACGTCATTAAGGTTCATGCACGGAGCATCTCGCAAAGCGAAATCCAAACAAGGAACCCCTCCAATACACTACTACTTAACTTTGTCGATCGAGGAGGTCCGACAACTTCAACTATGTGATCGGGATAACCTCATACCTTCTTTTAACCAAATGTGTTCTAAACTCCCATCTCTATCCAGGAGACACACTACTACGCTCTTGTATTACACTCCATCCTTGCGAAATCAATATTGAGCTTAAACTCAGTCCTTGATGTTCAAATTGTAACCCTAAGGCTACCCTCTCTCAATACACAATATTTAAATAGGTTTTTCCTTAACATATATTCAGTAAGAATTCACTAATATCCTACTGGTCCATAACATCATTTCTCCCGAATTACTACGAGTTTAGTTCTCCTTTTAATTAAGGTTAAAATCGATAGTTTCAAATCTCTTATAAACACATCTTCTTTCACTTTGGATTAAAACCTCTTGTAAACTTAAGGATACCCAGGTGTTATATTTAATCACCCCTACTGGTCCTATCTTTAATCCTCATACATCTCCATTTATAATTTAACAAATGAATCTAGCAACCGAAATTCCATTCAATATAATTTTCATCATTTTAATCACTTGAATCCAAATCAAATTAATTCAAATCTTATGAAGGGTTTACTGATATTTTCTAAGTCCCATAATATCCAAATAATAATCACCAAAGATCCACAAAAGGTTTGGGATAAGAAACAACATTTAAAAAGAAGCAACTTTACATATTCTGGGGAGGTCGATCGATCGAAGGCAGGGGTCGATCGATCGATCCCTCAGGTCACAACCTGGTTTTCTGCATTTTCTGCAACTACGGGTTTAGCAACTTATGATCATTTAAACCTTCATCTAATCATCCCAAATTACTTATAATCTTTACTACATGATATATCAATATATATGAACGATTTCCAGTACTCTAAACATCCTAGAATCATCAAGGGATTGGATTAAAAAGCATGTTTATCTCCTTATTTCCAGAAATTTATCAACATATCATCTTCAAGAACACATCAATGGTTTTCATAATTTCTTCAACAGATTCATGACTATTTCGTGGATTATTATCAACCTAAAACATGAGTTTAATTCCTATATCATTTCAGTTTCCAGAAATCCATTTAATCACTCCATTATTTCTTCCAAACATGAATAATCTTCTCTTTTCATACTATTCTAACATGGACAATATACGAACTTAAATTGCCCTTATCAAACACTTGCCTTTACTGAAGGTATGATCCTTTGGTGTAGTATATCTCAGTTGGTTGTCCCTTCTCCGGTCAAACTCCGGTGGTGGTTGGTGGTGGTGAACCTTAGTTCTTGTTCTTCTCCTTCCCAAGTAGGCTTTTCCCTTCCCAAGCACTCTTTCACTCTCTCTAGGAAGATGACTTCTCTATTTTGTGTAGAGGAACTTAATCTAACAATACTTATAATAGGCCAAAATCCGAAATCACTATTCATCCCCCTAGAAAAATGACCAAAATGCCCTTTCGGGTTGTCTATTCATTTCCAAATGACCCGAGACTCAAAATTAACATCCAAATAGACTTTTCTGACTATTTCGAAACTTCCGGACGCAACGACGCAGTCAAAATGACTATAAAGTCGATAGAAAATAAATTTGCTTCTTAATTTAATAAACTAGTCCCGACACGTCCCATACCGCGTCTGACTAAAAATATAAATTATCGAATTTATATCATACAGTCATATCAATGACATCACATTCATATATTACCTAAATATCTTTAAGTAATATTCAGAATCATCTATTTAATATCCACCGTCCGGATAAAACCCGAATGAATTAATTAATAATAAAATCCAATTAATCCATTAATTTAAAATATAACCCATTTTAAAAGTCATTTAAAATTACGGGGTATTACAGTCTCAAGATCAAATTGCAGATATTTTTATTAAGCCCCTCAGGATTGAAGACTTTGCGAAGTTAAGAAATTTGTTAGGTGTTATAAAACAAGTTTAGAGGGGAATGTTGATTTGTAAACTTGTTTTTCAAGCCCAAATCCATTAGAGGGAAGTCTAACCTAGTTCTTTGGAGGACCAACCCATAGAAGCTTCTAAGTTAGGTGAAGGAACTCAATCATGGAAATGACTCATCATCCATTTCAGTTAGAAGATAATGGGTGACTCCTCCTACAACTAGCTAGACTTTAAGTGTGTGATTTATATTTAAATTGGCTTAATATAATGTGGTGTTTGTTCACTCCATTTTAGTATAAATAGAGATGCCTTGTAAGTGTTAGACATCAAGCAAGAGAGTTATCAATAAAGAAACAAGTTTCTCTTCTTCTTATGTGTTTGAATCAAAGTTGCAGAAAAATAGTGAGTTAAAGAGTGTTTTTCTCTTTATTAAATTTCCAACATTAAGTTATCAAGCTTCACTTGGGGCATCTTTAGTGAAGGATATAGAGATTAAAATGCTAATGCTCAGTTGGGAGGGGTAATCTCATAAATTTGTTGTATATTACATTGGTAGTAGGGCTGGATTTTTTTTTATCAGAAACAACATAATACTACTTTGTATAAAGGTTAATTCTTCAGAAGGAGGCAACACCAAGTATGATTGGGACTTCTCTAAAAATATCATGTACTCTTTCTTCATTTATTGCCTCTAGGCTTATGAAAATAACCACTAAAAATATAATATTTTATTAATACATCCATCCGTCTCAAAAAATTATTCTTCAACTCGTGAAATTTTTAAAAATTACAGCTCAACTCGACAATATAACATTTTATTTATACATCCAATTATAACTTGTTTGCAAACTTACCTTATTTGAAGGAAGACAATATTTTGTTAATATGGCTCAACAATACTGATATAAATTCTAGTCCCACTGAATAATAAATAGATGATTTGTTTTTTTATGTTCCAAATCACAGGGTATGGTTCTCTCTTAATGTTCAACAGTTCTATTCTCTACTGTGGTCATGCGAATTACAAGAAGTATCCATAGAGGTAAAAATATTTTGATCTTCGGTCATGTGATTACTACACCCACTATCAAGAAACCACAAATCATTTCTTTGCTCCGATGCACTTTGACAAGCAAAAAACATATTTCCCTCAGATTCTTGTTCTTCGGTGAAGTTAGCTTATTGGTTGTTCTTGAGCCGACAATCTTTTTTAACATGTCCAAATTTCTTACAATTGTGACATTGTGGCTTTCCCCGGAACCAACAATCTTTATTAATATGGCTACTTCTCTTGTAAATACTACACTTTTGTTGATTAAAACTTTCATTACTTTCTCTTCTTTCAAAATTATTTCTACCTCTTTCTCGAGTGTTTCTTCATCTTCCTCTTCCTCTTCCTCTTCCATGTCTTCCACCTCTTAAAGATTCACCTTTCGTTGATCAAAACATGGTTTGGACGCAACATTGAGCTTAGCTTGAAAGGCACTCTCAACAGATTTTTCAGAGTGTCTACTCAACCTTTGTTCATATGTTTTAATGGCACCCATCAATTCTTCAACACTCAAAGAGTCTATTTCTTTAGTTTCTTCAACAATGGAAACAATTGGGTCATACTTTTTCGACAAACTAATTAAGATTTTTTCAACAATCCTTTGATCGGAAAGTTATTACCCGTATGTTTTCATTTGATTCACAATCTCCATTAATCTAGAGAAATAATCTTTCAATATTTCCACATCCTTCATCTTCATATTCTCAAAATTTCTTCTTAAGGACTGAATTTTAATAGCCCTTACCTTCAAAGTACCTCTGAATTCTTTTTGTAAAATATCCCAAGCCTCCTTTTCTTTGTTTGCATTGATGATTCTTGGAAATATTGTTTCAACTAACCCCTATTGGATTAGGCTTAGAGCTTTTGCATATTTCTTCTTGTGCTCCTTCAACTTTTTCTTTTGAGCTTCTGAAAAAGCCGTGATATCCTAGGTTCATCAAACCCATCTTCAATATACTCCCATAAATCAAATGAAAGAAAAATGGTTTTCATTTTTACTGACCAGAAATCATAGTTCTCTCCATCAAAAATTGGAATGAAGGGTTGTTGGGTACCAATTTGGTTGCTAGAACTTGCCATAAATTTTCTGTCATTTTTTGTAGAATTTTTTTTTCGGACAATAAAGAAAATACACCCATCTCTTGATCTGAACAGGGATCTAATACCACTTTGTTAGGAGTTTAAATGAGAACTATATGGTTGTATTAGAAGAAGAAGTGAAGAAGAAAGCAAGAGAGGTATTGTGGAGAAGATAATCTTTTCAGTTTAATGAATGCAAAGTTCTGGCAACATAATACATATAAGAAAATAGGGAATATGTTTAGACAAAAATGCTAACACAGTAGGATTGATGTTTCTCCCCCCACTTGGCCCACTTGTCCAGTTGTCTTGACTCTTATACCCTTTTACAATTTCCTTCCCCCCATTTACCAACAGCAACACAACAACATATGCATATCTATTATAGAGAGAAAGTTATCTCTATTTTTCATTTCTCTGCCACTGCATATCCCAACCCCATTCTCAACAGCTCAGCTATTTGAGAGAGTCTCCCTATTTTACAAGGTAATACTTTTAGGCGGTTAACCCCTTTTAGCGTTAGAGATTATTTATATTATTGTTTTTGTTTTTTTAGTTGAATTAAATATGTTGAATTAATTTTATTTCAAGTACTTACATGGATTAAATATTATTGTTACTTAGATTAGGGTTTAAATTAATATTGTTGTTATTTAGATTAGGGTTTGAATTAATTTTGTTGTTATTTAAATTAGGGTTTGAATTAATATTGTTGTTACTTGGATTAGGGTTTGAATTAAGCTTATTAAGTTGTCATTAATCCTTCCTGTTTCTACCGCTACAGTCGAGAGAGCATTTTTGGTTATGAATATTGTGAAAATTGATCTTCGAAACCGCATGGGGGATGGTTGGCTAAGTGATAGTTCTGTGACATATATTGAAAAAGATGTCTTTGATGGCATTGCCAATGACGCAGTTATGAATTGCTTTCAACAAATGAAGACCCGAAGAGGAAGATTGTAGAACATTTTTAGTTCATGTGGGTGTATTTGACAACCTTCAACTTTTGTATGAAAAATGTGTATTTCATCTTTTTTGGTAATGGAGTATGATTGCTAGGTTTGTTACAATACTATAATGTTTTTTTATTAATATGATGTTGATTTTTTATGTAATTTATTTGGGAAAAAAATAGCCTATAAGTGCCCCACGCCAATCAAAATCATGGCTCCGACACTGGTTAGTATTGTGATATAAGTATCTATAAATCAGTAACTATTTGTGTAATACTACTTCCCTACTACTAATTAGCATTGATATTAATATTTTTTAGAGGTGGTCAGTGTGAAGTATTTACTTGAAGCTAGTAAACATGACTAGACATTTTCCATTCTCTATTTCTGATACACACGATTTTTATCATGAGGTATTTTTCCATGGAGATTTTATACGAAGGGGATTTCAAATTCAAGAAATTTAATTAGTCACAACATTCTTGTTGAACAATGTTGTATGTGACATGGACAATATTTTGAATCAACTAATCATTCTCTTTGGTCTTTTTCTATAACATCTGAGTTTTTATTCTCTAGCTTAGTCAAAGATATCTGAACCAGACTTAGGGGGTTTAAAGTCCTTAGATCACATTTTATGTTTGATTATGGTCATTTCTTGGATGATCTGGCATGAGATGGAATACTTATATAACTGTAGTATTTACAACGTTGCTCTAAACTTTAAAACTGGATCAATATGTTCTTTGGCAGACCATTTTACCGTGTTGATGTTCGTAAAGGTTGCCGAGGCATTTGATCTTTCTAAAGGATTGAGGTTTGTTGTTGCTTATCGATTCCCTATATCCAATATTAAAAGTGGTTTCCCACGTCATCGTTTGGGTCGAGTTTCTGTGCTTTCTCGAATATTATATGGTAAATTCACATTAAAAGTATCACAATTCATGTCAAGGCGTCAGAAAAAACTGAAGCTTTCCATTTTCTAATACCAAATTATGAGTCCATGAAAGAAGAAACAATCCAACCAAACGAGACCTAAGATTCAACAACATACTAAATAATGATGGAGGTATAATTTTTTATAGGATAATAACCTTTGAAAAATGACACAGAAACTCAAACGAATGATTCAAGATGAAAAGTTGCTTTCATAGACACAATGTAAGAAAAATGAGAATGGCCTACCCAACAAAGAGTGACTTGTGCTTATTTTCTCCCATACTAAAATCAAGAATAAAATCAACATTTCTTCTATAGGAAGTTAATAACGGCATAAATAAGGCACATAATAGGTAAAATAAAATAAAAATTAAATAAAAAAGAGAATAAGGTAAGTACCAGAGAAGTCAAGAAAATATATTAAAAATATATATACCCAAATTAGCAATTTAAAAAGAGGAAAATAAAACTTAAAATATGACAAGCCAAAGGCCGTAGAGTACTTGTTTCTTGATGACAAAACATCCACATCAAATCTCTCAAAGCAAAACTGCAAAAATTCATCAAAGAATAGCCTCTTGAAAACAAATACATCAAGTGACAATCAAGTTAGAACATTGCGGGGCAATATACAATACACTTCACTTAAAAAAATTACTCATTTTAGTCAATTCTCACCTACATTCCTATTTATTTTTATGTCTGGTTTATATCCAATGGGTACAGATGATACGATGTTAGCAAGCAACCCATTGATATCAAAGACAAGAACTTTTTTTTCTTTCGAAAAAATAAGTAGGAGTTATTCCCTGATTAGACGACAACATCTTTGAAGGGTGGATCTCTTTGTTTATAACTTGAGTAGCATTTTTTCTTAATGCATCCAACTTTGATTGTCTTTTCTGGTTGTGCGACTGTGACACCCCGACTAATTAAACACCGAGTAGCTACTCCTTTATAAAATTAATTCAAAATGCCAAGTTGGCTCAGTTAATAGCATCACTGTCGAAAACATTTTATTATTTCTAACCACCTAGTATTTAAAAAGCAAGTTGCCAAATTTTAATTTAAGTCTGATTAACATGCAACAAGAGTAATGAAGAAATAAATAACACCATTCACCATGCTGAAATAAAACGAATAATCCATCACAATAGAGTAAATAAAGTCTGGAGGAAACCCCTCACTACAATCCCATAACTGAAATAAATAAACTGAAACAATACATGCTAAAGTCTGAAAACTGAAATGTAAAAGATGTCTCTAAATAGAAATGGGCAACATGCCCTACAACTGATAGATAGTGACTCTGGAATCCAAAAGATAGAAGCGTCTACATGCAAATCCCTGTAGCTTCCACAAGCAGCTACAGCTCGTCACCTGAATGAGTATCCTAAGCTTGGTGTCCTTGTGGCTGGGCACCTAAAAAATGGTTTTACAAAGAAAAAGAGATTTGAAAAGCAAACGGGTCAGAGCCCGAATGTGGAGTTATATTTTAAAAACCTGCAAGTGCTTTAAAAACATTTAAATCATTAAATGCAAAGTACATGTTAGGACGTACACTCGCATGATATTCTCACCTCTCGTCTAACTGTGCACTCCTAACGTAAGTACCCATCTATAACGACCCATACTACTAGCTAACTGACAACATAACTAGCTAGACTGCCAAAGGATCTACCCATATAACTCGGTTCCCTTTTACATAACAACGCTCGTAATTAAATAGAGGTTTAACGTAAACTCAGTTACTAAATATGCCATTGATATAACTATCAGTTTACTCGTTATATATCTCGAATAATACCGTAATATTTTTACAACATTAACATGAGGATTTCTATTAATTTAATGTATATTAATCACATCATAAATATACAATACAAGCACCCCGCAATCTAAGCTATGGTGCACACATACTCTGCTATCCATCCCGGTACATCACGTACATAAGGATCACATATTCCGAATCTCTCAGGAATAGTTCAGATAACACAAATCACAAATAGTGGAGGCGAACACAGTCACCATCACATGGGTCACGCACATACCTACGCTCCCATGGTCAGCGGACTTATTAATATCACAATAATTCTTTCTATGACCTATGTTCATCAAGGTACCAGTCTATATTCCCCCTGTAGGCACACAAGGATTAGAGGGTCCTAAGCGAACGCAAACCTCCCGTGATAGCAAGTATGGTAGGTATGTCATACACACAATCCATATACCAATACTAAGTAAACACACATCTTAGTAATATCGTATTTTAATAAGGTATACTCTACATCATAATACCATTATTCCGAACTTATATATTTCAAGTCCCCCGTTAATATAAAGTTAAATTGCCGACACGTCTCACGCCGTAGTCCCTTATCCTTAAAACCTATCTATAATAGATTATTAAGTCTCCCATAATTCTCACATATGACATCTTTAAACCTAAGGTCTTTGCTTCTGCCCCAAACCTTATTTCATCAATTTTATTCAAATTTGTACTATTAACCCAAATATTATCTCACATGACAAATTTCATTTATCTAGAATAATTCCTCAAATTACATTCCAAATAAAGTCCCATCTCATAATCATGCCTACTGGTCTTCCTTAAAGTTAAGGGTATTCATAAAGTCTCTAAACATATTCTCCGAGGGTTACTACCATTAAAAACAAATTAAGGAAAACTTCACTCATTCTGGGAAGGTCGATCGATCGACCTATGAATATCGATCGATCGATTGAGTCGATCGATCGACTGATGAATGTCGATCGATCGATCAAACAGGTATGGCTACGGACTGCATCGTTTTACAGATTTGAAAACATCCCAAAACTTATTTTTAAAGCATGATTCTCTAATATAACGATATAGTAATGCCATATAATCATCCTACAACATTTCTAACGTCCATAAATCAATATTTCAACAACTAAAGGCTACATATGGATCAATCTTCATCAAAAACCTAGTTTTCCAATTTATCTCAAGAACATTCATAAACTTCATCTTAAATCCGTTTTTGGTATAACAAAAGTCAGTAATTTTCTTAATATAATCTTCCAGTAACATTCTACATGCAACCTATATCCCAAAATTTAAACTAATAACTCCAATCTTATGGGTTTTTCATTATCTTCCAAGAACACATAAAGTTTTTGAATAATCTAACATGGAAGAAGCATTCTCCAAAATTTAAATGGAATAAATCACTTGCCTTGATTGTCTCTGGATTTGGTGTTGGATTTGTAAGCTCTTTCTGCAGATTTTCTGCAGAATTCCTCCTCTTTCCCTTCCTCTCTAAGCTTTCTTCTTCCAAAGGTGGCTATGGTGGCTAGGGTTTCCTTTGGGAGAGTTGGAGACTAAATGATAACCTACGTAGCTTTCTAGGTTAATAAGGGTTGGTTATGGGCCTAGTGGGTCTTATCCACATCAGATTTAATTAACCAAATTTTCGTCACTTTTAATTCCTCAAAACGTGAAATTACCAAAATACCCTTTAAGTTGCCGGTATGGCCTAAAAATACCCCGGGACCCAAACTATACCCCCGGCTAGTGTTTTCTGATTATCTCGACCCTTCCGGACGCGATGGCTCACTCAAAATGACCATACGGATTATAGATTTTAAATTCACTTTTTATTATCAAAATATTATACCGTGACGCGGCGGTCCCACGCGTCTCAACAAAATTTCTAAAATGCCGTATATAAATCTCACGACAAATTTTTATAATACCAAGTACATATATAATCATATATGCACATAATAAAATACCAATACGCATCTCATTAGTATTTATAACCCGGATTAATTTCCAATTACTACGCATTTAATTAATTAATCCCAAAAATAAATATAGCCAAAAGTATGGGGTATTACATACTTCCCCCCTAATAACTGAATTTCGTCCCGAAATTCGAAACTAGAAAGTACCTGCTAAAAATAGCTCTGGATAACGTTCGCGCATCTCATCTTCGCGCTCCCATGTGGACTCCTCGACATTGTGATGTCGCCACTGAACACGCACTAACGGGACTATCTTTGACCGCAGTTTCCTCTCACTTCGGTCCAAAATAGCAATTGGCCCCTCCTCGTAGGAGCTATCCGGCTGGAGATCGATGTCCTCCACAGAAATGTGAGAATGAGCCAAATCATCTCTAAGGTATTTCCTCAGCGAGGAAACATGGAACACGTCGTGAATCCGATGCAAATGCTCCGGTAACCCGAGTCTATACGCAACCGGTCCGATCCGCTCAATAATAGGAAACGGCCCCACATACCTCGGTGCTAACTTCCCCTTCTTCCCGAAACACATAATCCACTTCATCGGAGATACCCTGAGAAAAACCTGGTCCCCTACTTGGAACTCCCTGGAAAACCTCTTCGCATCAGCATAACTCTTCTGCCTGTCTTGAGCTACCCGAATGCGACTCCGAATCAACTCAATCCTTACCGAAGTATCCTGAATCACTTCCGGCCCAAGTAGTTTGTTGTCCCCCACCTCCAACCAACATGCTGGGGAACGACAAGGCCTACCGTACAATGCCTCAAACGGAGCCATGCCAATAGTGAACTGATAGGAGTTGTTGTAAGCAAACTCCACCAGTGGAAGGTACTGCTCCCATCCACCCCCGAAGTCAATAATGCACATGCGTAGCATGTCCTCCAACATCTGATTGGTGCGCTCTGTCTGCCCATCGGTCTGCGGATGATAAGCCGTACTCAACCGCAATTCCGTGCCCATGGCCTCCTGGAAACTTTCCCAAAATCGCGAAACAAATATCTTGTCTCTGTCAGACACGATATTTGGGGGCACACCGTGAAGTCTCACAATATCTTAAATGAAGAGCTGGGCATACTGTCCCGTAGTGTAGTCGGTCCTTACGGGTAAGAAGTGAGCGACCTTGGACAATCTGTCCACAATTACCCAAACGGAGTCGTGACCCCTCTGCGACGTAGGCAACCCCGTGACAAAATCCATGGATATGCTCTCCCACATCCACACCGGAACCTCCAACGGCTGTAGCAATCCTGCTGGTCTCTGATGATCCACTTTTACAAGCTGACAAGTGGCGCATTTCGAGACAAACTCAACGATATCTCTCTTCATACCGCTCCACCAATACTGCCGTCTCATGTCCTGGTACATTTTGTCCCCTCCGGGATGTATCGCGAACCGTGAGCCGTGTGACTCTGCCATCACATCGTGCCGCAATTCTTCCCCTTCCGGAACCACCAATCTCCCATTGAAGCGCAATCCCCCGTCTGAGCTAACGGTATAGGACTCGGCTCCCTCTGCTAGCAATCGAACTATCTGCTCCTGACAGAACGTGTCATTAGCCTGTGCCCGTACTACCTTTGTGACAATCTGCGGGGTAACGGTCATCACAGACATGAAAGATCGAGCCACTGCATCCTGGTGTCCCAATTCCTTCCACTTAGCTTTCTACACCTCTGCCACCTCATCTGCTGGCCTGCGGCTCAACGCGTCTGCTACCACGTTAGCCTTACCCGGGTGGTACTGGATGTCGAACTGGTAGTCCTTCACAAATTCAAGCCACCTACGCTGTCGCATATTCAATTCTTTCTGCGTGAACAGATACTGTAGTGACTTGTGATCCGTGAACAGCTGAAACTTCTCTCCCAAAAGATAGTGCCTCCAAATCCGTAAGGCAAATACCACTGCTGCCAACTCCAAATCATGTGTGGGGTAATTCTTCTCATGAGTCTTAAGCTTACGGGAAGCATAAGCTATGGCCTGTCTCTCCTGCTGTAATACACCTCCCAGTCCTTGTAAAGACGCATCGGTGTAAACCAAATACTCAACTCCCGGTCTCGACAATGCTAACACAGGTGCTGAGGTCAACTTGTCCTTCAATTCATCGAATGCCAACTGACAGGCATCACTCCAGATGTATGGCACACCCTTACGAGTAAGATGTGTCAAAGGACCTACTATCTCTGAGAAACCCCGGATAAATCTCCTATAGTATCCTGCTAGACCCAAGAAACTATGAATCTCCGTTGGTGTCGTGGGCTGTCCCCACTCCCTCACCGCTGATACCTTCCCTAGATCAACTGATATTCCCTGGTCGGAAATAATGTGACCCAAGAACTGGACTTCCTTCAACCAAAACCCGCACTTCTCATATTTTGCATACAGCTCATTCTGACGAAGTGTCTGCAAAACCTGCCTCAAATGCTCGGCGTGCTCCTCCTCTGTCTGAGAGTAAACCAGAATGTCATCAATGAAGACAATGACAAACTGATCTAGAAAATCTCTGAACACTCTGTTCATCAAGTCCATAAACACTGCTGGAGCGTTGGTCAAGCCGAAAGGCATAACCCGAAATTCATAAGAACCATATCTCGACAAGAACGCAGTCTTCGAGACATCCTCCTCCCTGATACGCAACTTATGGTATCCCGACCTCAAGTCGATCTTCGAGAAGAAAGAAGCTCCCCTCAACTGGTCGAACAGGTCATCGATTCGAGGCAACGGATACTTATTTCGTATCGTGACCTTATTCAACTCTCGGTAGTCCACACACAACCTCAGTGAACCGTCCCTCTTCTTCACAAAGAAAACCGGAGCGCCCCAAGGTGAGGTACTCCTGTGAATAAAGCCCTGCCCTAACAGCTGCTCTATCTGATCCCGTAACTCTCGCATCTCAGCTGGAGCCATACGGTACGGTGCACGTGCTATAGGTCTCGTACCCGGTAGCAAATCAATAACGAAGTCTATCTCTCGACTGGGCGGTAAGCCTGGTATCTCCTGAAACACATCTGAATACTCCCTGACAACCGAGATTGAATCTAAAGGAATAACAACCTCCTTAGAGGTATCCTCCTCTATGTAATACAGATGAGCGGTCGATCCTCCCTCTGGGCGAGGCATCGCCACTACAAACATCTCTTGCCCCGGAATGGCAAAAACAATGCTCCCGCTGAAGCAATCAATCATGGCCCTATATGCTACGAGCCAATCCATACCGATGATCACATCGTGAACGTGCATGTCTAACACTAACATGTCCGCAGGTAATACCAAACCACCAACCTCTACCCCCACTCCCCGGCATATAAAGAAAATAAGTGACCCACTCCCTAATGGTGAGTCGACACACGTCACTGTGCTTTCTGCCGTAGCTAACAATCCTAAAGCTTTCGCGAAGTGTGTAGAAATAAAACAGTGTGTAGCACCCGTATCAAATAACACCCGACCCATAGTGCCATGGATAGGAAACGTACCCTCGATCGTGGGCGGTGCCTGTGGAACTGCAGCCTGGTGAACGTTGTAGACACGTCCATACTGTAGCTGCCCCTGCTGAGCTGGGACTGCTGGAATGGGTGGCAAAGCTGCCATCTGTGGCGGTGCAGGAAGAGCGGCGGGAAACATAGGTCTCTGTGGCTCCTGGCGAGCACCCTACTGCTGCTGCTGTGGGGCCCTGCCCCTATCAGGACAATCCTGCTTCTTATGGCCAGTCTTGCCACAAGTAAAGCACTTCCCTGGGAAGTTCCCTCCCCTCTGCCCCTGCTGTCCCCGGCCCTGGTGGCCGTTACCATTCCTTCCTTGGCCCTGCTGGCCCTGATGAAACTACTGCCCATTCTGTCCCTGCTGGCCCTGATGGCCGTTTGGACCCTGATGGCCCTGGCGGAAACCTCCCTGTCCCTGCCTGTAGTTCCCTGACCGGAACCTCTTATTGTCCCCCTGCTGGGTACCCTGCTCAGTCTGTCTCTGCCCCTGACCGGTTTGTGCCCCGCTGGCACCATGTCCTCTAGTCCTGCCCTGATGGCTAGACTCCCCTGACCGCTTGCCCTCGGACATATGAAAACGGTGGTCCTGGCAGTGTAATAATGCAGCGTTAACCACATCAGAATACGTGGCCAACGATAGGTTCCCTAGCAGATGCTGACGGATCCTCCAATTCAACCCATCAGTGAACTTCTCTATCTTCTTCTTCTCTGTTGGAATCTCGTCTGGAACGATATTCAACAGGTTAGTGAACTCGGCCTCATACTCGGCCACTGTCTTGCCCTCCTGCTTCAAACTCATCAGCTTCCTCCTCATCTCTGTATGAACTGCGGACGGAAAGTATTTGCGGTCGAACCGCACCCAGAACTCCTGTATCGTAAGGGTATCCCTCTCCTCCGCGGTGGTGATAGACTCCCACCACTGTAGTGCAGATCCCACTAGCTTGAAAGTAGCTAGCACCTGTTTCTGAACATCAGTGCACTCATGCATCCTCAAATGCCTCTGCATGTCTTTCCTCCATTGGCTCGAGATAACCACATCTGAGCTTCCAGCAAACTCTGGCGGATGCGCTTTCTGAAAAGCGTCGCGTACACATTCCCAAGCAGACGGGAATGCATTAACCTGTACTGGCGCGGCAACCGGCGCCTGCGGTGGTGCCTGCTGAATCACGGCAATTGCGGCATTTACCGCTTGGGCTACTATAGCAGCAACCTCAGCGGCGTTCAACATGCCCTGAACTGGAGCGGGCTGTGGTTCGGGCGTAGCATCCCTGGGAACTCGTCGTGCACGTCGTGGAGGCATCTGAAATAAGAACAAAGTTTATAAGTTCATGGTTATAAACTTAATATAGCTGAAGAACGAAGCATACACAAAAAGAGTACAACAGTCCTAAAATATAGGGCTCTATATCAAAGAAAACGTAGTGGAAACATAATAGCCGTACAGATCCTAAAGGACACTAGAACCTGATGCTCTGATACCACCTGTGACACCCCGACTAATTAAACACCGGGTAGCTACTCCTTTATAAAATTAATTAAAAATGCCAAGTTGGCTCAGTTAATAGCATCACTGTCGAAAACATTTTATTATTTCTAACCACCTAGTATTTAAAAAGCAAGTTGCCAAATTTTAATTTAAGTCTGATTAACATGCAACAAGAGTAATGAAGAAATAAATAACACCATTCACCATGCTGAAATAAAACGAATAATCCATCACAATAGAGTAAATAAAGTCTGGAGGAAACCCCTCACTACAATCCCATAACTGAAATAAATAAACTGAAACAATACATGCTAAAGTCTGAAAACTGAAATGTAAAAGATGTCTCTAAATAGAAATGGGCAACATGCCCTACAACTGATAGATAGTGACTCTGGAATCCAAAAGATAGAAGCGTCTACATGCAAATCCCTGTAACTTCCACAAGCAGCTACAGCTCGTCACCTGAATGAGTATCCTAAGCTTGGTGTCCTTGTGGCTGGGCACCTAAAAAATGGTTTTACAAAGAAAAAGAGATTTGAAAATCAAACGGGTCAGAGCCCGAATGTGGAGTTATATTTTAAAAACCTGCAAGTGCTTTAAAAACATTTAAATCATTAAATGCAAAGTACATGTTAGGACGTACACTCGCATGATATTCTCACCTCTCGTCTAACTGTGCACTCCTAACGTAAGTACCCATCTATAACGACCCATACTACTAGCTAACTGACAACATAACTAGCTAGACTGCCAAAGGATCTACCCATATAACTTGGTTCCCTTTTACATAACAACGCTCGTAATTAAATAGAGGTTTAACGTAAACTCAGTTACTAAATATGCCATTGATATAACTATCAGTTTACTCGTTATATATCTCGAATAATACCGTAATATTTTTACAACATTAACATGAGGATTTCTATTAATTTAATGTATATTAATCACATCATAAATATACAATACAAGCACCCCGCAATCTAAGCTATGGTGCACACATACTCTGCTATCCATCCCGGTACATCACGTACATAAGGATCACATATTCCGAATCTCTCAGGAATAGTTCAGATAACACAAATCACAAATAGTGGAGGCGAACACAGTCACCATCACATGGGTCACGCACATACCTACGCTCCCGTGGTCAGCGGACTTATTAATATCACAATAAGTCTTTCTATGACCTATGTTCATCAAGGTACCAGTCTATATTCCCCCCGTAGGCACACAAGGATTAGAGGGTCCTAAGCGAATGCAAACCTCCCGTGATAGCAAGTATTGTAGGTATGTCATACACACAATCCATATACCAATACTAAGTAAGCACACATCTTAGTAATATCGTATTTTAATAAGGTATACTCTACATCATAATACCATTATTCCGAACTTATATATTTCAAGTCCCCCGTTAATATAAAGTTAAATTGCCGACACGTCTCACGCCATAGTCCCTTATCCTTAAAACCTATCTATAATATATTATTAAGTCTCCCATAATTCTCACATATGACATCTTTAAACCTAAGGTCTTTGCTTCTGCCCCAAACCTTATTTCATCAATTTTATTCAAATTTGTACTATTAACCCAAATATTATCTCACATGACAAATTTCATTTATCTAGAATAATTCCTCAAATTACATTCCAAATAAAGTCCCATCTCATAATCATGCCTACTGGTCTTCCTTAAAGTTAAGGGTATTCATAAAGTCTCTAAACATATTCTCCGAGGGTTACTACCATTAAAAACAAATTAAGGAAAACTTCACTCATTCTGGGAAGGTCGATCGATCGACCTATGAATATCGATCGATCGATTGAGTCGATCGATCGACTGATGAATGTCGATCGATCGATCAAACAGGTATGGCTACGGACTGCTTCGTTTTACAGATTTGAAAACATCCCAAAACTTATTTTTAAAGAATGATTCTCTAATATAACGATATAGTAATGCCATATAATCATCCTACAACATTTCTAACGTCCATAAATCAATATTTCAACAACTAAAGGCTACATATGGATCAATCTTCATAAAAAACCTAGTTTTCCAATTTATCTCAAGAACATTCATAAACTTCATCTTAAATCCATTTTTGGTATAACAAAAGTCAGTAATTCTCTTAATATAATCTTCCAGTAACATTCTACATGCAACCTATATCCCAAAATTTAAACTAATAACTCCAATCTTATGGGTTTTTCATTATCTTCCAAGAACACATAAAGTTTTTGAATAATCTAACATGGAAGAAGCATTCTCCGAAATTTAAATGGAATAAATCACTTGCCTTGATTGTCTCTAGATTTGGTGTTGGATTTGTAAGCTCTTTCTGCAGATTTTCTGCAGAATTCCTCCTCTTTCCCTTCCTCTCTAAGCTTTCTTCTTCCAAAGGTGGCTATGGTGGCTAGGGTTTCCTTTGGGAGAGTTGGAGACTAAATGATAACCTACGTAGCTTTCTAGGTTAATAAGGGTTGGTTATGGGCCTAGTGGGTCTTATCCACATCAGATTTAATTAACCAAATTTTCGTCACTTTTAATTCCTCAAAACGTGAAATTACCAAAATACCCTTTAAGTTGCCGGTATGGCCTAAAAATACCCCGGGACCCAAACTATACCCCCGGCTAGTGTTTTCTGACTATCTCGACCCTTCCGGACGCGATGGCGCACTCAAAAAGACCATACGGATTATATATTTTAAATTCACTTTTTATTATCAAAATATTATACCGTGACGCGGCGGTCCCACGCGTCTCAACAAAATTTCTAAAATGCCGTATATAAATCTCACGACAAATTTTTATAATACCAAGTACATATATAATCATATATGCACATAATAAAATACCAATACGCATCTCATTAGTATTTATAACCCAGATTAATTTCCAATTACTACGCATTTAATTAATTAATCCCAAAAATAAATATAGCCAAAAGTACGGGGTATTACAGCGACACTAGATTTCCATCATCAGATCCTATCCCACCATCCGCATCCTTTGTTATTTCAATCAATTGGAAGGGTGAATAGGCATTGACTGATGGGGCTTCTTTAGTTTCTTTCCTCTTCACAGTCATCATATCTATGAGTCTATTGGTAAGAAGGAATGTTTAGTCACGGACGAGTTCACACTAAATCTGATGGGAGTGTATGGGATGTTTGATTTGTGGGATGTGTATGATGGTTTCATCAACACCACCCAACTTTCATTGTTTACACGATATTCGAAGACCTTATCGGAGAGTTTCTTACACTTTTCCTTCAACATTTTAAAATTTTGACATTTACGATCATACATAATCTTGTAGTTGGTAGGCTATGGAGGTAGAAGGTTTTTATTTTGAATCTCAAGAAATATATCATTTCTCATTTTACATTCTTCCTCCTACACATTAAAGAATAATGCACGTAGATAAATAAAATGCACCACTGGGCGATATTAAACAAATCTGGGAGATGTTATTAGGATATGAGAAAGGTGAGGATCTTAAACAAATCTTGGGATGCTAATGGGACACGAAATGAAGTTAGGGGATCTTAAACAAATTTGAATATTGCTAACAGATGGTTTGTTAGAGTGGGGGGATTTAGAATGTGGGGGATCTTAAATGAATCAATGGGATGATATGAGGGACTAAAAGGAATGTGTAAGATATATATATACCTTGTTAAATGGTGGAATTTCATCACCAATATTATTTATTATTATTCAACGTTCTTGTATGTAGAGGTATATAATTATAATGTATAAAACATTTGGGGCCCAAAAAATAAGAAGGAACTCATGGTTTGTAACTTTAAAGATTATGTATTTGGTAATATTTTGGTGGCTTTGAGTGAGAATGGTTATAGGTTATATATAGCATGTGTTTGCTTCTTTCTTTTTTTGCAAAACATTGAATTGTTCCTAGAAGTTAATTCATCGTATTAGATGATTTAATGAACATATCTAAATATGCATGGACAAAATATATCTAAGATTTTTTGGTGGATGTCCCGAATGAGGTGAAGAAGAAGAAAATATATGCAAAGGAACCAAGCCTGGAAGGTTGAACACCATTTCTACAAGTAAAGATTTATCGTTGCAGTCCCTTATTCTAGGTTTTCTTCATGTTTCTTAACACTTTAATTTGTAATTATGGGTAATGGATCGTGCAAGTTCTCTGAGCGGATGGGAATCACCCTATAAGTGGATCCGAGAGGAAATGAGCGACAATGAAGTTGGAAAAATTATGGAGGCATTAAATAAATCTCCCCCGAATCTAAGGTAAGTTCTTAAAGTTATGGATTGGCTTGCGTTTGCTGTGATTTGGATGGTTCTGGTCGAGTAGTTTCATGCAATCATTTTGTTACTACTTCATAAGTGTTGTATATTATGTTCAAAAGTTTGCTATTAGTGTGTTGTTATTTTTAAATTATTGATTGTTCTTTTCCCAAATTATAGTTATTATAAACTGGGTTGTGGCGGTTGGTTGTGGCATCCAGCTTGTTTTCCTTTGGTTGATTCTTCTTACGTAATTTTCTTTGGTTTGGACTTGATGATTAATTAGTTTATGATATTTTCATAATGTCATATAGCAAAAGTAAAATTTGGACATTTATATATGTAGATAGGGGTCACATTACTCCGTGGGATGCACAATGAGAGTCCAGAGGCGTTGATTTTCAAACCTCCACAACTTGAAAACTCAAATTAAGTTATACTTCTATGCCTTAAAGACACTTCTATTTAATAAATCTTAGTGGATTATTTACCTTAATAATATTATTTTCTAATGAAGGATTGGTTGATACAACATTTATTATATATGCCAACTGTTGAGGAGAGTGTGATTTTGAGAATAGGTAAAGATAACGAGTCTCCTATAGTGTAAGAATGAAAATATATTAACTGTAAATGATAGTTATCTAAATAGTTCATGAAACAATAAACATTGTAAAATTTTATTAAAAATTGGAACTTAACTGAAAAATAAGTGCAACTTATCTTTTATAGTTAGAGATAACTGATTATAACCATTGGATATTAGAATTAGATCCCAACCATTTATTGTAACTAATTCTATTGATCTTGGATGGATTCCAGGATTTGGATCAATCCTATTTCCTTGATTTTAAGCTAAACACAATAGTCTGATACTATTATTGATGATGGTCGTTGTTGTTTGTTCCTAACTATATAGTTTAAATTGGTTATATTCCAGTAAGCTTACTGCCATTCTCTAATCACTGCATCAGTTCTTAACCTTGGTTGGTTGATTACTAAACAAATGGTGAAGCAATTAATTCATGTCTTGTGCAGGGAAGAAAACTACTTTAATGGGGAGTTGCTTCCTGAGAATGAGAATGGGATTGGAAATTTTGTGTGGAACTTCAAATGCATGCCCAAATTTTTTTGATAACTTCATTAGATTAAAACATCAGTACATAATCAAATTTTATTACAAAATTTATAGATGGTACATCTCTATCTTAAATGAGTACATAGATTAGTGTTATTTCTTTGTGCCTTATCTTACTGTAAGTTCGTTTATCTTCAAGTCGGTTTCAATCGGAAGAATGTGATATAATCTTATTATTTTTCATAGTATTGCTCATGACAAAATATTAAGGTCCTCTGATACTCAGAGATGGCTCAATGATTTATCCACACAACATGAGAAGGTAAAAGAAAAACAATTCAATATATGAAAGTGAGTGTAAGATGTTAGATCAAAGAAAAATATAATAGTGTTTCATGTTGCAAATATATTCTTGGCAGTTCTTAAAGCCAAACATTGGTTGCTGCTGGTGATTGATTGTAAAAAACATTATTATTTTGGTTGGATTTATTGGGTCTGAATAATTGTAAATTATCTTCTATAGATTTTGTAAGTATTTCATATCACACAACACAATGTAACACCCCAAGACTTTTGAGACTGAGAAATTAAATTTTGGGAAAATAAAATTTAATTAAATTTGGAGAATTCTAAAAATTGGGAATTTAAGTCCAAAAATAGAGGACATTTTGAAGTATTCCGGATGATGATTTTGAGGGTACCATTGATCCCGAAAGGGTCGAGATAGTCAAAATGACTGTCATTGGGTTTTATTTTGGCTCCAGAATGTTTTTAAGTTATTTTGACTCGAATTGGAGTAAACGAGTTATTTAAAGTGTGTATTAACATTTAAAATTGGGATTTTGTTTTAAAGGTTTATGAGGCTTACGGATGAAGCCATTTCTCATTTGAGAGAAAGAGAGAAAAAGCCCTAGAGGGAGAAAGAAGAGAGAAAGAAGAAGAAAAGAGGAGAGAGAGGAAGAAAAGCTTGGAGAATCCGGCCTAAACGCGACAATGAGGACGATCCAACCTCTACAAAATCGAGGCAAGTGTTTAATCTTGCTAAATAAGTCATTTGTGTATTTTATTTCATAATTTGTCGGTTAAAGAATGGATTTTTGGGTATTAATATCAAAACCTAAAGTTTTGGGTTTAATCTTGAAATCAATGCTTAAAAATGGGTTTAATGGAGTAGAAATGGTTGGGATCAACTTTAGGTTGATTTATCAGCTTAGAATCATGTTGTGATAGAGATTTAGAGGTTAGAATGGAAATTTTAGGATTTAAATTCGTGGGTTTTGTTGAAAATGGGAAAATCGGCCAAGATAACTGGTATGGCCGGTCGACCGCGCCCAGGGGACCGGTCGACCACGCCTTAAGGGAAAGCCTACTGCATTTCTTCGTAGGCAAAATTTGGACCCGCGGTCGATCGGGGGTCTGAGACCGGTCGATCGGTCCCCTGTTTTTAGCCCAAGATTTGGACTTCTTTCTTTACCTTTTCTTTTGGAATTTTAATTCTAGGGGCTTTCTTAATGGGCTTATTTAAGAAAGTTATGATATTAGATTAAGGGAATATGGCACTAGGTCGAATGAGGACTTGCGGGCCTATGTTAATTTGATTTAGGAGGATGGGATGCCTCTTTTAGTAATGAAATGAATATGGAATTTAAGTGAATATAGATATGATGGGAGGTTAAGAACTCATAGAGAGAGTTGCGAGGGTATGTTGTGAAATCCTAGGCCAACATTTATGTCGAATCCTTATGAAGATAGGATATTGTTGAGATTACAATTTAGGGCCCAATGAAAGATAATAATAGCATATACTTAATGATAACAAATTTAAGGAATAAATAGGAGAGGCATTAGACTAGGGGATTCATAAAAGTGATTGAACCGTAGTCGAATTTGAGAGCGATGAGATCATATTACCAACTAGAGTAGAGTGTGTAAATCTAGTTGGGGTAGATATTGTTTATTAATATGTGATTCACATAGAGGATTTTCCCTAACATATGGGATTATTTGATGAAGTTAGGATTGAGCTCGAGGCTTATAGACTATTAGTTATATGTATACCGATAGTCGAAATTATTACTAGATTTATAATGTGCATCTCGAATACAGATGGAATGTGTAGTGATGGTTTCCTACACAAAATTTTGGGTGATAACCCTAATGATGAATATATATGTATAGATATATACATATGGTTTTGGGAGACTATTAATCATAGGAAAAATGATCGAATATGTTTCAAGTGAGGGATTGTATTCACATATCAAGGTAATGATATGAGTTTGTGGTGACGGCTTGTATATTGAGCATTATGTATAGATATAGTCGAGGTTACATATATACTATACATATGAACGAGATATAGTTTGTATATATAGATGTATGGATATGTGAGTATATGTTTATATATCTATATAGATATGAAAATATGGATATACTTATGTTGTGGACATATGTGGTATGGATACTTAAACCGTATATGATGGTTTAATATGTGATCATATGATTGGATCATATGGATGTATATATATTATGCATGTGAATGGTATATATACTATTTGGTTAAGCATACCCCGCTCATGCTATCATTGGGAAGTTGCGCGCGTAGAGAGTGAGCATACTGGCTAGAAAAGCAGGGTGTGGATATTCCCCAGGTCATAGTCGTGCCGTGTGTTATTATGTGATTTACATTTTTATTTTTGGGATGAGACGTGGTGGTATATTTCGTCTCATTGCCGATTTCGAGCTATGACCGCTTCCCGGGACGTCGTGTGCGTGAGTTTACCACGAGATGGGTGTCTTTTAGTCCCACCATGGTGGCCCCAGTATTCCTACATGAGCCGGGCATTGGGAAGATGATAGCATTGATGCAATTTTATCGGCGATATATATAGCCGGGTGGATTATGTGCATGTCCATTGTACATCAGATATGATACGTACACTTGGTCATGGGTATGGATGATTGGTATATATATATATATGGTGAGCATAAAATACCTATATATATATTTATATATCCTATAGATGAAAGAATATAGAATCTTTGTAGAGTACATCTTGGATGATTATGGTGTACTAGATTGATGGGGGTTGATGTATCGCATTTAAGGAATATTTTGGTTACATCATCCCAAGGATATGATTGGAGATGTTAGTTGTAGTAGTAGTATTATATTGTATATATGGCATTATGGATCTCTATGATCGACATTGTCAAAGAGTAGTGTAACGGGGTGGTTACTTGTTTGGATTTCGCTTTGCGAGACACCCCACGCATGAAACGCAGCGCAGCGTTGAAATTGGAGGGAAGTTGTGTCAATAATGATTTTTCATGCTTATTAATTAGAAATTTAAAGTATATGTTTCAACCTAGTTTCATATTGGGTAATCTATTAAATTATAATTGGTTAAAGTATAAACCGGAATCCACTAAGCCTAATAAGGCACATATGATTGAAAATAAATATTTAATTGTGTTTAGAAAAAGGAGTGGATTCTTGGGGTATGATAGGAAGGTAGATCTCGTGGGTATAGGCTAGGCCTATGATAAGTTAGGTTGTCCTAATAAAATGGGGGTAATTTAACTAATAAAATTGAGGACACGAATAGGTGCGCGCCTTTAGATGAGAGGTGAGTTGGGGTTCCACGAGAGTGCGGTTCCACTTTATTTATAAAATAAGTGCACCGATATTTATTATGCACGATTAACACACTTTCTAAATACTTTTCACAACTCGTGCTCTGACCCATTTACTTTTCTCTCCTGCCTGTATATATATATATTATTACAGGTATCCTACCGCAGGGATGCCGGATGACTTCCTATCCAGATTCTTGGGAGCCGTGACAGGTGCAGACTGTTGCGGGATGTATCTGGTAGTCGCTTCCTACTTTCAAAATTCTAGGTAGGATTCATGTTGTATATCGGGTTTGTGCGCAAGGGATATTTATATAGACGTTTATATTTATTCCATTTCAGTTATTGTATTGGCTGTGACCCGACAGCTTATTCGGGTCTACTTTTGTACATTCAGTTGTAGTTATTTATTTCATTTTATTCTAGCGATTCTTTTCTCATAGTTCTTTCCTTTATTCATAGTGTTGGGTTATGTTATGTTGCATGTTTTAATTTTTTTTAACATCTCGCTTATATGATATCGGGTTGTAAGTCCTATATTATATAGTACCGTCAGTTGATGTTGAGACTGGACCATCTGAAATTCCTGATTTAATATAGTATAGGGCTGGACACCCGTTATTATTTTAAGCGGGGTGTTACACACAATTTTTTCTCATTCATGATATTATAATTGATTTTTCAAATACTGTGTAACCAAGTCAATTAGGCGAACCGTGAAATTGTGATGGGGAAACTAGGGAAAAAAAGGGTGGGATATGGATTATCTAGAAAACTTGTATGTGATATTAAATTTTACCAATGATTTAAATCATGATTTTTTATTTATTTATTTATTCAATGGTGTTACATCTTGCAATTTCGATTGTGGGATTTATATGATCGCTTTCATGGTTTCTGTTGTGGTTGATGATGAAATTCCACCATTTAAAAAGGTGTATATATCCCACACATTTCGTTTCGTACCCCCATATCGTCCTTCGGATTCGTTTAAGATCCCCCACACTCTAAATCCCGCACTCCAACAATCCCTTTGTTAGCATTCTTCAGATTTGTTTAAAATCCCCTAACTTCATTTCTTGTCCCAATAGGATCCCCAATTTTTTTTAAGATCCTCACTTTTTTCATATCCTAATAGCATCTCCCCGATTTATTTAATATCTCCCAATGGTGTAATTTATTTAGATACATGCATTCTCCTTTAGGGTGTAGGAGGAAACATGTAAAATGCACAATCGTATATTTCTTTAGCTTAAAAATAAAAACCTTCTACCTCCATAGGGTTCGACTGCGAAGATGATAAAAACAGAAGAAGCCCCATGAGTTAAAGCATGCCAAGTGATTGAAATAACAATGGGTGAGGATGGTGGGATAGGAGATGATGATGGAAATCTAGTGTTGTGCAACCAATAAGGACAATAAAAGTTGGATGCATTGAGAAAAAATGTTACTCAAGTCATAAACAAAGAGATCCACCCTTCATAGATGTTGCCATGTTCCTAGGTTAGAGCTCGTACTTATTTTTCTGAAAGAAAAAAAAAGGTTCTTGTCCTTGATATCAATGGGTTTCTTATTGATATCATTTCATCTATTTCTACTGGATATGAACTAGACATAAAAACAAATAGGAATGTAGGTGAGAATTGACTAAAATGAATAATTTTTTAAATGAAGTTTACAATATGTTACCCAACAGTGTGCTAACTTGATTATCACTTATTGTATCAGCTTTCAAGAGGCCCTTCTGGGATGATGTTTTGCAGTTTTACTCTGAGAGATTAGATGTAGGTGTCTCGCCATAAAGAAACAAGCACCCTTCGACCTTTCGCTTGTCATATTTTAAATTTTATTTTCCTCTTTTAAAATTGCTAATTCGGGTATATATTTTCTTAATTTCTCTTGTACTTACATTATTCCCTTTTTTATTTAGTTTTTGATTTTTCTTTTACTATTATATGCCTTATTTATGTCGTTATTAACTTCCTACAGGAAAACTGTCAATTTTGTTCTTGTTTTTTTTATGGGAGAAAACAAACAAAAGTTGCTCTTTTATTGGGTAGGCCACTTTCACTTTTCTTGCATTGTGTCTATGAAAACAACGTTTCATCTTGAATTGTTCTTTTGAGTTTCTGTGTCATTGTTCAAAGGTTATCTTTCTATAAAAAAAAATATTTTTATCACATTTTTATTACTTTCTTCTGAAACTCATTTCGAGTTTATGTTATTTGTGAGTTGAAGTTTATAAGTTTCTTTTCCCCTCTTTTAAACACGAATGAACTTGCCATCGATTCCTTTTTCGGCGTGATATACCTTTTTCTTTTTCCTGTTAAGGTTATGAAAGTCAAATTGTTTTCCTAAAATGTGGTTCATTTTGACACTTGTAAAAGTGAAATATTAATAAAGTACTTGGTTATTTCTCGTGCTAAGGAGACAATGGATTTCTTCATTTTCACTCTCCAATTTAGTATTAGTTATTTGATGTCAGTAACATCAGACAGTTTTCCCTCTGTTGAGTTCACCAGATTGGTTTTGGTGGATAAATGGGTGGAAACTGTTTCTTCACCCCTCAATCTCATCCGAATGTCCGGTTATAATATTTTATCCCTGCATTGTAGGTAATGAAGAACGTGTTCCCTTAACTTCTTCCAAGTCGTGAGAATGTTTTGGGGCTTGGATTTGCCTCCAATTTTTTACAAATTATTATTTTTTTGGCGCAAGTACTGGTAAATTGAATGGCATTCATACCATTGTGGAGTATATTTTGATGAGTATCGACAATTCAAGTAATCTACACTGGCATATTAAATATCGCATAGATGCAGCTAATCAAAATAATTGTGTTTGCAATATCTTTTAATATCATGAAGATTGGTTTTATACATGATCAATCCTATTGTACCAATACGGGTGCAATAAAATGTTTTTTTGTTAGAAATGGTGATAAGACGATACTTGAGGCAACATGTACTCAATATCTAAGAAGTCCCAGCTATTTATGAACTCCTATTCTAAATCTCTAGATGTAGGTTAAGCTGCGTCGGACAACTCCTTAGCCAATGTAATATTTCCCTCCTGACTTAGTGACTGCCTATTTTATTGTTCGAATAAATTTAGTTAAGATGTCCTTACTCCAAGTTAAGATACCATTAGTTTACAACTGAACTTTTTCGTACACCACATACGATTTTATTAGCATTCTACAATGAGATAAGTGAAGTTAAAATAATTTTTTTGGACCTTATAAGGAAGTACAGAAGAATATACATAACAAATTTAGGACACTCACCCTTACTCCTAGTTAAGACACCCTTATAATAAATTTGAGCTTATCCATATAAAACCTTACCTTAGTTCATCATTCTATAACTTTATAGTGGATTTTTTATTTTTTATAAAATAAAAATTTGGAACTTATGAGGAACATACATAACAAATTTATGATAGATACCCTTACTCCTATTTAAGATACCCTTAGTTTAAAATCGAGCTTTTTCATACACCACCTAGGATTTTACTAACATTCTATATTTGGACAAGGGAAGTTTAAAAAAAAATTTGGACTTTATGATTAATATACAAAAGAATTTGAGGGCAAATACGCTTACTCGTAGTTAAGGTATACTTACCGTTAATTTAATCTTATTCATACAAAACCTTACATTACTTTAGAATTCTATGGTGGATATTTTATGTTCTAAAATAAAATTGAATATCAAAGAAAAATTGGACCATACATACATAACAAATTTAGGACATATATGGGGTTGGTTTGATTGGCGTTGACTTCTTTTTCATGGAAAATCATTGTTTTAGTTCATTTTTTACTTTTTGGGTGCTTGACCTTCCATTGGAAGATACTTGAAATAAGCGATTGTTGACAAAAACCATGTGGTGGAAATCTCTCAACACTTGACTCATTTACAATAATTGGTAGTGACAATCGCCCAACACTTGACTCATTGTTGACTCTAAATGTTTTTTCCTAGAATGATTCATTGAGGAAGTAGAATAAAGTTTACATGACACAATCATGATTATTAGGAGGGCTTTGAAGAACTCTGTTGTGGTTGCTGGTGGTGGTGCTATAGATGTATGGTTTTGTCGTTACCATTTAGACATTAGTTATGTATAGTTAAGGATATTAACTATCTCAATGATTGTAAAATGTTTTTTTTGGAAATGGTGACAAGACGATACTTGAGGCAACATTCACTCATAATATCTCGGAAGTCTCAGCTACTGATAAACTCGTATTCTAAATCTCTTGACGTATGTTAAGTTGCGTCGAGCAACTCCTTAGCCAACCTGATAGTGCCAATGTGACTTTGCGACCGTCTATTTTATTGTTCAAAGAAATTTAATTAAGATACTCTTATTCCTGGTTAAGATACCCTGAGTTTACAACTGAACTTTTTCCTACATCGCACCTGTAATTTCATTATTATCCTACAATGAGATAAGTTCAAATAAAAAGTTTGGAACACAGGATGAGGTGCAAGGAAATTAGAAAAAGGGTATAGAATGTGTATAAAAAAAGGCAAGTATGAAAAATAGATATGTGGTAGGGGTGATAATTTTGGAAACAACGGGAATAACACGCCCCAAAATTGATCAGAAACTTACAAGAAAAATCATGTTTCTGTTGGATTTTTTTTACTTCGTGTCAAAACTAAGAGTCGTGTTATTAGTGTTTTTATTATATTGTTAATTTCCTTTAGGTTTAGTCGGGTGTTAAAATGACGAATTGTGTTAATTGTATTGTGTCTATGAACGGGTCATGTTTGTCTTAAGCAAAAGAAGTCGTGTTGTGTATGTGGTTTAATGGGTCTTATCATGTCGGGCGGGAACTAGGATCAAAAACATGATTTGACACCCATAGTTTTGGGGTAGAGAAAAATTTGAGTAGATGAAGGCAGTGATATTTAAAACCCTATTAGTTTGCAAAATTTTCTTTTTTCTAATAACCTCAAAGATGCATCCAATTACACTTACAAAGCATTGAAGGCAATAATTATTTGGTTAAATATTATATACATGTGGGGGGGGGGGGGGGGGGAGGGGTTCTTGCCTAATTTCTGCCTGCCTTTATAGAGAATGAAATAAAAACATATAATGGGAAACTAAAGAAGTAAAAAAAATGAAAAACAGCATACTTTTATAATAAATAAGCAGACTTAAACATCATTTGAAGACTTGAACTCATTAAGAAATAAAGAAAGTTATTATACAATGAGCATAGATACTGATTGGAATTGGAAGTAGTGCCACTTTTACAGTTATGCACTTGTAAATAGTAGGTACGATATATTTTTTTAAATTGAGAATATAAATACTAAAGGCATGGATTACGGTTGTAAAATATTAAAAATAGCACCAGTAAAATATTTGGCAGAACTATATAATAGGATGCTTGAATTTTGTTGCAGTTTTATCTATTCTGTATTTTACTGGTAAAGTTATCTATCCCAAATTTTAATTTGTTGGCGAGGCTTTTAAGAGCTTATTAGACGGATCTATTTTGGGGATAATGTTTAGATTTTTGTATGTGCGAACTTTGATAAGTTGTGTAGGAGATTGTGATTTGAGATTTTTTATGTTATTGGGTTGTGGTAATATGGCATTTGGCTCATTAGATTTTAGGAGATATAAAGGTCCTTATATGTGAATTAAATAAGTTGGGATTCCTATAAATCACAAAAAACTTGAACTAAATGAGCACTCCTAAGTTGAATTGTAAACTCTTGTACATGATCTTATATATGTTTCCGTTTGCTCGAATGAAGGAGTCTTTCTTTGACTATATTTGCCCTACTTATCCAGTTATGAAGAACTTGTGGAAGCTTCTGTAGAATCTCAAGATGGCGATAAAAAATAGTAATTTTCTTGCAAGTACATATATGATTTCATCCTAAACCTTCGGCCCACTCAAACCCCTTTTTATTCTCCCTAGACCTCTTCAGTACAATAATGACATAAAAAGGGCTCAGTGGGATTTGCATGCAATAAGGTTTTAATTATTTAAATAAAATCACTTTTCCAAAATTTCCAAAGGACCCCATTGTATCCATAATCATATCCCAGTCTTATCCTTCCCCGTATGCCCCTGCCCCAACTATGAAAAAACAAATAGGGCAGTTACTAGGTGTATCTAATAGATATCTATGTTGAATTTGTTTGTGTGCTTTCTAAATATCTATTAATTGAGTATGTACCGATTGTATTTAAACTTCTAGAAATTTATATAGTCGACACATTTCTGCTCATCAATTTTATTTCTGATGTGAAGAGGACTTGGAATCAACTAATCATGTCATTTGGTTGAGTTGTAATCCTTCTCATATTGGTGTGTCGGCTTATTTAATAATATCTTAATAAATGCATGAATTTCTTCTCGTGTGTAGTTATTTATGGATTCGATCAAATGTTTACATTTTATAAAAGAAACATCATTACAGCTGTGTGTAAAGCTTGGTTGTCCAGCTAACGAATGAAGAAAACAAAGAAGGCTGCGAGTTAAATATGAGGAGGACAATGTATGCAATCTACTAAATAATCTAAGCATAACTAATGTGGTAAACTTACTAGTTTCATATTGTCATAGTTCGTAAACATATTATTTCTTTTACATTTCTGTCATCGAAAGTACGATTCGTCCATTATCTTTAATTCAATTGGTTTTCTTTTATTTTCATCCTGAGATTGAGTGCTTGATTATATCGGTTTGTATTTATCTCCCTTCATTTCTTATTTGCAAGTTTATGAAATCCTTGATTTTCATATAGATCTACTGATGGATAATCCCTTAAAACATGCCTTTACGATTTGTTTGATCGGGCATAATGTTGCAAGGGTTTGGGTGGGTATGGATCTTGTAACCTTTTTTAAAGAGAATAAGGATTTGGTGTGGTTCAAAGGGATTATTGCAATCAATAAATAATGAAATTCCCCCTAAATAGAGTGGGGAGTGTTTTCAAGAAGAGTGTAAGAATGGAGGTGGTTTATGGAGAATAATTGAAGGAAAAGCTTTCTAAAAAGGGTTGGAATCTAAGGATGGGAGCCATAAAGTTCAAATTATATCCAATTCAAAAGATACAACATTAATGAACACTCAAGACATCAATTGGGGCTATTTTTTGTGAAATCAACTCAAACCACAAAAATTTACCTATTTGCCTAATCCTAGTCATGTCGTTTAACGGCTCCACTTATCACTTGTTTCCTTATTTGAAGGAGGACAATGTTTTGTTAATATGGCTCAACTGTTATGATATAAATTTTAGTTCCACCTAATATAAATAGTTAATGAGTTTTATTTTGTATTCAACAAAATTGTGTTCTCTACTATAATCACGTGGAAATAGCTCCAAATGACAAGGTATGGTATTTAAATGTTTATTTCCTAATATTCTTTTCCAATTTTAATTACGCTTATGTGTCAGAAAACTGTGGTTCATGTATATTTTGTGTGGACCCCATATTTACTTTAAACAAATGACTTGAAGAGTGTTAATTGATTACTTATTGTGGAAGGTTCCTGCTTCTCTTTTGCGACTGTGACTCAAATACGATCCGTACAAAAAGGATGCTAAATTTTCGTAAAGACCTCCCTTGTAGACTTCGATACTATTTTCATTCTTATATATAAAAATTAGGTATATCCTAAAGATTGGACTAATCTCTTATTTACTAGCACATGTCAACTTTAATCTCCAATCAAAATGGCTTCCTCATTGGATCGATATGTTTCCACCCATAATGCAAAGCTAACCTTATGTAAAAATAAATTTCTAATCATTGTTTCAAGTTAGAGACATTTTCATGGGTTTATGCTTGATTTGTTGATGGTTTTTCAAAAAGCATTCAATATTGGTCTAGTGTTCTACTGATTTATTGGTCTACTCATATACCAGTTGACCGATCAATTGGAATAATTTACTATAAGTTCATGTGAACATGTAATATTGTTAATTCCTTAAGTAAAACTCCAAAATGGCTTTATTGACAACCTAAATTTCTTTTGTCGGATCACTATGTGTTTCACTTCCTCTTTCGCTAGTTGGAGCTTGCAAAGCTTGTCCTTCTTATTTTTTTCGTTGGTTCATTATATATATATATATATAAAAGCTCAAACACGTCAGAACAAGAAAAAAAAATGAGATTCTTTCTTTATATATATGTTTTCTTCCCATATTTTCTTGATTTATTATTATCAAGTTCTATCATTGTTGATCACCAACTTGCAGATTATGGTTAATTGATTAAAATATTGTCAGTTTTGGTATGACTTGTTGCTGCAATGATATTCTGTAGTACGCTTATTGGGTGGGACAGTTAAGCTTTTAGTGGTAATTCTTAAGTCAAGATATATGTTGTGTTTCTTATGTGGTATAGCTAAAGTAGCTTACCATCCTAGGTGGAACGTGATGATTAGATGTAAAAGTTATTCCTCGTGTATAAGGGGCTTGTAATTTATAAACCAATATTGGGTGGTGAAAGCAGTACACCTACCCACCCCCAAACAACAACCACCCCTACACATAGAGACAATTTCTTATTCTTTTAGAGTAATTCTACACACACCAACTCTTAGTATCAATTCAATATCGAATTCGTTTTAAATGCATTGTACCATAGTGGGATCCACACTTTGAGTGGTGGGATCCACACTTTGGTACAATGTATTTAAAGTACATTCGGTACTATATTGGTACTAGAAGTAGGTCTATGTATCTTTATTCATTATTTTAGGGTGTTACACTAATTCCTTTATGCAGTAAACTCCTTTTCAAGTGGGTCCACTTTTTGCAAAAAAATATTGTTAATATATAAATGCATTGTCCTGTTACGTTATCTGTTTTTATATGCTTAAAAATTCCAAGTAATATGAAGGAAATAACTCCATTTGATTAAATGTGAATGATCACATGTATCTCCGTACTCATTTTATAATTTACTTTTTGGTTAATTCCTTACGTGAGGATTAGGACCGAGTAGTTCATTCCAATTCCCTGAACACGAGGCTCATTTGTGTCTGTGGTTATTTTGATATAAACATCTATAAATCAGTAACTACTTGTGTTCCTTCTACTTCTACTAATCTACGGCTGAATTTTATAAATATTTTTAGAGGTTGCCACTATGAAGTGACTAGCCATTTCCATGCTTTAATTCTGACACACACTATTTTTTATTGATTTGGAAATTAAGATATAGATACGAAGCGAACAATATAATTTAGGGTTTTTTGGTTCAAGTTATCCTCATATAGGATGTTGAGGGTTATATTCCCCCTCCCCTTTAAAATGCTATATTTTGCCTATATATATGATAGAAATGATTTGTCAAGACTATACAGGACCACTTGTTTTAATCCTGGTTGTCAGTTATTTTTCTTTGACTCCCAATTGAAAGGCAACTTTTTAAGTGACCATAAAATATTTAAAAGTAATTCCTTCTTGAATCTTTATCAGCATATCAAACTAATAACATAGAGTCTTATATAGGGTAGAATGCTTAAACAAGATTTAAGCATGAAGTTTTTATAGTTGAACTGAGTCAAGTCGAATATTGAAGGAACAAATAATTACTATTGGGCGTATCATAGAATTGTGGACTTAACAACTAGGACTAGTAACGTAACACCTATTAATTATGTGGATAATTATAATAGGGTTTGAAAGCCCAGATATCACATCACATTGGACCACGGGAAAATGTCCTTAGTGATCAATTATCAATATGAGTGTTTATCTACGAATTAGTTAGTAGCATATTTTGGTATTATTAGTTAGTATATATCTAGCAGTCATTTGCTTACAAATAAGGATGTCAGTCATTAACTATAGCAATAAATAAATATTAGGCTAGGCTATAGCCTAGCCTAGTAGTGAGAAAAAATTGAAATTGTGAACTTCAATTACAGGTGGGACCCCAAAAGGCTTAAGTATTTCAAGTTAGAGACATTTTCATGGGTCTATGCTTGATCTGTTGATGGTTTTTCATAAAGAATTCAATATTGGTCTATTGTTTTGCTGACCTATTGGTCTACTCATATACCAGTTGACCGGTCAATTGAGTAATTTACTATAAGTTAACGTGAACATGTAATATCGTTAACTCCTTAAAACTTCAAGCTGGCTTTATTGACAACCTAAATTTCTTTTTTCGGATACTATCTGTTTCACTCCCTCTCTCGCTAGTTGGAGCTTGCAAAGCTTACCCTTCTTGTTTTTCCGTTGGTTCATTTCTCAAATCTTTTATATATATATAAGCTCAAACACATCAGAACAAAACAAAAACAACTGAAATTATTTCTTTATATATCTGTTTGCTGCCCATATTTTCTTGATTTATTTTTATCAAGTTATGTCATTGTTGATCACTAAGTTGCTAATTATGGTTAATTGATTAAAATATTATCAGTTTTGGTATGACTTGTTGCTGCAATGATATTTTGTAGTATGCTTGTTGGGTGGGACAGTTAGGCTTTTGGTGGTAATTCTTAATTCAAGATATATGTTGTGTTTCTTATGTGGTATAGATAAAGTAGCTTACCATCCTAGGTGGAACGTGATGATTGGATTTAGAAGTTATTCCTAGTGTATAGGGGGATTATAATTTATAAACCAATATAGGGTGGTGAAAGCACACCTCCCCACACCCACCCACCCCCACCCCCAAACAACTACAATCCCTACACACACAGACAATTTCTTATTCTTTTAGAGTAATTCTACACACACCAACTCTTAGTATTAATTCAGTATCGAATGTGCTTTAAATGCATTGTACCATAGTGGGATCCGTACTTTGAGTGGTGGGATCCACTTTTTGGTACAATGCATTTAAAGCATATTCGGTACTAGATTGGTACTAAAAGTAGGTGTATGTATCTTTATTCATTCTTTTGGGGTGTCACACTAATTCCTTCATGTAGTAAACTCCTTTTTAAGTGGGTCCACTTTTTGCAAAACATTATAGTTAATATATAAGTGCATTGTCCCGTTACATTATTTATTTTTGTATGCTTAAAACTTCCAAGTAATATAAAGAAAATATCTCCATTTAATTAAATGTTAATGATCACATGTATCTCCGTACTCATTTTATAATTACTTTTTGGTTAATTCCTTATGTGAGGGTTAGGACCGAGTAGTTAATTCCAATTCCCTGAACACGAAGCTCATTTGTATTTGTGGTTATTTTGATATAAACATCTGCAAATCAGTAATTGCTTGTGTTCCTTCTACTTCTACTACTCTACTTCTGAATTTTATAAATATTTTTAGAGGTTGCCACTATGAAGTATTTTCTTGAAGATAGTAAACATGACTAGCCATTTTTATTCTTTCATTCTGGCACACAGTATTTTTTGATTGATTTGGAAATTAAAATAAAGATACGACGTGGACAATATAATTTAGGGTTCTTTGTTTCATGTTATCCTCATATAGGATGTTGAGAAATGATCGCATGTGCACCCCTTTTTTCCATTTTTGAGTAAATAACGCGTACCTACAAAAAAAAAATCAAACTTCAGTTATCTCTCTAGATATGGCTGAAACCACTCATCCTCAATACACTTCTTTTCTGTCAACTGAGGAAGAAGACGCATTCAACCAGAGCAATAAAAAAATAACAGTCGCATAAAATCCGAAGAAACCACTGAATCTATGTGCACAGACTTAAACTCACAAAGGCAACAAAAAGTTGAGACTCATCATCCTGTTAACTCCGTCCCTATGGAACATGACGATAATAGACCAAAACCTAAGGTTTCGTACAAGGATGCGATTGCTAGGAGGGACAACAAAGACATATTTTTTACGAGACTAATCTATACTGGTCAGACGATGAAGGAACTAAAGGTATTTTCATTAATGAATCCCAAAGTATTGATCTCAATACCAACCCTAAAGCTAATAACCCACTAAAACCTGAGCTTATCATCTCCCCCAAACGACTGGAGAAACTCCAAAGCAAGTGGAAGGGCAACATTATTGTGAGACTACTAAGTAAAGAGACCGGGTATAGAGCTCTCATCAATAAAATTCCTTCCCTATGGAATCTTCAAGGTGATTATGAGGTCATTGACCTTGAAGAAAGCCATTTTCTCTTCAAGTTTGACACGAAGGGTGACTACAACCATGTCCTCACGGATGTTCCCTGGATTATCAACAACCATTATCTCACGGTGAGGAAATGGGAACCTTATTTCAACCCAAAGAATGCTTCAGAAACTCACACAGTCGTGTGGATTAGACTACCATATTTATGTTTGGAATTTTTCCAAGAGAAGGTGATGCATGCAATTGGGAAACTGATAGAAGAACCAATCAAAATGGATATTAACTTCGTTTAAAGGTATAGAGGTAAGTTTGCTAGGATATGTGTTGTGGTTGATATTTTTAAACCCCTTATACCAAGATACCTTATTAATGGAGTTGAATATGAATTTCTTCCATCCCTTTGCTTAAATGCGGAATGGTTGGGCACATATAAGATTTTTTTCCCTCATTTAAGACTCCGACATGTACTCCGGCCAACCAACTGGGAAACAACCAAGCAATGGAAAGGGAAACACATTACGTTAACATTATAACGGCTAATACCTACACCGAGAAGAATAAGGAATCTATGAGGAACCTGGTACAAACACCCATCAGACTTTGGTCCATGGATGCTAGTGCAGCGCAAAAATTGGAAGCCTATACCAAAATCTAGCGGTTTTGGTAATTCCATGAGTTCTATAGCCCACCTATATCAGAGGCAGAACAATAAATTCAATGTCCTTATTGAGAAAGGACGCATCCATCCAGCTGTGAGAGGACAGAGAGGTCACCTCCTGCGTGGTACAAATAATGAAGGGGTAAGGAAGGTTATGGTTTATACTGACAGTGGGAAAGAATGGAGCACTCTAGTGAAAGTGCTATGTCTACTCATAATAAAAGGTTTCGTGAGGCGAGAACTTCTCAACCCACAGCAAGGAAGGTAGTCGACCGAGTTGAAATCTTAATAAATGAAGAACCTGTTGACCCACGACACGTAGAGACTCCAGGGTACATCAACAGTAATAGGCAAATTAATTATCTGATGGATAATGGTACGACTAACAGTAAAGAAATATCTAACAGTGATAGAGAGGCTGCAAAACAGTTAAAACCAGCTACTAACCCCCAACCACTTGATACATCTCATCTCTCCAACCCTAATATTTCCACGGCAAGTATAAAATGTACACCACCTGTTATAACTAATACACTCTTGCCAAAACATATGCATATTCTCAATGGAAACACACATGGAACTATACAAGATACCGCTAGCCATAATAAGGGACACGAAAATTCTACACAAAGAAATACATGCGGAGGAAGAAAACTTCTTGGTGGAAACCATGGTGGACGAAA
Source organism: Sambucus nigra (assembly GCA_949130495.1). Lineage (NCBI taxonomy): Eukaryota > Viridiplantae > Streptophyta > Magnoliopsida > Dipsacales > Adoxaceae > Sambucus > Sambucus nigra. The sequence continues at coordinate 3,177,770 of OX422213.1, forward strand.
TTGTGGTGGTACTAATAGCATGGAAGTTTTCCCATGTCCATTTGAGAATACAAGTAAATCTCTACTAATCACGAGAAGACTGGAAAGTAGAGACAAAGATCAAGTCAACAATGTCAACGACAGAAATAGTAAGAATGGTAAAGAACCAAATACCATGGTCTGACATCGAAAAAATGCCTTTATCCTCTAAGCTTTGCTTAATAAAGATGCTCGTATGGAACGGTAGAGGAGTGGGTAAACCCCTGTTTAAACCCACATTGGTTAAACTCAACAATATGTATTCCCCAGAGGTGCTGGTCATTTTGGAATCTTAAAATCCCCAGGATGATATGGGAACATTCTTTGAAGACCTAGGTTTCAATGAAAAGGAAAAATCAGACCCAAATAGTAGGGCTGGTGGCATTTGGGTCCTCTGGAAGGAACCAACTATTTCGATTAAACCAATCATCGTGTCTAGGCAAGCAATCCACCTTTTTGTAACGAGAAAAAACTACTATGATTGGCTTATCACAACTGTTTACGCTAGTCCTCTCCCCACCCTAAGGAGAAAACTTTGGGAAAATCTTTGCACCCTTGCTGATCAGTCCAAAATTCCTTAGATGGTCACCGAAGATTTTAACGACCATATTGACAGTAGTGAGAAGAAGAGCTACACCAACTGTCATGAGAATAGCAGTTGTTTCTCCTTCACGAGGAATATTGATAAATGCAATCTCTCGGAAATTAGAAATACGGGGCCAAGACTTACCTGGACCAATGGTCGTCTAGGTTTCACTAATTCTATGGTGAGACGTGACAGAACCATGGCTAATGTTGATTAGCGGATCATGCTCCGGAAGCGATCATGGACAACCTACCAAGAACTGCCTCGGACCATAGTCCCATGCTCATCTGCATAGAAGGTAAGTTCGTTCCTAAGTCTCTGAATAAACCTTTTAGACTCCTTGCTTATTGGTTTGAGAGGGCGGATTTCGACGAGCTTATAAGAGCTAGTTGGAAACCGAACCTTAATATTGATCATAATATTAACTTAGTAACTCAAAATGCCATGTTCTGGAATAAAAATATTTATGGAAACATCTTCCATAGAAAGAGACGCCTTCTAAGAAGAATTAAAGGGATCCAAATTATCCAACAAGAGAGATTTTCTCATAGCTTGGACCGTCTTGAGAGCGACCTCAGGGGCGAATATAATATTATCCTTCATGAAGAGGAATTTTATGGAAACAAAAATCGAGAGTCTGGAAGGTGACAAGAATATAAAAAAAATTCACACTTCCACCACTATTAGGAGAAGAAGAAATAAAATTGATGGGCTTAGCGTTGATGGTGAGTAGACGGATGATTCGAAAATTATAGGTAAGCACATATTGAGGATAAGATTTAAGCATGAAGTTTTACATAGAGTCTTATATATGGTAGAATGATGAAACAAGATTTAAGCATGAAGTTTTTATAGTTGAACTGAGTCGAGTCGAATATTGAAGGAACAAATAATTACTATTGGGCGTATCATAGAATTGTGGACTTAACAACTAGGACTATTAATGCAACACCTATTAATTATGTGGATAATTATAATAGGGTTTGAAAGCCCAGATATCACACCACATTGGACCAATGGAAAATGTCCTTAGTGATCAATTATCAATATGAGTGTTTATCTACTAATTAGTTATTAGGATATTTTGGTATTATTAGTTAGCTAGTTATTATATATCTAGCAGTCATGTGTTTATAAATAAGGATGTCAGTCATTGATTATAACAATAAATAAATATTAGGCTAGGCTATAACCTAGCCTAGTAGTGAGAAAAAATTGAAATTGTGAATTTCAATTACAGATGGGGCCCCAAAAGGCTTAAGTATTCCTTAGAAATGCACTTATGGACCTTTTGACACATAGGGAGACTATTATGACATTATAGTTAATAGTGGTAGGTTGTGTAAATTTAATCAGATGTATAAGGGAAAAAAAAGGGGGGGGGGGGGGGGGGGGGGGAAGAGATGCGAATTGTTAGAAACAATAAAATCTCGTGGCTCTATGGAACTAACTAATATCTGAGGACTTGGGGAACTAAAATCCTTAAGGTACTTGAACCTTATTGGATGCAAAAATTTTAAATCTACCAAATTCGCTAAACACAACCATATTGGAAATTGATTTATGGCATGGTATATCTTAATGTTCTTTTTAATTAATGTTTTCTCTTTGCGAGATGGATTGTCCATGATTTTCTTCCTAATTTTCTTCTCCTTTTCTATCGTGTGTTCAATTGATTATAGCATTAATCAACCTCATCACGACTAATAAAAAAGTTAATGAACGATCGAGTTGGTACATCAAGGTGAAAAATGATTTATCCTCAAGAGGACCCTTCGGATGAGCACGTGTAACTAAGAACATGGTAAGTACCTCTATACTCCTATTTGTTCAGTTACTTTTGTGTCAATAGTTTCATACGGCTACGAAACTTAATGAATTTTAAAATAATATCATTTTTTGTCACATTAGCAATTGCTATTTCAATTAGTTAATCATATTTTGAAAAAGATTCTAATAACTTTTATAAGGGGAAAGATAGGCTTATCTTATTCATTCATTCAAGTAAGTTTTAAAAAGTTATACGTTGTTTGTTTCTCCCTACTTATTCTCAATTACGACTTGTTCACACTGCCCAAGTAAAACACAAGCGTCTCGTAATAAGTTTTGTACAGGCTACCTAAAAGAATTATACACTAGTTTTTATTTGGTATGAAAAAAAATTGTGAATCTAGAAAAGAGTTCATTTGTTAAATTCATATGTAAATTCAATCAAATGCTTGGTTAAAACTAGGTGGTCATTCAACCACACAACCTGTTTAGCAAATATATTTCTTAGTAGTAAACCTTGTCTTGGTTCTCTTGAAACATCAAATACATAACTCTCTCTCTCTCTCTCTCTCTCTCTCTCTCTCTCTCTCTCTCTCTCTCTCTGTGTGTGTGTGTGTGTGTATTCCTATTTAGTGTTAAATAAAATAAACTTGGAATATGTCATTAGTAATTATTTATTAATTAGTATTGTTGCTATTACATTTAAGTTTACACTTAATTATTGAGCATGTCATTATTTTAGTATAAATTTGTAATTCAAGTGTGTTTGGTATCCACCAAAGTGGCCTAACAAGAAAGTAATTGCAAAAATTATATTGTATAATGGATTTAATACATATACTTTTTTTTGTATTAAGATAATGACGCATTAAGATATATTATTTCTTTCTAAATCATGTATAAATAATTATCCCAAATGTATATTGTTTAGAAATGTTTTAGAAATTATGTAAAGGGTTATTGAAATTTATTTTAATTATGTGGAATTGGATACCCAAAGGTACAGTACCTAAAGAACTAAAATTTCATAATTGCTTAACCCTGTCACTAACAAAATATAAATTGAGTGAACGCTTTATATGATATGGTTTATGCCCAAAGGAAAAAATCATAATGATATTATTTGTTCATCAATTATTATTTATATGTATTCATACTCAACGCATTAAAGTAAATTTATTTATTTGTTTATATACGTATTGAAATGGAATCAATTTTTCTGATTGGTGTGAACAAGTCCAATTTCATCAAGGTGCATGAATTTGGACATGGCACTCCAAACTGAAAAACCTGAAGGCTTCTGCTTAAAAGGAAAGGAACACATGGTTTGTAAGCTTAAGAAATAAATATACGGACTTAGACTATCTTCTCGTCAATGGTATATTAAGTTTAATGACACCATAATCTCTTTTGGATTCAAATAAATTACTGTAGATCGGTATATATATCTAAAGGTCAGAGGAAACAAGTTTATTTTTCCAATCCTGTATGTTGATGATATTCTTATTACATGAAACCAAGAAGTTTCTCTCTAATAACTTTGAAATGGAATATATGGGCGAGGCAGCTTATGTGATTGGAATCAAAATTTTTCGGGACCGAAAACTTGGATGTAAGAGTGCCTAGAGGTGATTGAATATTCTGATTCAAACTTTTTCGGATGTCTTGATAGTAGGAAATCGACTTTTTTTATGTTTTCCAACTGCGGGGAAGAGCTGTCTCATGGAAAAGTGCAAAGTAATCAATTATTGTATCATCTACTATGGAGGCTGAATTTGTTGTATGCTTTGAGATCACCGTTCAAGGATTATGGTTACGGAATTTTATTTCAGGACTTGGAGTTGTCGACTCTATTGCCAAGCCACTGAAAATTCATTGTGCTAATGCCGCAATTGTTTTCTTTTCTAAAAACGATAAGAATTCCAATGGTGTTAAACATGTGGAATTGAAATATCTTTTCATCAAAGAAGAAGTACAGAAAGAAAGAGTATATATAGAACATATAAGCACATAAATAATGATTGTTGATCCGTTAACCAAGGGACCCAAGGGGTGTAAAACGGATGGATACGGAGCGGATACCATTGTATCCACATCCATATCCGTCAAGACTCCACACTATCCGTATTCGTATTCGTATCCGCCCGGATAATAATTTCAGCTATCTATATTCGTATCCTCTCGGATTTTTTGGATTCGGATAATATACTTATCCATTTTTATTGTTTAAGATACATTAAGATACACATAGCATATTGAACACTAATTTAATCAATTAATTAAATATATAATTTTTCATTCCATGTAAGATATAGAGAATGTGTGAAGCATAAAATTAAACTATAAAACAAGGTTTGAGCAAAAGTACTAACCTTTAATGTGCATTTTCTTATTCAATTTTGAGTCATTGAAATTTGTATCCTCTTCAGTTTCTCTAATGTTTGAGCAAAATTGAAATGAAGCATCATCTTACCTGAAAATAATAACTCAATTAAAATATTAACGGAGAAAATAAAGAATATATTACAATAAAGAAGGGATATTATTTTTTACCCTTTAAGTTCCTGAAGTGTGTCTTTCTCATCTCCTTTCCTTTGTATCCTTGTCGAATTAAGCATTAAGGTAATCACAACTCGCAAGTTAGTAGTAATGCATAAAGATAAGACATTAATTGTTTGAACATACTAATTCACCCAAATAAAACTTCACCAATATATTGTACTAAAAAGATAAATCCATGAGTTTAATAATACATGTAACATAAGTTTTTCTTATATATAAAAGTTTCTTCCACCAAAATCCGCCCCCGTAACACAAAAATTATCATCTTCAACTTCCAAGGTCCCACAAAGCTGTATTGGATAAGAAGAAAGAAAAAGTTATAAACGGATTATTAGCATTAGCTATTCATTATCACAAGAAGAACAATACTAATAAAAATATTCAATTAATAATAATACTTGAAAATGAATTTTCAAGAGCCTAGCTATTCATTATCATCAGCAACCTTAAAATTTTCTAAAATTTTGCAAACAAATAATAGGTTAGTGTTTATTTATGTTTAATAGTAATGACAAATATAAATTTTATTTTGACTTACCCAGTTTCTCTCCAACAGAAGACAACCAATCTTTCAAACACTCGACAGTCTCAAAAGCTAAAGATGAACGTGTATCATCCACAACTCTACGCCCCCAACTAAAAGCTGACTCTGATGCAATGGTAGTAACAGGAATAGCTAAGATATCACATGCCATCTTCGCAACTGTGGGGAACTTTGGCCCATTAGTCTTCCACCAATGCAAAATATCAAATGCAAACTCATTATCATCGTCGAGAGGGAATAAAGCTTCCTCGAAGTAGTGTTCTAATTCAGACTTCTGAACTATAAATGAAGCATTAGAGCGCCCATAATAAACCTTTTAAATCCTCCTGTAAAGCCAGATCTTGCTTGGGGAATAGTATCAACTTCACGAGTAGACTTCTCACATCTATCCCCAAGTATGATGGGAGAACATGAAGATTCACTATTTAGACTTTTATATTCATCATATAACTCAAACAAAGCGGTGCGAACTCTGCGAATGTAACTTTCTGCCAAAGAACCATAAATCTCACGATAAGCATAGTGAACAAACTCCATTTTGTACCGAGGGTCCAACACCAGCCCAAATGTTAACACCAAACTACAATCCTCCCAATACTTGTCAAACTTTTCTCGCATTTTCAACACCATCAAATGAATATAATCCACATTACTTTGCATTTATTTATTCAACTGATAATTAATAGTACAAACATCATTGAAATAGTAGTTTGCAGTTGGGCATTTTGTCCCTGAAATGCGATTTGTCATTTCATAAAAAAAATTCAAACATTCACAAATTTTTTTACCCCGTTCCCAATCATGCTCATTTGGAAGAAACTCATAATCACGATCCAACTCTGCCAAGCGCTCAAAAGATCCTCTCAATTCTATGGCACTCTCTAGCATAAGATACGTAGAATTTCTTCTAGTTTGACAATCTAATTCCACATTCTTTTTAGAATTCAAATGAGTCTGTCATAACGCAACATTCCAAATTTGATTTCTTTGAAGTGATGACCCAACGTGCTTAACACTATTACGAATTCTCTCAATAAAAGTATCAATCACTTTCAACCCATTCCTAACAATCAATTTAATAATATGAGTAGTGCAACGAGTAGGAAACATATCACCATTTTGGAGAAGAACTTTTTTACCATTCAACCATGACTTAATATGCTCTACCATTGGCTTATTGTATCCAGCATTATCAACTGCAATAGTCATGAGCTTTTTATCAATATTCCACTCTAAGATTCTAGTCTTCACCCATTCAGCTACATTTTCAGCATCATGTGGACATTCGATCCAACAAAAAGAATTTATTTTCTTATGCAATTTCCATTCATTATATATGTAATGGAAACTCAAACAACAATACCCAGTTCCTTGATGTTTAGGAGTCCAGATGTCTGTAGTGAGGCTAACCCTAGATGTATGACTTTCAACGCTCTTGTAAAGTTTTTCTTTTTCACATTTAAAACCTCTTTTTAAATCATTTCTCACAGTAACTCTTGACCGAAATTTATAAGTAGGACAACAATAAGAAAGCCTATACCTAAAGTACTCGTGCTCGTCCATAAGAAAGGAATAATCATGTTTACCAACCATTAGAGCAAATAAAAGTCTCTCCACATCTGGGTCAAATTTGTAAGTGCCAAACTTTGGAACCGAATCACTACATGACTTAACTGCGCCAATAAGCTTCTGTCGAATGTCTCTTCCACTCGTAACCTTACGTTTACACGATCTGAGATGGTTGCTCAAGTGTGAGGTTCCTTTTTAACTCCCCGCATCAAACTTTCTTTTTCAATGGGTGCAAGTCGCCGTAACAGAATTATCTGGATGAACCTCTCTATTAAAATCAAACCACGTGTTAAATGTAAGTTTTTTATTGTGCTCTTTGTTCTCACTAGCTTTGTTCTCACTAGCAACACTTGCGCGATCCGACGAAATACTCTCCACTGGAACAGGAGAAGATTCATGCGTGGAAGGATTGTTTTGATTAGCTTATGTACACATATTAAACTGCATCGTGTTGAGGGATAATAAGTGATATGCGACGTTCCCAAAAATAATCTATTTTTTAAAAGAAAAAAATTACAACGAAGAAAAGGCATAGAACTGATCTTTAAAAAAAATATGAAACTAATTTTAACAAAAAATTTGTTACCTAAAAATTTTCATCCTAATATTACAAAAATGTATCTAGAAGGATCCATATCAAATTCAGTAAACCCATCAACAATGGGTGACCATCAATTCAGTAAATTCAACCTAAAAGCATAAAGCCATTTAATTGTCCATTTAATTGTCCAAAAAAATTCAACCTAAAAGCATAAAGCCAACATATCCTGATGACATTTGATTCGTCGAATCTAATCCAATTAACCAGTAGTAAAAACTGTTGTAATTCATCACCAACAACCATGTGCATACTCAAAACTTATTAAAAATAAAACATTACAAACTGATGCAATAAAAGAAAATTAAAAAGAGAAAGAAAGAAAAAAAAATATTAAAACATTATTTGAATGCAATTTGAAGATCTCCAGTTTCATACTCGTTGTTTCATACTCGCAGGGGAGTTGAAACTTTGATATTAACAAACAGTTTGTCACCTGTAAGAACTGATAATAACAAACTTTGATATTCAAAAAATAGGTGACTGACCTTGTGACTGAGGGGAGTTGTGAGACCGGAGCGGAGGGAGATCGCAGGGGAGATCGAAGGAGATCGGAAGGGAGATCGGAGGGGAGATCGAAGGACACCGGAGGGAGATCGGAGGAGATCGGAGGACAGCTGTGGGAGATCGGAGGACAGCGAGGGAGCGGCGGGAGATCGAGGGAAGAGGGAATGGTTTTGGGGAAATAAGGAGATACCGTGGTGTGTTTTTGGTTATTAAGGTTAGGTTAGATTTTTAAAGTTTATATAATTATACTTATGCCCAATTTTTTTTTAAGTTTTAGTTTATATATAAAATATTATATGGCTAATATTTTACACTTTGTTAGACAGATACGGATATCCGGCAAATTGGATATCCGGTAAAACGGATACTCCGTGTCGGATACGGATTATCCGTGGCGGATATTACTGCTATCCGTATCCGTATCCATTTTTCGAATATTTTTATAGAGTATACATATTCATATCCATTTGCATTTTTTCGGATAAATATCCGCAAATTCGGATTCGAATATCGGACGGATGCGGATTTTCGAATATCCATTTACAGCCCCAAATACGAGTCTTGGAATTATCCCATAATATTTGAATATCTGGACATATGTAATTTATAAATTACTCTATTAGATATCTTGAGATATCTTAAATAGTTGTTTTTATTAAGTTTCATATTTTCCAATTAGTATATACATTATGTATGGAAGAATGATAATAGGAATAGCCTTGACAAAAGACATTATTGTTGGACCTTACATGGCAATAGATTATTTTCCAGTTGCCTCACTAGTGAATTATATTAAATAGGTTACTAATGTCGTGGTGCATGGAAGGGACTACATCATTTTAGTGATATATAACCGCCATGACCCGCATTAGTAGGTTATTCAATATAAGGGATGCAATACAACCAAATTAAGTTGAAATTGAACTAATAGTTTGTTGGGATATATTTTTGTGATCATATAATATTTTTATATCCCATAGATATAATAAATGACATGTCTTTTTGTTAAAGAGGTACAATAAAAGGGTGTCTCCTTGACAGAGAATGGACATGCCTCTTGATCAAAGGTTGGGTCCTCTCTCTACCTATAAAAGACCCACACAATTCCCATAAAAGGTGTTGGAAATCACAATTTCTGTAGAAAATAGAGAACACATTAAAGTGTAAGGAAATTATCAAAAGGGTCAAGAGAGATAAACACCAATTCTTGTGACTATAAAATTTATGACACGTTTAAGAATAATACAATGGATAACACATTTAAACTAATTCATGATAGTTTTCTGCTATCCTGAAGGACTGAAAGACGGTATTTGCCTAACTATCTGTAGCTCTCTACCTTCTAAAATATATTTTTTAACTTGGATCTAATTAGTAAGAACCAACTTCGTAGTTTTTTCCATGAATACTACAGGAAAAGACAAGATCCTCACTGGAAATAATTAAATGTGAAGTAGAATTTTTGAGATTTTAACCTCAGAAAAGTTCAAGCATTGGTGTAAGTAACACAAGTCTTATAGTTGTCACCCTAATTGCAATGGGAACTCACCAAGGCCTTATATTTTATGGTAAAAAATATAAGAAAAAACGGGACTAAATTGTCATCCTCCTTTGAAAAGTTAGGTGTAGAAGCAGGAGTTCTACGACTTTAAATTTGAAAAACCTATGACTTGGGTCAAAGACTCCCAAATAGACTTCTCGTACTGATTGGTTGGTAAACCTATAAGAAGTGGTGAGATTGTAATATGATCACCGATGAGAGAGTAAAATGAAAAAGTATAAATTCCAAAGCTTAAAGTTCAGAAAACTACAAGCCTTATGGGCATTTGTGTCTCTTTATTTATTTTTTAATCTTAATTTGAAGATTGAATCTGGCAAAAATCTCTAGTTTGAAGAAAAAAATATTTATCTTAGACCTAAAATAAAACCTATGAGTTGATATTTTTAGAGTTAAGGATCCAGAGATACAAACAATGTTTAGCAAACCAATGAAATTTGAGGCAAAAACAAATTAAAATTTTAAAAATAAACAAACGATTAAATTTTAGGAAAAAAGTGATTAACATATAAAAATTAAATAAACAATGTTTAACACCTCTAAGTAGATTGGTATTCAAACCTAGGAAGCAAAAACAATTAGTATCTGAGCCAAAAAATTAGAAATCCAAGACTTGTTAAACTTAGAAAAACTTGTTTTGAGTTTAGGGAGCTCGAATCACACATTCTCACAACAATTGACATGTAGCTTTTCGATCCCTCATTCTTAAGCTAGAAAATTGTAGGAAATTTTATGATAAAAAAATAGTGAGTGATTGTAATTCTATTGAGAGATTGTTGATGTAATTGACGAAGTCTAATGCAATACATGGATAAATTTGGGTTTAATCAGTTCTTCTCTACTTACTCATTTCATGCTTTTAATTGCTTACAATTATTCTTGGATGATGATTATGGAGGGCTAATCTCCCATTCAAGGGATGAGTTGAAGACCCCATGAATCCAAATGGTTTATTTTGCTAATTTTAATTTTGTTGATTTCCTATTATTAGTAAATTTAATTCCTACTCTTATTTTCGCAATGAGAAATAGAAAATCATCCTTTAGAAATGATTGAAAATTGTGTTATCATATTATCATTTGATTAAAACTAGTGATAGGCTTATCAAATTGATTAAAATCTTAATATAATTTTCTTCTACTCTTATTTTATTTTGTCTAATTAAAATTTGTTGTGTGAATCGATCCTAGCATGTGATTCATTTGATTAATTTTAATTAATTTTGAGTAGTGTTGTGGGAATTAAAATTACTTTTCTAAAAGAATATTTAATTAATTCATTAGTGTAATGAGAATTACCTTTTTAATTAAATGAATATTTTGGAAATCAATCAAATTAAAATAGTTCAAGTTAGACTAATTGTGTGAAATAGGGGTGGATCTACATCCCCTGATCTTTCTCTCCCATTTAGTTATCTTTCACTCACTTTCATCGTCCCCTTTTTAATATTTCTTTGCACTTTTACTCTAGTTTAATTACCTTTTCTTATTTAGTTACTTAGTTTAATTCACCATCATCTCAAAATTGTTTTAATATTAAAAAAATCATAAAAAAATTTAGAAAACAAACAAAAAGATAATATATATAAAGAAAAAAATAGTTAGAAATTGGATTATATGATTTTTCATTTGTTTCGCTTCTTAGAATTGGATTGACGCCCTTACTTACCTCTATACGAGTTTGTGATATATTTTTTATAGGTAAATGACAGGAGTTGATTAGCTTGGCTTGTCTTACAATGACACATTACACAAAAGTTCAAGTTAGTAGAAATTAGATCCTACAGGAAGGTAGAATCCTAGGATCCGGTAAATTGAAATGCAATCTCCAATGAAAGGATTAGACTCAAAATTAGAAATCAAATACTTTGTCCAAAAATTAGGATCTTGAAGTCTCGGAATTGGGTTAAAAGGGTCCTAAATCACTCGTACTCGCTCGATTGAAACATAATACATAAACCCCTCATTTGATGATAGAAACATATAGAGAAGCTAAAATTAAAATTAGATCCCCAACGAAAGAGTTAGACGCAAAATAGGAACTTCGAGTTGGGACTAAGCGTACCAAATCTCCCTATCCCACAACAGATGTCTCGAGAACAAACAAAGCTCTCTAAATTACGTTGATAGAAAATAAAATGGGATCAAAGTCTGATATATATGATATAGTTGGAAGCAAAAATAAGAATTCCAGGACTTCAAACTCTCAAGTACCTCAAGCTATTGCGTAAGTAGCCCAAATCGTCCGTTTTCATTTCGATATGTAAATAAACACAAGGGTTCGTAATGAAACCTCAATCCCCGGTGGGGGCAAAAGTGTTGGTAAATATGCATGCAAAAGAATAAATAAAATTCCTCTATTTATAATAATAATGTCAACTTCAATGCAATAATGTAAAATTTTGAACTCTATTGAACTTCAAATTAATTCTGAAAACTTCAAGGCGTGATGTCACTTTCCTAAATACATTATTTTCCCCACCAAGATAATTTGGTATACAAATGGGAATCCACAAAACCGTACTCAAGATACAACGAAGCAATTGCACTGTTTGCAAATTTTATTTTTCAAGACAACCTTCGGATGTAGCAATGAAGAACAAACAATGAAGTTACTATTTTGTTTCTATACACAAAACATAATAAGATAATTTCGTATCTCCTAAAAATTGTAAGTGAGTAATTGCAGGGGTTGGGAAATTTGAAACTGGGTTAATCTGAATAATGTATAATTTCTAATTAGGCACCCTTTATTTATAGGAAATGAAAGGCTTTATCTTCAAGAGTCATGACTATTGGATTTAACAGTCTTAATTAATTCCGAAATGGGTTGACTCTCAAATACCAACAGTTATAAACCATTTTCGAACAGGTGCAATTAAAATCGAACCAATTTTACATGAATAAAAGAATGATCGCGTTCAAGCTACCGCGATCCGACTCGGACGAATTCTGACAATCCGCTACCACTACGGACACACGAAGTGCAAAGTGTGCCACTAGCGACTCTACAGCCCACTGCCCCGTACGCGCATGCATGCGTACGATGCTTCACACTGTATTGGATCTCTTTTGAATAGCCCTCTAAATTGCTTGATGAAGTAACTCTTCATCTTCTATTTGTACTTATTAAATGCACACTTTCTTTATATTTTTCCAATGTGGGACAAAGGTTGCCCACTTCTTTTATAGCTTAGTGGATATCACTTAGCTTTACTCATTTTCTAATATGGGACACTCTCCCTTTTATATTGGCTTTATTTCCCACTTTCCTCCACACACTTCCAAAGTGTGACAAGCTTTCACACACCAAGCTTTTACTCACTTATTTTTAAAAACTCCATCATTACTCCACCATTTTTAAAATAAGTTTTGTAAATCTTTGATTGTCTGTAAGACTGTGTATAAGTACTGGTGTCTCACGACTTGAACCAATACCCTGTGAAGATTCATCAAGGCTAACCATGAAATTATAGTTGACTTTGTGACACCCCGCCTAATTAAATACCGAGCGATCACTCCTTTATTAAATTAAAATCAAGGTGAACAGTTGGTTCATTCTTAGCATCACTGTAGTAAAAATACTTTTCCAATTTAAACACCCTAAATAATTAAGCTAAGTGTCAAAACCATTTAAAACCTTATTCTCATTTTATTAAATCCGGTTATAAAACCTTAAACCATTAACATCTAAAGAGTCACACATTAAAAATAAAAATAGAATTGAATATACACGAATTTAATCATCAATAATCAATCCCAACATTTACAACCCTTAAGGAAAACATCCTGACAGTAATAAATCCCGAAATAAAGGTACTGAAAATAAAAATTGCTATCTCTGACAATACCAACTAAATAATAGATGAGGGCGACACATGCCCCTGCTGGATAAAGCTGAACTAGGAGTAGAATCAAATGTATGAAGTCGTCTAAACAACAGGCCTGCAACTCCCACCTAAGCTGCAGCACATTCCTTCCAAAGAATCCTAAGTAAGACGCCCCTGTGGCTGGGCACCTGTAATACATACATATATATACAAGAGAGAAAAAGAGAAAAAAAACGGGTCAGAGCCGGATAGTGTGTTTGATTTAAAATTCGTTTAGCAAGTATTTAAATTGATACAGGCCAATGCAACAACATATTACTGCGACACTCTCTTGAGAAATTCTCACCTCTCTTCTAATGTGCACACCTATCGCACTAACCCTCCCAATGGTATATCTCGTCATATACCACACTATCTTTCCCCAATGATTTAACTTATCTTAGGTTATTCGCAGGATTTTAAAACTGAACAACACAAGTATTTAAAACGAAGATTTCAACTTATAACCAAAGTTCTCATTTTAACTTTATTAATCAACAAAGTTTTCCAGTGTCACATTATACTTTCTCAAAACACGTATTTATAATTTGAGTCATCAACCATATCCTACTTACAAATTCACAGTAGGTAATTCCAGATTTCAGAATTTCATATATGTATTAACTACTCGTAAAATATATATATCATAACAGCACCCCACATAAAAACTATGGTACGGGCATATTCTACTATCCAACCCCATATCACTCATATTAAGGGGAATACAAATTCGGATTCACTCTCGAATTGTATTAGCACATACACAACAATATTGAGGCGAAGCATAGATTCCAAGTCTCTAAGAGGATGGCACATACCCGCGTCTCTTAGGACCATATGAACTATCAAATCAATAGCCTGTACCAAGGAAATCTATCTCCTAGGGTACGAGTCAATATCCCCCATAAGGCAACACAGGATAAGATCGTCCCAGCGCGGCAACCTCAGGGATAGCAAGTAGCGTGGGTATGTTTTTCACATGTATATAATATATGCATACACAATCATATAAATATACCACTTTTATTATATCAATTTAGGTTTATCCAATAACCCACATTCACAACATTTATCCTTATTTTCCCATTATTATTTATCAAGTATAATGGTTCGTTTCTAACTTTAATTCGAAGGGTTTTTCCAACTTACTATGTAACCCTCATGGACTCCATTCTTCCAAATGTACAATTCAGTAAATATCCATTTATGTTCCAACGTAACTCTCTCTTACGTGTCTCCCCTTTAATATATACATAATTGAATTTATTTATTTATTTTTTTTCTAAGAGTCCTCAAAACATAAAACTGTCTAGCAAAAAAAATATTAAAAAATATTGAACAGTCCGATCGAGCTGAATTTTTTTTTTGTAGCTTCCTCTCGTCTTCAGCTAATTCTCTGTAAAATTTGACCCAATTCCAACGGCCCGATCGTCCGAAATAAAATTTTTAGTTTTTGTATCTGATTAGAACTCTTTTCTTAATCAAACTCTTAATCCTTTACATGACAAAGGGCTTCCAGAATATCCAAAAAAAAATTAAAAAATATTGAACAGTCCGATCGAGTTGAATTATTTTTCTGTAGTTTCCTCTCGTCGTCAGCTAATTCTCTCTAAAATTTCATCCAATTCCAACGATCTGATCGTCCGGAATAAAATTTTTAGTGTTTGTATCTGATTAGAACTCTTTTCTTAATCAAACTCTTAATCCTTTACATGACAAAGGGTTTCTAGAATATCCAAAAAAATATTAAAAAATATTGAACGGTCCGATCGAGCTGAATTTTTTTTCTGTAGCTTTCTCTCGTCGTCAGCTAATTCTCTCTAAAATTTCATTCAATTCCAACGGTCCGATCGTCCGGAATAAAATTTTTAGTGTTTGTATCTGATTAGAACTCTTTTCTTAATCAAACTCTTAATCCTAATCATTCCTAAACCAATATGAAAGATGCATCAACGAAATAAGCAAGATAAAAACTTGCCTGGGATTTTCAAAAATCTGGTTTGGTGTTGAATTTGGTGTGGTTGCGTTCCCCGTCTCGTGATCTACGCGTTGGCGGTGGCGGCGGTGCAAACGGTTGAGTTTTGAGCCTTGAAATGCCTTGAGAGCTCTCTCCTCTCCTCTCCAATGTCCGTTCTAGTGTTTTGAGTTATCTAACCCCAGGAGATAACCTAAACATCTGATATAACCCCTTTAATTTTCGTGGGTTTAATTACCCAAAAATACAAAATGACTAAAATGCCCTCCCGGGGTACTAATTAGGCCTAAAAACGCCCCGAGACCCAAATCAAACTCCTGGGTATACTTTTCTGACTATCTCGACCCTTCCGGACGCGTTGGCGCACTCAAAATGACCATACGAATAACTTATAAAATATTAACTTTTATTAATCCACATTTAGTCCCGCACGACACAGGCACGCCCCGACTTAAATTTCCACAATTATCATTTTATTCACACGTGACAATATTATAAAAATAAATCTCATATATTACTATACTCATCCAGTAATATGCAACAAATAATATATTCCCAAAAATTACTAACTCTTGTCACGCTAGTAAATATTTAAAACAACATTTCGGATTAAAATTAAATTAATTTATCTCAATTAAATTTAATAAATCCCATAATTTAAAAGCCATGAAAATACGGGGTATTACATACTTCCCCCCTAATAACGGAATTTCGTCCCGAAATTCGGAAAATAAGGCCTATTAGGTAGCACAATTGTGGATATCCTTTTCCGTACACAAACTAACTACACATTACGGCGCTCAATCACTATAGCCCTATCTTCACAGCAACATTGTTTTACATTCTCATTGGAAACACTTCACATTGTACTCCCAACTGACAACATTTGAAAGGTTACGTCTTTAAGTTATAAATTCCATTATCTCACTATCATTAGGAGGCCGCACCTCACTACATGACAACTACTCGTATTTATTCATACACAAAATTCCCATTCTGAGAAGATCATACGAACATTTGACCACTTTTGACTGCCTAAAACAGTCGTGAAATTCCACCATAGTTATCGGATATTTTCTCGACCGATCCAAAAATTCTGATTATCTACTCTCCTCTAAACATACGGAAGGAGAATAATCGAGGTTCTTCCATAACAAAACCTTAATAAGTACCTCGTACGTGACAAACAGGTACGAGTGCTTCTACAGAGCATTCTTGAAATCATCGTACCAAGATTCCAAAATCTCCTTCACGTGGCTCCATTAATCTTTAATCACCATGCGCTTATTCCCTGGCTAAGGGTGATACATCCTACTCGAAACGAAATCTTATCTCCGCTAGTTCCTGAAATCCCATATCAAAGGTGGGATTCACTAATCTCATCCTGATTCAGAAATTTATACTGCGCCAGACCATGCACTGGCGTGATCCTTCCTTTCAAAGGAAGTCTGGGGCATACTAGTTAATACTGTAAGCCAGCCCAAAGGAATATCAATCACTTCCTTCTCGGCGACTTAATTCACATGTTCGGAATAAACCCTTGATCTTGTTTTGACGATGGCAACCCATCCAAGAACTTTACCGACTTTACCAACCTCTTCCAATTTCAGGAATTTTCGATAAACACAAAATTCTTTGGTTGATTCTCCTCTTTTAACCAAACCTTACCTATGGGCAGTGCATGTAGAGACTACTCACTACGTCTCGCTAAACATCGATTCTTCCCTTGAAATGTCTCACATTAAGTGACATGTAATACTCCCCTTCCTTCCTTGGAGTATGCCGAAAGTTCCGACCCGTGCTCTTCTCTCCACGAAGCGCACTTCTGTATCTCTTATACTATACTAACATCATTACTCTTTGTATGCGCAAGTCGCTCTCACACTTGACTAATAACAACTCCGCTCCGAGTGTGCTTCATAACAATTAAATTCTACTCTATTCAAGGAATACCAATTCTTGAATGGCTTCCCACAGCCTTCCAATCAAGTTAGGGCGTACTATTCTAATTGCACACTTATGTATGGATTATCGCCCATCATATGACGTTTAATCCACTCTATCACTTCCACTTCGTTATACTAGTCCCACAAACATATATTTCACACGTCTATTACCATGTCCCTTCGACTCGGACTATTTTAACTGTAGTTAACCAAGATGCCCACATTTTTGCAACACTCCGACCGCCCTGGGAGAGCGAACGGCGTGCTACTCATCTGTAGGACTAACTAAATTCAACGGAATAGAAGGAATAGGGCATTCAAATTCCATGAAAATAAAATAGGAATAATAATTCTCAACCTTCCTTAGATAAGTACAACAACTTTCCCAAATAGGTACAACAACCAAAATAAATCACTAACGCTCTATTCATCAAAATAATTACAGGTCATCTCTTTTGTATAATATAAAGTTCTTTCAAGATAATCCATGCTAAAAATCATTCCAACTCTTTATTCACCTTGTGTTCTGTACGCGATTATGACATTTGGGTACTCTCAATCACCCTAGAAATCAAAATTCTTAAATTCTCCTTATCATCGTTCCACCCCTCAACTCGTGGGGATAACTTTCAATTCTTTCCTACCACAAAAATCCGTCTCTAATGACCTTAAAACAAAATTCAACTTCCAACTTACATACATAATTACTTGATCCCATTTCGACCAGGGTACCGAACTCATGGAATAGTGACCAAACGTCTCCCTATTTCCAACCTTACGCTAAGTTTCATGCGTGGGATGTCTCGTAAATCGAAATCCAAATAAGGAACCCCCCCGATACACTTCTACCTAGCATTGTCAGTTATCGAAATCCGTTAGGTCCTCCGTCCATAGTATATACCCCTTTATTCCGTCCCTTGACAGAAAAGTTACAATTTCTCCCGTAATTATGCTTAACAAAGAACGTTTTACCAATTTTACTATCGTCCCGTATTGGTTGATGGTAATTACCTTCTATAAACCTCGGATACATACGATCGAAATTCTCTAAATTTCCTTTTTCTAACATTAGGGGTATAACTCTTAACTCCCACATCTCTTAAGGATAAATATAACACTGCACTCTTCCTATCACTAAGTCCGGAGTGCTAAATATAATACCGAGTCAAGTCTTTTCGCTCAACGGTAAATCCCGGTACATACTGAATTATACTGATAAAGTCTATACATACATTGGTATCGAATATCTCGAGCCCACTATCTCCTCCGAAGTCTCTAGGATAGATAATATAAGTGCGAGTCCAACCTTCTTACAAGTAAAGCCTCGCCAAAACAAAACGTGTTGCACTAATGTAACTACTCCGATAGCCTTGCAATAAATGCCCACTATCATACTACCCATTTCTATAACATTTTAACAAAGATGATATCATACTCGTGTATCGCATCACTACAACGAGTAGCCTCAATAAAGTATAAAAAACTGTTAATATACTCATTCATCCCCCGCGGATATCACCAAAGAAAAATCCCGCTATACTAAGGAAAAATATTCACATAATGGTAACATTTATAATGATATGAATTAAACTCGTCTCACATGCTAATCTAGCAATGAACAAAATATGGTGACTCGCTCGTGTCACATAAACATGTCGCATCCTCTAAGGATACAACTTATACTTCCATCCTGGCAATCGTCTTGACTGCACAAATGGTTTTCGGACGTAACACGTCTGCCCAAACCAAAACAAAATTATTTTAATCATTGCCTTTTACTAGACACCGTATTCTTGTCCTTTTTCTCATTTTGGAACATATTATTGTGAGCTATCTCACTCCGCACAAAATACCTCAACACATAGTCCACTTACCACCCGTCCTACTAACCAGGTTAGGATTGTCCTTCTCTTGAACTTTAGTAGAATCGATTCCCGTTAGCCATCCCGGTTGTTCCCTTAGCTTTTTAGGCCATAAAGATCATGTTGCTATCTATAATAATACTTACTGAATTTTCCATCACTTTGTAAGAATTTAACTATCTGAAGCATTTAAATGGTTTTCCTGATGTGTATCCACATCCTTTTGTGGTGTTATACCACCACCGTCGTATTCAGTCTTATTCTCGACTAAATTCTTCGATTCCTTTAACTTCCCCCACAAAGAAGCGTTATCATCTATATTGACAAAATATGACATTGTCAACCTCTGAATCGATCGTCCATCAGAATTTCCTCCTCGAGTATTATCAACTATTATTACAAGTTGGTATCCCACTTGGAGTCGTTTCCTCCACTAGTATCTACCTCTATCACAAAATTTGCTAACGATTAGGATTCATATCCACAATTGGACTTCTATCATGCCCTCCTACGATGAGTTCAGAACCACGTTTGCTTCTCATCCTGAACAGTTGAGGAAGGAACATACGGTCAACGCTGTACCTAAGGTTCTCCTATAGGCATAGCATTCCATTTCTAAAATTGGTGGTTGACTCCAACCATTATAATTTCGTCCCGAAAGCAAAGAAAATTTTCTCTAAATTTTTACTTTCAGTTTGCCACACTCCGTCCTATATTTAAGCCTTTGGATACTTTACCTCCTTTGATAAACACATACAATTTTCGCGTTTCTAAAATTTCCCACTGACAGTCTCTACACGTTTTTGTAATACGTTGGGTAAGTTTACCCTCACACCTCATTTGACGATAACAGCATTTGAAAATCATTGTTGCACCTTAGTCACCTTTCTAGTTGTGGCTTCTCGTGCCATAATAGAGGTAACCTCGACTACGGTCATCATCCTCGGATATATTTCATAATCTCAACTGAGCCCTGCCTCCTGATGTACGCTTAACGGTCCTCTTCTGACTTCCGTAATCGCTCGACACACGTACACATCCGAACGAAATTACAATTCACTAGTGTATACACATTATAGTAGGAGAACGAAATCTCGTCAAAGGAATCAACAATCCTAAACATAGGGCTCTATAACAAACAAAGCAGCGCTGAAAGAATAATAAGTCGTACAGATCCTAAGGACACTAGAACCTGATGCTCTGATACCACCTGTGACACCCCGCCTAATTAAACACCGGGCGATCACTCCTTTATTAAATTAAAATCTAGGTGAACAGTTGGTTCATTCTTAGCATCAATGTCATAAAAATACTTTTCCAATTTAAACACCCTAAATAATTAAGCTAAGTGTCAAAACCATTAAAAACCTTATTCTCATTTTATTAAATCCGGTTATAAAACCTTAAACCATTAACATCTAAATAGTCACACATTAAAAATAAAAATAGAATTGAACATACACGAATTTAATCATCAATAATCAATCCCAACATTTACAACCCTTAAGAAAAACATCCTGACAGTAATAAATCCTGAAATAAAGGTACTGAAAGTAAAAATTGCAATCTCTGACAATACCAACTAAATAATAGATGAGGGCGACACATGCCCCTGCTGGATAAAGCTTAACTAGGAGTAGAATCAAATGGATGAAGTCGTCTAAACAACAGGCCTGCAACTCCCACCTAAGCTGCCGCACGTTCCTTCCAAAGGATCCTAAGTAAGACGCCCCTGTGGCTGGGCACCTGTAAGACATACATATATATACAAGAGAGAAAAAGAGAAAAATAAACGGTTCAGAGCCCGATAGTGTGTTTGATTTAAAATTCGTTTAGCAAGTATTTAAATTGATACAGGCCAATGCAACAACATATTATTGCGACACTCTCTTGAGAAATTCTCACCTCTCTTCTAATGTGCACACCTATCGCACTAACCTTCCCAATGGTCTATCTCATCATATATCACGCTATCCTTTCCCAATGGTTTAACTTATCTCAGGATTTTAAAACTGAACAACACAAGTATTTAAAACGAAGATTTCAACTTATAACCAAAGTTCTCATTTTAACTTTATTAATCAACAAAGTTTTCCAGTGTAACATTATACTTTCTCAAAACACGTATTTATAATTTGAGTCATCAACCATATCCTACTTACAAATTCACAGTAGGTAATTCCAGATTTCAGAATTTCATATATATATTAACTACTCGTAAAATATATATATCGTAACAGCACCCCACATAAAAACTATGGTGCGGGCATACTCTACTATCCAACCCCATATCACACATATTAAGGGGAATACGAATTCGGACTCACTCTCGAATTGTATTAGCACATACACAACATTATTGAGGCGAAGCATAGATTCCAAGTCTCTAAGAGGATGGCACATACCCGCGTCTCTTAGGACCGTCTGAACTATCAAATCAATAGCCTGTACCAAGGAAATCTATCTCCTAGGGTACGAGTCAATATCCCCCATAAGGCAATATAGGATAAGATCGTCCCAGTGCGGCAACCTCAGGGATAGCAAGTAGCGTGGGTATGTTTTTCACATGTATATAATATATGCATACACAATCATATAAATATACCACTTTTATTATATCAATTTAGGTTTATCAAATAACCCACATTCACAACATTTATCCTTATTTTCCCATTATTATTTATCAAGTATAATGGTTTGTTTCTAACTTTAATTCGAAGGGTTTTTCCAACTTACTATGTAACCCCCATGGACTCCATTCTTCCAAATGTACAATTCAGTAAATATCCATTTATGTTCCAACGTAACTCTCTCTTACGTGTCTCCCCTTTAATATATACTTAATTGAATTTATTTAATTTTTTTTTTCTAAGAGTCCTCAAAACATAAAACTCTCTAGCAAAAAAAAATATTAAAAAATATTGAACGGTCCGATCGAACTGAATTTTTTTTGTAGCTTCCTCTCGTCTTCAGCTAATTCTCTGTAAAATTTCATCCAATTCCAATGGTCCGAAATAAATTTTTTAGTGTTTGTATCTGATTAAAACTCTTTTCTTAATCAAACTCTTAATCCTTTACAAGACAAAGGATTTCCAGAATATCCAAAAAAAATTAAAAAATATCGAACAGTCTGATCGAGTTGAATTTTTTTTCTGTAGCTTCCTCTCATCGTCAGCTAATTCTCTCTAAAATTTCATCCAATTCCAACGATCCGATCGTCCGGAATAAATTTTTTAGTGTTTGTATCTGATTAGAACTCTTTTCTTAATCAAACTCTTAATCCTTTACATGACAAAGGGTTTCTAGAATATCCAAAAAAATATTAAAAAATATTGAACGGTCCGATCGAGCTGAATTTTTCTTCTATAGCTTCCTCTCATCTTTAGCTAATTATCTCTAAAATATCTTCCAATTCCAACGGTCCGATCATCCGGAATAAATTTTTTAGTGTTTGTATCTGATTATAACTCTTTTCTTAATCAAACTCTTAATCCTAATCATTCCTAAACCAATGTGAAAGATGCATCAATGAAATAAGCAAGATAAACACTTACCTGGAATTTTCAAAAATCTGTTTTGGTGTTGAATTTGGTGTGGTTGCGTTCCCCGTCTCGCGATCTACGCGTTGGCGGTGGCGGCGGTGCAAACGGTTGAGTTTTGGGCCTTGAAATGCCTTGAGAGCTCTCTCCTCTCCTCTCCAATGGACGTTCTAGTGTTTTGAGTTATCTAACCCTAGGAGATAACCTAAACATCTGATATAACCCCTTTAATTTTCGTGGGTTTAATTACCCAAAAATACAAAATGACTAAAATGCCCTCCCGGGGTACTAATTAGGCCTAAAAACGCCCCGAGACCCAAATCAAACTCCCGGGTATACTTTTCTGACTATCTCGACCCTTCCGGACGTGTTGGCGCACTCAAAACAACCATACGAATAACTTATAAAATATTCACTTTTATTAATCCACATTTAGTTCCGACACGACACAGGCGCGTCCCGACTTAAATTTCCCCAATTGTCATTTTATTCACACGTGACAATATTATAAAAATAAATCTCATATATTACTATACTCATCCAGTAATATGCAACAAATACTATATTCCCAATAATTACTTACTCTTGTCACGCTAGTAAATATTTAAAATAACATTTCGGATTAAAATTAAATTAATTTATCTCAATTAAATTTAATAAATCCCATAATTTAAAAGCCATTAAAATACGGGGTATTACAGACTTGTCTTTGAACTATTAATCCATATTGATCAGTCGTACTTGTCTACACACACAAATATTTTAGACACTAATGTGACACCCCGCTTATTAAAATAAGAGGTGGCCAGCCCGATACTCCAATAATTACGGAAATCATAGACGGTCCATTCTTAGCATTACTGTTGTGAAAATAATTATACGAAATAACCACAAATTATTTCAGAAAAACGGATGTCAAATTATTTTGTAAGTTTAAAATAAAACAATTTAGACAATCCAATTTAAATGGAAGGTGGATAAGTAGAGACAGATAACAGTTTAACTATCATACACATTATAATAACCGAATAAGTTATCGGTTAACAGACCAATACAAACGGTTACACCGAGTATTACAATTTAATAACACAGTATATAAGCAAGTACAAAATTTGGGCCACACGCCCGAATGTTCAGACTGATAATAACTAGAGTACATAAAAGATAAAGGTGTCTATAACAAATAACCTACAGCATCCACAAAAATGTTATATCTCCTGGACACTTGGAAGGGAGGATCAACACGGGCATCAATGCGGTGGAGCACCCGGGCGTAAAAGAAATCCATACAAAACAAGGAGATAGAAATGGGTCAGGGCCCGGTTGAATATGATATACATGTGAATAAAATGCATGATAGTTATGAATTGAAAATATCATAAACAATCTTAACCCGCTCTTCATAAATAAGAATAATCCTCACCTCTCATCTAAACGCACAACCTAACGCAATGTCAATTATAGTATTAACTGTTTATTAATGAAAGAGAAATAACTCAATTCCAACTTAATAAGCTTACATTTCAGTTTTGCACGATACGACTTCACAAGTCCATTACCCAATAGGAAACTTATTCCAAACATTTAATTTATAAAATGATTTAGCCATTTATAAAATACCACTTTAGTGAGAATAGTTATAATCACAATATATAATGATTCTAAGACCATACTTTCGGGAGTCACCCCACTGGATGCGCCCCTAAATAGCTATCATCTTCCAGGGACTATAACCAAGACCACCTGGGCATCCTAAATCGCGTCTCGTGGGAAGCGGCCATGTACCTTAGACAGTGAGTCATAACCATACCCGAAATTACCTCACTTCAAATAAAATAACATCACAAGATAACCACCGGTCCTATGGCCAAGGACTATATTCACCCTGCATACACTAGCCAAGGGACTTCACTTCATTCGCGTAACTTCCCTTATGATAGCATTTAGAGAGGTATGTTTAAAGAAATCAATATTCTCAAGATATGCCAATTTAAAATGTGTATTACATTATATACAGAGCCATATGTGTTTGACGACATAAAACACAACCTTTAATTATCGTCATAATAGTCTCCACAAATTTATGACAACCCTATAAGCCAACAAGTGTAACATTGTCTAATCCCAATCCCAAAAGTCCAAATTTATATAATCCTACCTTCCCCTAGTCCTAGACTAGCTCTCCACATAAAAATGAGACTTGCCTTCTTCTAATAGTTAATTAATTAATTCTCGACTTAAGCCCTAACACTCATTTTCTAACCTAGGCCCTTGGTTCCCTGAATACAAGACTCCAATACTCTAGTTTTACTTCATTCAAGAAGGTTCCTA
Source organism: Sambucus nigra (assembly GCA_949130495.1). NCBI lineage: Eukaryota > Viridiplantae > Streptophyta > Magnoliopsida > Dipsacales > Adoxaceae > Sambucus > Sambucus nigra. The sequence continues at coordinate 3,203,003 of OX422213.1, forward strand.
GGCTTTAAACCTTAAAAGAAAGGAGTGGGAAAACAATCTAAATTTTGGTTTAAAAACAGAAAAATATGGTACCGAATCGATCCATTTTTCATTTTGCCCGAATCGGTCCGCTAATCATATCATATGCAGAAACTTTAAGGGTCGGATCGATCCACCTCTTGGGAGGACTGAATCGGTCCAGTACCTGGTAAATCGGTCCTCACCCATTTTGCTTACCAAATCTAAACTTCTAACCCTAATTTCTTCCCATCTCACCACCCCATCAACTAACAACCTCACCCCGACATTTCTATGCCACGACATACTAATATAATCAACTAACAACATATATATACCTCAAAATCTAAGGGTTAAACACCAAAATTCATCAAAACCCACAATTGGTTCAATTCTTCAAATACACAACTATCAATACAAACTATCACACCAAAGCATACATTTGCAATTTAGAAACTTGCCTTAAGGTTGTAGTCTCGAATTATCTTTCGGTAGCAACGAATCCAAGCTCAAATTTTCAATTTTCTCCCTCTTCTCTTCTTTTCCCACGATCTCTCTTTCTCTCTCTCTCTCTCTCTCTCTCTCTCTCTCTCTCTCTCTCTCTAGGTTGAAGACATATAAAAATGAGAAATAAATGTTGTTGGAGGACTTAAATGCCCATTAACTCTAAATCTAACTTTAAATGTTACTACACAATTAAAATGACTCGTAACTACATAATTAAGTCATAACGAGTCAAAAGTACCCGGAACCCAAAAATACAACATGGTACTTATTTCGACTATCTCAACCATTTTCGGACTAACCGCACCCTCCAAATTGACATCCAGGTGTAACAACCCTCGCTTTTGAGAACCTATTTTATACTTATTTACTATGTGTAGTAATTATACATATAATGTTGGAATGTGGAGTAAGTATTAATTTAAGGTAGAAAAGTTAATATTTACTAAGATGTTGCATATTTACCTTAAGTATAGGTGAATATTACCATGTTGTGTTCTATTTTGTCATAAGATTTAAAATGACTTTTTGGTTTAAAATGAAACCGAAACTTAAAATGAGTTATAAAAATTTCCAAATGATAATTTGGAGGGCGTAGTTAGTTCCAGAAGGTGCGAGATAGTCAAAATATGTGTCATATTGTATTTTGAGATTTTGGGCACTTTTGACTGGTTATAACTTAAATGTGTAGTTGCATATTGTTTTATTGCGATATTGATCACTTAAGCTAGAATTATAGACTAAGGTCATGATTTAGTCTCCCTAAGTCTTCTATTTTCCCCTAATTGTATTTCTAAACTTAGAGAGAAAGAGAGAAGAAGAAACCTTGGGAGAAAATAGAGAGATTGAAGATTTGGAGATTTATCTTGCATTCCTCATCATCAAATCTGAAATTTCAAGCTTGAGGCAAGTTTTCTACTTTTGATTATATGATTTAAGTTGAATAATTAGTGTTGATAGTTGTGGGTTAATTATGGTTTAAGAAAGTTAGGGTTTTTATTTGGGTTTATTGGTTTGAAATCCTTGGAGATGGATTTGGATGATCATAATTGGTTATAGTAGTAGTTAAGTGTATTTATGATGTTTTGGTGACAATAAATGATTTTGGTTCGGAGGGTTTTGGTTTGGAAGAGATTAGGAGTCCAAGACTCCATAGCCAAAATTGGCAAAATTCGTAGAGACGAATCGATTCGGCCAGGCCGAATCGATTCGCAAGGGGACAGTTTCAAAGTCTGAGTGGACCGAATCAATTCGGCTATTTCCGAATCGATTCCTCTTTATGAAGAATGTTGGTTTTGCTGATCGAATCGATTCGGTTGGTCCGAATCGATTCACTTGGCTGACCAAATTGATTCGGCCAGGCCGAATCGATTCTGAAATCTTGCATTTTTCTTTTGTTTTTCTTTTCCAATTTTAACCCTTTTTCTTTAGGCTTAGGACCTAGGAACCTTCTTGTATGAAGTCAACTTAGATTCCTAGAGTTTTAGTTGAGTTTGGTCGTTACCCTAGAGTTGAATGGGTTCACTTGGGGTTCAGTCCGTGGGAACAAAAAGTGATGTTTAGGCAATTCTTTTCATTTCACAATCCAATAGGAGTTAAGAGTTATAAGCCCATACTTGGAGATTTTAGGGGCTCTATTGAGGTATATAACACCTTGGGACTTGTATAACTATGGTGATCACTTGGAGAATAATTCGGTACTAAAAAATATGAGAATATTCAAGGATTGTGGTTTCAAATTAAAATGAAACATCCATGTAATTAATGGAAATGAAAATGAGTTTTAATTGGTAAATGTTAATTTGCTTAAACACACCTCTCTAAATGCTATCATAAGGGAAGCTCGCGCATGAGGTGATGTCCCCTGGCTAGTGAACGCAGGGAGACTATAGTCCTCGGCCATATGCGGGTTGTTGTATATATTTTTCTGCGCTAGTGAGGTAATTCCGAGTGTGGTTATGACTCACTCGCAAGCATATGGCCACTTCCCGACGTGCGTTAGGTGCCCAGGTTATCTTGTATAGATAGGACCTGGAAGATGATAGTCATTTAGGGGGGCGCCCAGTGGAGAAACTCGGAGGGGCGGTCTTAGAATCGTTATATGTATAAGAATATAACTCTTCTAATTCAAGTGGGACTTGATATATGTAAATTGCCATAAGAAAATATGATGGTAATTATATTCCTGTTAAGGAATGGAAAAATGAAAAGATACGATAATAATGATGTTAAATTTTAGTCTCTTGTATAAATTTAAATAACTGTTAGAATCATTTAAACTGCTTTTCTACTTGATGATTAGGCTGTTAGATTTTCCTCTATTTTTCATTCATAATTAACTGTTCCTATCTATCGTGCTTCTTATTCACCTGGTAATCATATGAAAAACCGGGCCCTGACCGGTTTATTTTCCATGTTGTGCATGTTATTGTATCCGCTCAGGTGATCCTCCGCAAGGGCGCTCGTTATGATGTTTCTATTCCATTACTTTTGAGGAGCTGTAAGATTTTGCGGATATTACATGATGCTTTGTTAGACGCTTCCATTTTTGTATTCTAGATATGATCGGGTCTTTCACTCGGGCGTGTGGCCCAAACTTTTGTAATTGTTTAATGGATTTATTATGTATTATTGAACTGTTGTACTACATTGTATGTAACTGTTGACCGACAGATTATTCGCTCCTCTTATTGTATGTTTTTTTTAGTAGTAATATAAGTTCTTTTGGAATTCCACTTTCTCTTCAGATTGGGTTGCTTAAATTTATTTCCTTAACTTATTATCAAATTTAAAATTTATGGCAACCTGTTTTCTGAATTATTGGGTGGTTTTTCCGTATACTTATTTGATTGTTGTGATGATGAGAATGATTTCCATCTATGATTCCGTCATGTTGAGGTATCGGGCTGGCCACCCCTTATTTCGGATTGCGGGTTGTCACACTAGGATAACATAAATTATTTCATGTTCTAACATCAGCTTAAACCATAACCGTCGCTTTAGGCACAACGACACAATAAAACATAATATGATGCTATTTACATTCACTGAACAGTAAATATGAAAAACTTAGTAAATATTATTTCTTAAATCATTTAAAATAATATTTACTCCAACTTCTTTCATTTTATATAATTAACCCGCCGGGCCAATTAATATAAAAATAATTACTCAAAAATAAAGGGTATTACAACTGATTATCAATATAAGTCAACACATGTATTAGGTCTTGTGTCTGTACCTTGATTTCATGCCTGATTTAGAGTCAAGCCCATTTCTCAAAGGAAGCGGCACTATTTCCACACGCATATAGGTAGACTATCATAGGTGTCTATGTAACTAAAACACCGTAAGTCTATGAAGATCAAACTCATCCTCATTCATTATTCATTACGTGTACCAAACACTTAACTTTGGGATGTTTGATTTTGTAGTGCTTGCAGACACGTCATATGATGTACTTTATTCATTGAACTTGAGACTTGAATATGTCAAGTATCAAGTTGAGTTTTCATCAAGAGTGATTATTGTTTATGGGATTTAGTCCTATCCCTAATGATGTCTTAGACATCAGTCCTCTTGCAAGTCCTTTTGCAAATGGATCAGCTAAGTTTTGTCTTGATTTTACATAATCCACTGTGATTACACTATCTATAATCATTTGTCTAACATAATTATGTCTTAGGCCAATATGTCTAGATTTTCCATTGTACACTTTACTATAAGCTCTGAAAAGTGTAGACTCGCTATCACAATGTATAGATATTAAAGGCATTGGTTTTGGCCAAACATGAATTTCAATCAATGAATTCCTTAACAATTCAGCCTCTTTACTAGTTATAGCTAATGGTACAAACTCAATAGCCATTGTAGAGTCAGCTATACAATTCTGTCTCTTTGATCCCTAAGAAACAGCTCCTCCACCAAGACTGATGACGCGACTTAATATTTGTCTCAAAAGTGCGTATTTATCTAGGCTCAAGTGCAAGCCTTGTCGCTCAAGTAATAACCCGGTAAGTCGGGATCGTCTCCACAGGGATCGAAATTGCCAAACAATAACAAGAAGAATTACCAAACCTTGAAATGATTTCTCAAAAGAAATAAAAAGATGATTGATTTGTGGGAAACTTTCTAAAAATTTACTTATGAAAAACAATTAGAAATCAACGAAACTTGTATTTAACAATTTAGAGAAAATTAGGGTAGGGTACAATCCCTCAATCCTTAACAAATTATTCTTTAGAATACTAGAATTATAAATCAAAATTCTTGATTAAATCCAGTCCTTATAATCTCTAAGCATTACATATATGAGGTTCAAGCCCGCATCATACGAAATCAAAGATCAATATAAAGCGCTGAACGACAAATTATACATACAAAGCATTCTTAAACATCCCAAGTACCTAGGGCAAGAGAGATTAAAAGATATGACAATGCATATATGATTTTCATTCACGATTGAAAATCAATATTTTCATTTATTTTCTAATTTTCCATACAAATAATTTGTATTAGGATTGAGTTCATGTACCCCAGCCCTTGGGAAATTAGCTACTCATGATTTGGTTGAAAAACAAATTCACATATGAAATTATGAAACTGCAGAACATTGTAAGAAATTTGCAAAAATTAAAACACAAGAGAATAGAATGATATTACTTGAATTCAGAACCAAAAACGGAATTGGGATTCAGAATACAACTAGGGTTCATGCAACTAACGAAGAAAATGGAAATTTGACCTAAAAATCTTACCTAGAACTCTCAACCCTAGCCTCCTAATCTCTCTTTTTTTTCTAGCTTCTAGCCTTCTTCAAATGATGTAGAACTTCGCTTTTTATAGCACAAATCATCGAAAGTCGGCCTCTAACCCTGCTTGTGGAACAAGTTTCACAGCTACGCACTCATCAAATCTGCACAATAAATGGCAAATTAATGCCAGGATTTTGCATTACCGGATCGGTCCGGTATCCATCGGATCGGTTCTTTTATTTTCTTCCGAATCGGTCCGGTTGTTCTCGGATCGGTTCGATGATTGCTTCCATCGGTTTGCCATCCATCCGGGGTGCACTGGACTTGACCGGATCGGATCGGTCCGACTCCTACCCGGATCGGTCCGATTTTCTTCTTATTTGACTTTTTCCTTGCAGCTTTGACTGGCCATATCTTCTTATCTAGACCTCCGATTTGGATGTCGTTTCTTCATATGCTCTTATAAACTCATTCTCTTCAACTTCCCTTTTGGTGTTACTTTCGAATTCTGAATGGAATTACACTTTTGCCCTTGGACATTTCTTGCTTGCAACTTTTCTTTTCTTTTGGATTCTTTCTTGCATTCCATTCCTGAGAACTTCATCCAAATTATAAAAAACCTAGGGAATATTGTTAGGAATAGGCAATAGAGTGATATGGCATAAAAATGGCTCAATTACATTGTTCGAGATATTAAAATCACTAAATTAAGGGGCTAAATTCTGAAGAATTTATGCTCGGTTAAATCCCCCTAACTTAGGACTTTGCACGTCCCGGGCAATGTATCTGAATCTAACCAACATTTATTTCTTGAAAACTTCTTTATTGAAATAGAATTCGAGTTTCGTAGGCACGCGATTGCATTTAGCATATGCAACAAGCCTTTAAACCTCTAGGTTACCCTAGTAGGACGAGTTTTGTCTCGTGAGGGTTTGCAGTGAATTTACCCACAAAATTCTTTATTGACTCAAATAAATATCAAAATACTTAAAAATTGTACAATTTAAACTTTTCGTAAAATAATCCCCATAAATTCATATTCAAATGTCTCAAACCATAGTGTGTGTGTGCAAAGCTATCAATTAAACCTCAAATTTCCACCGATTGAGCATTACGTTACTTTCCGAAAATTCGTTTTGATTCAAATTCTTACGGATGCACTCACAAACGAATCACTCGGATTGTGGCTATTTTCTCTCGGTATGCATGATATAAAGAGTAAATATAATGGACACAAATTCATGCATACAAAATTGAAAAGAAGGAAATTTATGGTGAAAAGATCTCATCATCGGAATACAATTATTAGGAAATGGTAACATCGCCTCTATTTCACACCATTTAATCTCTCATTTTATCTTTTCATGTCTTAGCTCTCCATGCAGTAATTAATTTCGCCATTCGGACTCAGTTAGGACTTTTTGGGTTAAAAGTGTAAAGGGTAAAATTGGTAATAGACGGAATATTCGGAATTGGAAAATGTCCTTATGATGTCCATTTGTGCTTTTTCGAGCATTTGCTCATTTTTCTTTTCTTTTTTTCTCTTTTCATTTTTTTTCTTTTCTTTCTATTTTTGTTGAGCATGTCTATTTTTTTTTTCTTGCCCCTTTTTATAGCACAATTCGGACTTAATGAATATTCCATTTTCGCAATTCCAGGCTATTTGGTTTTTCGAGTTATCAAACGAAAGGAAAATATTTTATTAGGCTCAAAATGGGTTGCAAAGGGATAATTTTTTTTTTCACAACTTTTTATGGCTAATATTTTTGGGTAACAAACGAGGGCCTACTTCATTGTCCAAATTGCTAATCACATTACCATATACATCTCGAGATTAATTAAGTTTAGAGATATATTTAGCACGAATTTAGAGACAACATCTCACACATTTCCCATAACCGATCAAAACAAAGGATTGAGATCATCGACGACTCATTAAAACGCTGAAAAGAACTTTGAGTTAATCATAAACTCGGATTGATTTAAAAACTCAAAAAGATCGATAGGCTCGAAATCTCACCGGGTTGGATTAATCTCCACACTTATTCGTTAAGTCGTCAATTTTCTTTCAATTTCCATCTTCGGTCAATTTTGGCTTAGTGCATTATGATTGTTAACAATTTGAGACTTCAAATAGAATAAAGGTGATATTTTTGAAAAATTTAAATTCCAATTTTTATTTATTTTGAAGAAAAATATTTTTGTTTTGTTTCAAAATTTTTCAATTTTTTTTTTTTTTAAAACACAAGAATGATACATATGAATATAAGCGAAGATTTATGAATACGCACCTGTCATCCCCCCTAACTCAATGATTTGCATTGTCCTCAATCAAATAGATAAGAGAGAAAAAGAAGACAACATAAAGAGTGCGATAAATAAAACAAGCCAATATCATATTCAGACTGTAGAATACCAACAAACTGTGAAAACAACTGTGTAAGAAAAACTACAAACATAGGTATAGAAATCCTAAAAATGGAATGGGAGCCTAAGGGGCGGGTGGTGGATGAGAAGTACCAGGAGCATTTGGATCATAGGGATTGTAGTAGTACGGAGGAAGAGGGGCCTCGGGTCCCGCCTGAAGATGGTACAAGTCGGCCTGCATACACAGGACCAAACTCATGTCCCTCTCGTAGGAGGACACATGAGCGTCAAATCGCGTCTCAAGAGAGAGAACGCGCTCATGCAAAACTGTATCCTCCGGAACGTAATCTGGATCAGCCGCCTCATCATATTCCTCCTCTTCACCCTCCGCCATTTCCACGTCCGCCTCAACGACATTCTCCTCGTCATCGTCGTCCTCCTCACTAGAATCGTCACCGTGCCGCACACGGATTAGCTGAATTTGTCGCTCACTTCGAGTGCGGGACTCTTGTCCTAAAGGTTTAGGAAGTTTGACAAGATCCTGAGGTGGCGCAATCCCGGCATCCCGAAGCATTGAGGTAATGAGTCGACCATACGGAAGAGGAGCGCGGCCCTTTTTATCATAAGCCACAAAAAGGATATCGGCGTAAAATGTGCAGGCCAAATTGATTACGGTGGCCAGATCGAACAAATGATATATCATGGTGGCTTGGCACGGCCGCATCGCTGAATCATTAGAAGTTTGCAAGATATTGGCACAAACAATATGAAAGGTGATGCGTGCCTTGTCGGACAAGCGACCAACGGGAAAGGTCTCGGTGGTCCAAACCGCACCGGGATGGATCCGCGAGATACAAACTTCTTTAGTGAGGACGGGATCGGGACTTGGATAGTCAAATTGGGCCGGAGTGATCACACCAAAAGACTCGAGCTTCCTTGCCACGAGAACAAGTGAAAATGGGATAGGTATGGAATCCACAAAGGCTTGGGACTCAAATTCAGCGGTACGGACAAGAGATCCGTAGAACTGACGGACTTCATTTTCCCAAACAGCCTCATATGGTTCATTAAAGAAACGGCACCAGCCCCGTGACAGGAAAAGGGCTGTGACCGAGTTGGGAAGTTGATCCCACAACACTTGACGCTCGATATGGATTTTTCGTGTAGGGCTGAAAAACTTTCGGCACCAATTTTCTTCTTGGCGGGAACGATACTCTCCATTGCCGTTAGGAAGAACTTCAATGGAGGTATATTTTTGGGGAGCAGCCATGAGTATGGAGGAAGAAGATATCTATGGAGATATAAGAGAGAAGATAGGTGGAGGTATGAAGAAAATGGGTAGGGGGAGGTATGTATTTATAGGTATGAGGGGGTGTAATGGTGGGAATGAAGTGGTGGGAAATGAGTGGACGAAATTTTGAAGGAAGGGATGGATTGGGTGAAGTGAAGGGGTGTGGATTGAAGAGGTGGATTGAAGAGGTGTCTCTTGGGAATTTAAATCTGCAGACACCGGACCGATCCGGTTTTGGGCACCGGACCGATCTGCCTCACCTGATCGGTTCTTTTATTTGACCGGACCGATCCGGATGACCGGGTCGGTTCTTTTAATTTCACCGGACCGATCCGGCTGTTGATTTCCAGAATTCTTCTTCTCTCTTCTTCTCATCCTACAAATGCCCAAACTCAACTCCAAATATGATTTTTCAACCTTACTTACTTCCACTATCCTCACAACTCATTGATAATAAAACACCCCGCACCCTTCAGATTCTCAAACCTTAGAACGGACTCTAACCTATAACTTCTACATCCTACGATGCATATGTACAACAATCACCCCATACATGTCGGGGGTGCGACGACTTTACTCTCTTCTTTCAATCAATCCCCATAAATGGGGTCCGACAGCCAGATTGTGTCGGCTTCTTTAACCATGGCTTACAAATAAGGCTTGAGACGATGCCCATTGACTTTAAAAGTGTTCCCCCTTTTCTCATCTATTAGCTCAACGGCTCCATGGGGAAATACCTCTTTCACAATGTAAGGACCAGACCAGCGGGACCGTAATTTTTCGGGAAACAAGTGCAACCTCGAGTTGTAAAGAAGTACTTTTTATCCCGAATGAAACTCTTTCTTACGAATGATTCCGTCATGAGCTCGTTTCATTCGGTCCTTAGAAATTTTGGCACTTTCGTACGCATCATTGCGCATTTCTTCTAACTCATTCAACTGAAGTTTATGTGTTTCACCAGCTTTATCCATTTTGAAATTCACCCTTTTGATATCCCAATACGCTTTGTGTTTGATTTCAACCGGAAGATGACAAGGTTTGCCATACACAAATCGAAATGGGGACATCCCAAGGGGATTCTTGTATGCGGTTCTATAAGCCCAGAGAGCATCAGTCAATCTAAGAGACCAGTCTTTCCTATTAGGATCAACTGTCTTTTCCAAGATATTCTTGTTTTCCCGATTAGCAAGCTCGGCTTGGCCATTCGATTGGGGGTGATAGGGGGTGCTAACCTTATGAACAATTCCATACTTCCGCATTAGTTTTTCCATTGGCCTATTGCAAAAATGAGTTCCATTATCACTAATTATGGCCTTAGGCATACCAAAGCGAGAAAGTATATTCTCTTGAATGAATTTTATCACCACCTTGTTGTCATTCGTCCTTGTAGCTATAGCCTCTACCCATTTGGAGACATAATCCACAGCGACGAGGATGTATAGAAAACCAAAAGAAGGGGGAAAGGGCCCCATGAAGTCAATACCCCAACAATCAAACAACTCCAAGACTAAAATAGAGGATAATGGCATCATATCACGGCGAGTAATAGCTCCCATTCTTTGGCATCTATCGCAAGTCTTACAAAAAGCATTCACATCCCGGAAGATTGTGGGCCAATAAAGACCACTTTGAAGGATTTTCGTAGCAGTTTTATTTTTAGAAAAGTGACCGCCACATGCTTCCGAATGACAGAATCGAATTACCCCTTGGATTTCCTCATCGGGTACACATCTCCGGATGATTTGATGAGCACAATACTTAAACAAATATGGATCATCATAAAAGAACATGCGTGACCAAGTAATGAACCGCCTTCTCTCTTGCGGATTCCAACTAGATGGAACAACTCCAGTGACAAGGTAATTGACTATATCCGCAAACCAAGGGAGAGACGAGGTAGCAAATAGATTCTCATTCGGGAAATACTCGTCTATGGGAATGGGATCAATAGGCACGTCGGACGAGAATCGTGACAAATGGTCAGCAACGACATTTTCTACTCCTTTCTTATCTTTAATCGAGAGATTAAACTCTTGTAGGAGTAGGATCCACCTGATTAGACAGGGTTTGGCATCTTTCTTGCTCAAGAGATATTTAAGTGCCGAATGATCAGTGAAACAAACAATAGGCGACCCAACAATGTAAGAGCGAATTTGTCGAGAGCAAAAATGACTGCTAGTAACTCTTTCTCTGTGGTAGAGTAATTAAGCTGAGGGCCAGATAATGTTCGGCTCGCATAATAAATAACATGAGCTTTCTTATCTTTCCTCTGTCCAAGAACATCCCCAATCGCGTAATCACTTGCATCACACATAAGCTCAAAGGTAAGTGACCAATCCGGAGCTTGTATGATAGGTGCAGAAATAAGCATGCTTTTGAGTTTATCAAATGCTTCTTGACATGCTTTATTCCACTCAAATGGAGTGTCCTTCATGAGAAGATTACTCAACGGTCTAGCGATGGCGCTAAAGTCTTTGATAAACCTCCTATAAAATCCAGCATGGCCTAGAAAGGACCTCACATCTTTAAGTGATTTTGGCGGGGGTAACTCAGCTTTTACTTCAATTTTTGCTCGATCAACTTCAATCCCCCTAGATGAGACTATGTGGCCCAAGACTACACCCTCGGTAACCATGAAATGGCATTTTTCCCAATTGAGGACTAAGTCTTTTTTTACACATCGGAATAGAACTCTCTCAAGATTAGCTAAACAATGGTCAAAAGATGAACCGAAAACGCTAAAATCGTCCATGAACACCTCAAGACCTTTTTCAATCATATCGCTAAAGAGACTTAACATGCACCTTTGAAAAGTTGCTGGCGCATTACATAACCCAAATGGCATACGTTTGTAGGCAAACGTACCAAACGGACATGTAAAAGTCGTCTTTTCTTGATCAAGAACATCCACTTCAATCTGATTATAACCAGAATAACCATCTAGGAAGCAATAGTAAGGATGGCCCGCCACTCGTTCAATAACTTGATCGATAAATGGTAAGGGAAAATGATCTTTTCGAGTTCCGACATTGAGCTTTCGGTAGTCAATGCAAACACGCCACCCGGTGGTGGTGCGTTGAGGTATTAATTCGCCCTTAGCATTCTCAACCACAGTCATCCCGAATTTCTTTGGAACGACCTGAATTGGGCTCACCCATTTACTATCTGAAATGGGATAGATAATCCCAGCATCTAGCAATTTGATGATCTCCGCTCTTACTACATCTTTCATGGTTGGGTTTAATCGCCTTTGCATCTCACGCGAGGGCTTCACTTCTTCTTCAAGATGGATTTTATGGGTACAAATCAAAGGACTTATACCTTTCAAATTTGCTATGGACCAACCAAAATCACTTCTATGCTTTCGCAACACATCTAACAACATACCCACTTGCCCTTTTTCGAGATGGGAAGACACCACAACAGGAAATGTATCATTCTCACCTAAAAAGGCATATTTGACATGGGAGGGTAGTTTCTTCAACTCAAGACTAGGAAATCTATGTTCATAAGGGACCATGGGTATCTCCCTCGGAGACAATTATTCATACCTATAAATCCAGTCGACCGCTCTCAAACTCTCAAAAATCTCTTCCTCTTGTAACCAACTTTTCAACTCTTCCACCTCTCTCTCAAACTCAGTATAAGCACCCATTTGTGCACCACTTTGCACTAAGCATACTTTCAGAGAATCTCCTCCTATGATTGTCTCAATATTTTCATCCACAACTTCCTCAATAAGATCCACTTCAAGAATCTCATCCTCATCACCCATTTGGTTAGAGACATTGAAAATATTAGTCTCAAGAGTCATGTTTCCAAAAGTGAGTTGCATTTGGCCATTCCGTGTATTGATCAAAGCATTAGCGGTAGCTAAGAACGGTCAGCCCAATATAATTGGAACATGATTTCTCATATGGGGAACAGGCTCGGTGTCCCAAATGACAAAATCAACGGGAAAGTAGAACGTGTCCACTTGAACTATCACGTCTTCTACAATTCCACAAGGCACTTTGACTGTTCTATCCGCTAACTGTAGAGTGATTCGGGTAGGTTTTAAATCACCTAAATCAAGCTTCTTATAGATGGAGTATGGGAGGATGTTTACACTCGCACCTAAATCAAGCAATGCTTTTTCCACTCTTGTTTCTCCTATGATACACGAAATGGTAGGTGCACCTGGATCTTTGAATTTTGGTGGAAGATCATTGAGAAGAACTGAGCTCACATTTTGTGCCAAGAAAACATTTTTCTTCACCTTAAGACGTCTCTTGACAGTCAAAATATCTTTAATAACCTTAGCATATGCTGGAATTTGTTGAATAGCATCAAGGAACGGCAAGTTCAATTTTACTTGTTTCAACACATCCAACACCTCGGTACGCGAAGCACCTTTCTGGGGTGACTCTAAGCGTTGAGGAAATGGAGCAACAGTAGGCAACTTGACTTAAATTTCAGGTTCAACTTCCTCATCTTTCAATTCCTTTTCTAAGGGAGGTTTTTCAGACTCGGAAATTTCAGATTCCTTGGCAATCTCGGGTTCCACTCCATCATCATTCACCTTTGGCAATTTAGGTGTTAGATTAATTACGCGGCCACTACGAAGAGTAGTAACAGTTTGACATTGTTCGTGAAAATCTGATGATGTGGAGCAAACCGTGAGTTGACCCTGAAGAGGTGGTCTTTGGCCTTGGGCAGGAAGTTTACCCTTCTCTTGAGTATTCACTGCAGACTGCAACCTAGAAATGTTAGTTTCCATTTCAGCGAACATTCGCTCAAATTTAGCATCTCTCTCTTTTTGGGATTGGATGAACTGATTGAAATTATCCTCAAGAGATCTCCTAGGTGGAGATACATAAGGACCAGGAGGTGGTACGTGCATAGGATTTGCCACTTGCTGAAATTGAGGGGGTTGTGGTAGAGTCATCTGTGGGTTAGGAACCATCCCACCTTGGGGTTGTCCATAACTGAACCCATGATTCCTCCATGACTGATTATATGCATTCCCTTGCTGAGCATTATAATTTCTCTGAAAACGTCCTATCGCATCAACCTGTTCAGTGTACATGGCCTTGTATGCAAGAATAGTAGGACATCCTTCGGTAAAATGGCCTGCATTACAAATGGCACACACCTTCTCATTTCCGGCATGTACGGGTCCAGACACATCTCTCAATCGCATATCTAGCATATCTCTGAAATTCTTCTCCAATTGGTCAAATTTTCGATCCAACAAAGTGTCCTTGTCCAAGTGATAAATACCGGACGCAGCAGGAAAGTTGGACACTTGTCGATTTCTATTTTGACTATTGGGATCAGAAGTATCCCATGCTTGGGTAGTTTCTGCCACATATTTCAAATGAGCCTCAGCATCGCTCGTACTTAACTCCCAAAAAGGTCTCTCGCACATGGTTTGAACAAGTTGTTTAGACGCTACAGTAAGGCCTTGATGGAAAAATGAAATCAGATGCCGAGGTTCAAAACCATGATGGGGGCACGCATTAACTAACTCCTGATATCTCTCCCAACACTTATCAAAAGCCTCATTCTCATTTTGACGAAAAGCTTGAATTTGGGCTTTAACAGAATTGGTTTTGTGTTGTGGAAAAAATTTTGAGATAAACTTATTTTGCATATCTCTCCAAGATAACACAGAATTTGGGGGCAGGGACCATAACCAAGTTTTAGCTTTATCCTTTAAGGAAAAAGGAAAGAGCTTCAACCGGATCACCTCTTGTGGACAAGTTTGGTCTCCAAATGTCTCACACGTATCTTCAAATTCTCGAATATGGAGATATGGTTTTTTCGACTCCATCCCATGAAATGTAGGAAGAATTTGGATCATTCCATTCCGAAAGTGGAACTGACCGGCATTATACGGGAGTAAAATGCAACCAGGGGTAACAGTTCTCTCCGGAAATAAAAGATCTTTCATGGGTTGATATGGTGTATCATCCCCTCCAGCACCAACACCGACACTACCATGATCCGACATATCGCTACCGAAAGGTTCAAAATTCTCACTCAGGGTTTGACTCAATGAACGACTTGTGATGGAATTATTAGGCGAAGGAGGTGGAACCCAAAAATGAGGAGACTTAGAATTTCAGAACTGGCTTCGGCAATAGGATTTTCGTGAATTTGGGTGGGAGATGAATTCCGCATATACGTACACAAGAGAAGAAATGAAAAAAATATATATTTTTTTTTATGAAATCACTTGTAGATAAAAATAACTTTCTTGAAAATTTAACAATTTTGGATCCCCGGCAACGGCGCCAAAAACTTGACGCGACTTAATATTTGTCTCAAAAGTGCGTATTTATCTAGGCTCAAGTGCAAGCCTTGTCGCTCAAGTAATAACCCGGTAAGTCGGGATCGTCTCCACAGGGATCGAAATTGCCAAACAATAACAAGAAGAATTACCAAACCTTGAAATGATTTCTCAAAAGAAATAAAAAGATGATTGATTTGTGGGAAACTTTCTAAAAATTTACTTATGAAAAACAATTAGAAATCAACGAAACTTGGATTTAACAATTTAGAGAAAATTAGGGTAGGGTACAATCCCTCAATCCTTAACAAATTATTCTTTAGAATACTAGAATTATAAATCAAAATTCTTGATTAAATCCAGTCCTTATAATCTCTAAGCATTACATATATGAGGTTCAAGCCCGCATCATACGAAATCAAAGATCAATATAAAGCGCTGAACGACAAATTATACATACAAAGGATTCTTAAACATCCCAAGTACCTAGGGCAAGAGAGATTAAAAGATATGATAATGCATATATGATTTTCATTCACGATTGAAAATCAATATTTTCATTTATTTTCTAATTTTCCATACAAATAATTTGTATTAGGATTGAGTTCATGTACCCCAGCCCTTGGGAAATTAGCTACTCATGATTTGGTTGAAAAACAAATTCACATATGAAATTATGAAACTGCAGAACATTGTAAGAAATTTGCAAAAATTAAAACACAAGAGAATAGAATGATATTACTTGAATTCAGCACCAAAAACGGAATTGGGATTCAGAATACAACTAGGGTTCATGCAACTAACGAAGAAAATGGAAATTTGACCTAAAAATCTGACCTAGAACTCTCAACCCTAGCCTCCTAATCTCTCTTTTTTTTTTCTAGCTTCTAGCCTTCTTCAAATGATGTAGAACTTCGCTTTTTATAGCACAAATCATCGAAAGTCGGCCTCTAACCCTGCTTGTGGAACAAGTTTCACAGCTACGCACTCATCAAATCTGCACAATAAATGGCAAATTAAGGCCAGGATTTTGCATTACCGGATCGGTCCGGGTCTTTACTGGATCGGTCCGGTATCCATCGGATCGGTTCTTTTATTTTCTTTCGAATCGGTCCGGCTGCTCTCGGATCGGTTCGATGATTGCTTCCATCGGTTTGCCATCCATCCGGGGTGCACTGTACTTGACCGGATCGGATCGGTCCGACTCCTACCCGGATCGGTCCGATTTTCTTCTTCTTTGACTTTTTCCTTGCAGCTTTGACTGGCCATATCTTCTTATCTAGACCTCCGATTTGGATGCCGTTTCTTCCTATGCTCTTATAAACTCATTCTCTTCAACTTCCCTTTTGGTGTTACTTTCGAATTCTAAGTGGAATTACACTTTTGCCCTTGGACATTTCTTGCTTGCAACTTTTCTTTTCTTTTGGATTCTTTCTTGCATTCCATTCCTGAGAACTTCATCCAAATTATACAAAACCTAGGGAATATTGTTAGGAATAGGCAATAGAGTGATATGGCATAAAAATGGCTCAATTACATTGTTCGAGATATTAAAATCACTAAATTAAGGGGCTAAATTCTGAAGAATTTATGCTCGGTCAAGTGAAAATCCATCCACTTATTGAGGAATGATCCTCCCTCCCAGTTATCCAATTGGCATAAGAAAAATAGTCTAATACCGAAGGATATCCACTATAGTATATACCATAGTCCATAGTTCCTTTTAAATATTTTAATATTCTATTAACAACATGCCAATGCAATAAAGTAGGATTACTAGTATATCTACTTAATTTAAAAATAGCATATGCAATATCAGGTCGAGTACATGTCATGGCATACATTAAACTACCAATTACTCATGCATATTCCAATTTTGAAATAGCTCTACCAGTATTAGGGATCATATATAGTTGTGGTTCAAAAGGTGTACTAACTGGTGTGCAATCAAACTGATTAAATTTCCTCAAAATTTTCTCAACATAATGAGATTGAGTGTGAATTATATTTTTATCTTTTCTTATTATTCTCATTCCTATTATGATGTCAGCCACACCTATATATTTCATATCAAATTTCGAAGACAAAAAACTCTTTATGTTATTAATGCTTTCTAAATCAGTACTAAGAATTAACATGTCATCTACATATAAACAAATTATGACACATTTACCATTAGCAAAATTACTATAAACACACTTATCAAATCTATGAATTTTAAAACCATAAGAAATGACGACTTCATCGAATTTTTCATTCTATTATCTAGGTGCTTGTTTTAGGCCACATAAGGACTTAATTAGTTTATATATGTTATGTTCTTGTCAAGACACAACAAACCCTTCAAGTTGTTCCATGCAAATTTCTTCTTCTAAGTCACCATTTAAAAATACAGTTTTCACATCCATTTGATGAATTTTAAAACTATATATAGATGTTAATGCAATCAAGACTCTAACTGTAAAAGTTCTAGCAACTGATGCGTAGGTATCAAAATAATCAATTCATTCTTTTTGTATAAAACCTTTAGCAACCAATCTAGCCTTGGATTTATCAATTATTTCATCTATGTTCATTTTCCTTTTAAAAATCCATCTACACTTAATAGGTTTAGATCCTAGAGGTAACTCTACTAACCTCCAAGTTTTATTTCTCATGATTCAATCCATTTCATCATTTATGGCTTCTTTCCAAAATGCTGAATCAATCGAATTAATTGCCTCACTATACATTTGTGGGTCTTTTTCAACACTAAGAGTCAAAATAAAATGATTACAAGGTGTGTATCTAGTTCCTCCAACAAGATAGATTGCAAAATCAGGACCAAAGCTCCTTTCTTTTCTAGGCCTTTTACTCTTTCTAATCTCTTCTTGTTCTAGTGGTGGTTTATCATTTAATTGTGAATAAGTATTTACTTATTTTTCATGATTTATTCTAGGAATATAAGAAAACCTTTGTTCATAAAAAAATACATCTCTAGATTCAATTATAGTATTTACCTCAACAGAGTCATTAGGTTCACTAACCATAAATCTATAGGCTTTACTATGTTGTGAACCTATGAAAATACACTCAATGCCTTTACTTCCTAATTTATTTATCTTAGTTTTAGATAGTCTTACAATAGCTCTACAACAAAAACATTAAGATAACCTAAATTAGGTTTTCTATTCTTCCATAATTCATAAGAAGTTTTCTTATTATCTTTAACAGGTATTCTATTCAGAATATGACACACAGTTAAAAGTGCTTCTCCCCAAAACCCTGTATTTAAACCAGAATATGTAAGCATAGCATTAACCATTTCAGTTAGTGTCCTATTTTTTCTTTCTGCAACTCGATTTTGTTGTGGTGTATAAGGTGTTGTAACTTCATGTATAATACCCATATCTTCACAAAATCGAGAAAAGTGATATTCACCACCTTTATCAGATTTAAGACATTTGATTTTAGTATCATATTGATTTTCATCTTCATTTTTGTATATATTAAATCTATTAAGTACATCATCCTTAGAGTTTAAAAGACACACATAACAATATTTTGAAAAGTCATCGATAAATGTAGCAAAATATTTACTGCCGCCTCTAATAGGTGTTCCATGCAAATCACAAACATCACTATGTACTAATTGCAACAAACATGTAGTTTTTTCAATTTTCGAAAAAGGTGATCTTGTTATTTTTGTTTGTATGCATATTTTACATTTTTCATTCATATCATTCTCATATTTAGGAATTAAATTTAAATTAACCATGAAATGTATTTTCTTTTTAATAACATATCCTAAACAACTATGCCATAATGAAAGACAATCAACGATATAAGCAGAAGAATATTTTTCATTGATGTTGAGCTTAAATATGCCCTCACACAAATAACCTTTACCTACAAAGGTACCTTGTTTAGTCAGAACAAATTTACCTGACTCAAATACAATCTTAAAGCCAAATTTGTTAACAAGACTTCTAGAAACAAATTTTTTCCTAACATTAGTAACATGAAAAACATTGGTGAGACTAAGGATTTTGCGAAAGTGAATTCGAGATCCACTGTCCCTTTGCCTTTAACCGTAGCAGTTGAAGAATTTTCCATATAGAGAACATTATGACACCCCACTTACTAAAATACCGGGCGATCATTCTATATCAAATTAAAACAGGAATCTCATATGGTTTCATTCTCAGCATCACTGTCGAAAACCATTTAATTACTAATAACCTATTAGGCCTAGCGTCAAATTTTAAACTTTCTAATCTTGATTACTTAAACGCAACAATAAAACCAATCACACAATTAATATGCGAATTAATTAAATTAAATAAAATAATAACCGATAATTCTCGGTAAAACATTTATTACAAACAAATCGAATACGCGTAAGAAAATAAATAAATGACAACAATTGGGTAATATGCCCGAATTTAACTTACAATACCTCATATCTAGATCACAAGGATAGAAGCGTCTACAACAATCCCTGCTAGCATCCACAGCTGCTGCAGCATCGTCTGACTCGAAGATATAATGGCATCCAGGCGTCCCTAGGTCTGGACACCTAAAAGGGTAACAAAGAAAAAGAAAAAGAAAATATAGACACGGGTCAGAGCTCGATTTTGAAAATATTTTAGCAAGTGTTTAAAATACTTTAATATTTTAAATATGATATTCTCCATATTTAAACTCGTGTCGCACTCCCATGAGATACCCCTCGCCTCTCATCTAGCAGTGCACACCTAACGCATGTATTTTAAACACCCTAGTTACGCTACCTAGCCTAACTTGCATCTCTTATCATTTAAATAACCATGTGATATCTCATTCCCCGCGTATAAACTATTCTATGCTATCGCATGAGCTTATCATTAGAATTCTCAATTACTATTTATCCGTTCGTTATTAATAACTTTCACTAGTTATTATACACTATTCACATCTTAGTATTATTTGTCTCTTATAATATTCTCATCTTTATATACGTATATCACATTTTATTCCGAATTTTATCCTCCCAGATGAACTATTTACTTCTCACTTTATTCTTTATTTTGTTAGTATATATAAATTTGCCTCCATGATAAAATTCAGCCCATAATTAAAAAAAATTATATTGTGTCCCCTTCAAGTAAAATATCAAAAAAAAAATATGAAAAATGAACCAGCATCATTAGCTTCATCAAAATCTTCAATTGCAACTAATTAAATTACTAAATTTTAGGGGAAAGTTATTGTCTCTTAAATTTTTTTTCTTAAGTGTTCTACTTTGTTTTTTTAAATGATAAAAAACATAAACAAATATTATAAGAATTAAATATAACTAAATGTACCACAACTAATTTTAAAATAAATAATAATATGATGCCATAATTACCATCTATAATGATATTTTTTTAGTATTGAAAGCACGTTATATTGGCCCGTGCATCGCACGGGTTGCAGTCCAATTTTTTTTAAATGCTAAATAAAATTTATTTTGAGTTGATTTTTTTGTGCAGTATTTAAAATTGATAGCAAAAAATTATCTTTCGACTCGTTAAAATTTTAAAATTACAGCTCAATTCAATAATTTAACATTTTATTTATACGTCCAATTATAAATTGTTTGCAAACTTGCGTTATTTGAAGGAAGACATTATTTTGTTAATATGGCTCAATAGTACTGATATAAATGCTAGTCCCACTGAATAATAAATAGCTAATGTGTTTTATTTTATGTTCAAGAGTTCTATTCTCCACTGTGGTCATGCGAAAGCTCCAAATTACAGGGCATGCTTCTCTCTTAAAGTTCTGCACCAATTCTAACTAGTCTTGTGTGTCAGGAAATAGTGGTTCATGTATATTCCGTATAGACCCCATATTTTACTTGAAACAAATGACTTGAAGAGAATTAATTGAATACTTATTGTGGAAGGATCCTGCTTCTGTTTTCCGATAGCGACTCAAATGTGATCCATATAAAAAGGATGCTGGATTTTGTTGAACTTCTTAAATACCTTCCTTGTAGCCTTTGATACTATATTCATACTTATATATAAAAACTAGGTTTATCAAAAAATTGAACTAATCTCTTACAACTCGCTAGCACACATCAACTAACTTGTTATCTAAAAGCTTATGCTTATGTACAAATAATATGTTATGCATATGTTAAGACATTTTCAGGGGTCTCTGGTTGTACTGTTTTTCAAAAGGCACTCACTATTGGTATAGTTTGTTGCTGACCTATGGTATACTCAATATATCAGTCAACCTGTCAATTGGAGTAATTTCCTACTTAATGGAAAAAGGCCCGATCCGGATCCGAACCCGACTAAGTGCGTACTAAATGAATCTGGATCCTCTTAGATCTGGTTTGGACGTGACCCATTGACAGGCCTACTTCCCTACTACTAATTTCATTGTTATTAATATTTTTTAGGGGTTGTCGATCTGAAGTATTTGCTTGAAACTGGTAAACATGACTAGACATTTCCATTCTCTAATTATGATACACTGTTTTTATCATGGAGTATTTTTCCATGGAGAGTTTGTGCGAATGGGATTTCAAATTCAAGAAATTTAATTAGTCACAACATTCTTGTTGAACAATGTTGTCTGTGACATGGACAACATTTGGAATCAACTAATCATGCTCTTTGGTCCTTTTTATAACATCTGAGTTTTTAATATCTAGCTTATTTGGGGGGGGGGGGGGGGAAGGGGGGGGGGGTTAAAGTCCTTAGATCTAGATCGTAAATTCTGTTTGGTTGTGGTCATTACTTAGATGATCTGGCATGGGATGAAATACTTATATAACTATAGTTTTTACAACGCTGCTCTGAACATTAAAACTGGATCAATATGTTCTTTGGCAGACCATTTCATTATGTCGATGTGCGTAAAGTTTGCCGAGGCATTTGATCTTTCTAAAGGTTTGAGGTTTGTTATTGCTTATCGATTCCCTATATCCAATATTAAAAGTGGTTCTCTTAACTGATCGTCGGGGTCAAGTTTTTATGCTCTCTCGAATATTAAATGGTAAATTCACATTAAAATTATCACAATTCATGTCAAGGTATCAGAAAAACTCAAGCTTTCCATTTTCTAAAACCAACTTATAAGTCCATGAAAGCATAAATACTCCAACCAAACAAGACCTAAGATTCAACTGAATACTCATTAATGATGGACATAGCTGTCCAATGTTGCCCTTCAACTCACAATATCATTGCAGTAAGCCCTATTTCATTAGTCTTTACATTTGTTTAGTATAAACGGAATTGGCCTATATGATTGATACTTATAGTAAATGAAACAAAGGGGTAATTGCTAAGGTAAGCAGCATATGCTGGTGTAGATAACTTGAATTGTTGATACTCATCAAAACATACTCCACAATGATATGAATGCCATTGAATTTACCAATACTTGTGCCAAAAAGTGATAATTTGTAAAGTAAATGGAGGCTAATCCAAGCCCCCAAACAATGTCACGACTTGGAAGAAGTTAATCGAACATGTTCTTCATTCCCTACAATGCAAGGAGCAAATATTATAATTGGACACTCATATGAGATTGAGGGGTGAAGAAACTTGTTTCCTCCCATTTATCCCCTAAAACCATAAAAAATTGAATTCCGGTAAAACTCAACAAATGGCAACTTGTCTTATCCTACCGATATCAAATAACTGATATTAAAAAAGTACGTATAAATGAAGGAATTCACTGTCTCCTTAGCACGGGATTATGTATTTTCTCAATATTTGACTTTTATAATTGTCAAAATGAACCACATTTTAGGAAAACAATGACTTTCATAACCTTAACAAGCAAAAGAAAAAGGTATATCATGCCAATAAAGGCAAGAATGAAAAACTCATTTATGTTTAAAAGAGGGAAAAATAAATTATAAACAACTAACAAATAACATAAATTCTAAATGAGTTTCAGAAAAAAGTATAAAAAATGTGATACAAATAATTTTTTTTATAGGAAAATAACATTTGAACAATGACACAGAAACTCTGATATAAATCTTTAAATGAGGAAGCGTTATTACTACACTACACAACAAGACATAAATTATACTAATGAAATGGGTCTCTTTCTCTCTGAATTCTCAATATTCAAGGTCAAGTACAAATGAGGGATGAATGGCCTATTTATAGGAAGAGTTAACTTGTTAGCCAAGCTATTATCCAAAAAGACCAAAATGGAAAATTAATACCTAAAAATGACTCATTAGTCCCAAACATGTTCGTAGACTAATTAAAATACTAAAATAAAGGAAAATGACAATAAATCCTAAACTAAAAGTAGAAAATAAAATAAAATAAAAGATAGTCGTCTTTCGCAGGCACAACCACGTGCCATGTGTCGCTACAAATTCCATATACATCATTCTCCCCTTCTTCAAAAAAGCTCATCCTCTAGCTTGGAGGGTGACTCATTAATGCCACATGCCACATGAACACGTGTCAAATCCAACACGTAAATAGACCGGCCAAACTTATGTTAGACCCATATGGACCTTCAATAAGTGGATCTAATATACTCGAATCGCAACGACGTCTCCTTACAGAATTCAAGCAACCAAAAACTGACGACCACTCCGCCTTCTCAACACCATAAGCATATGGTTGCAACTTGGCTTGGTGGACCCTTGAATCCGATCGGACGATGCGAACGGAATGAAGATGACGACAACACCGGTGGAAAATAGTCGGAAAATGTATCCCCGATGGGTACATTTCTCATGCAAGTCATATGATGTGTCAAACATTGATCGGAATAGAGGTCAATAGGGAGGGTGAGATCGGCTCAAAATAGGACATGCCCGTTTTAGGTCAGATTTGATTGCGATTGGACATTAATGAGTGGGATAAAGGGAAATTAGGGTTTAAAATAAGGGTGGGGCTATTTTAGGGTAAAAAGAAAGGCTAGGGTTTGGTATTTGGGGTTAAAATGGAGGTGGGGTAGATTAGGGTTTGAAAAGGTGGAGAGAGATGATTTTTGGTAGATCTGGGCAAAGTAAGGGGTGGGGTCTTTCTAGGGCAAAAACCCTAGTGGAGCGGAATTGGAAGAGGTGTCGTCGGCCACCTGAGAGGTGGTCTGATGTTGGCAGAAGGCCAGAATCTGTGGCAGAGGGCTTGATGTTCTCCTGGGAGGTGTAACGATGTCGAAAAAGACCCAAGAGGGCAAAACGGAGGTTGGGGAAGTGGTCGGAGGTATAGGGTTAGGCCGGGGAGGGTCTAGAGGCTATTTTGGGTCTTGGGAGGGGTTATGGATGGGGGACCAGCGTCGAAAATGGGACTAGGAGTCTTACTGGTGGTCAAACAGGGATTGGGTGTCCGAACGGAGAAAGGCGGCCGACGTGGGAGGGGTTTCGGCCCCTTTTTGGGCAATTTCGGCCAGTGGATGTGGGCAGCTGTAGGGTAGGGTTTGGGTGGCTGTCTTGACAGGGATGGGTCTACGATTTGTTGGGTTCTTGGCTAGGGTTTGTAAGCTCTTGGGGATTAGGGTTAGGTTTTGGAAAAATTTGAAGATGGAGACTCATGTAGACATGATGGTGCTTATGTGGCGGTAGGAGGTGGAGGTGGATGTGGAGGATGGTGGTGGTGAAGATGGAGGGTGAAGGAGCTAAAAGAGTTGGTATCTCCTCTTTAGTGTTGATGGAATTTAGGGTTTTCATTTACCCGATTCTCTTTTGGGCATTTACCAATCTTTCGATTGAAGGTTGTCGGAGTTGAAATCTCCATTTGTGATCCGCTTCACGCACCCCAACGAACATCAAGAACAAATCGAGCTCTGATACCAATTTGCTGTAAATCTTCAAATGCGTAAGCGTTATTACTACACTACACAACAACAATAACAACAACGACAAATAAATTAGACTAATGAAATGGGTTTCTTTCTATCTCTATTCTCAATTCTCAATATTCAAGGTTAAGTACAAATGAGGGCCAAATGACCTATTTATAGGAAGAGTTAGCTTGCTAGCCAAGCTATTACCCAAAAAGACCAAAAAGGAAAACTACTACCGTAAAATGACTCATTAGTCCCAAACATGCTTGGATACTAATTAAAAGACCAAAAGAAAGGAAAATGACAATAAACCCTAAAATAAAAATAGAAATAAAATAAAATAGAAGATAGTCGTCTCCCGTAGGCGCAACCACGTGCCACGAAATATAATAACTTTTCTTTTCGTTTAATTTGTCATTAACTTCAAGGAAAATTTAAATGAGGTTTTCTTCAGTCTTATTCTTCAGCTTCTTATTTTTTACTGTTACACACTAATTTGTTTTACATAGCCAAAGAGCTAACACTGCAACAGGTTCTGATTTGTTCCCTATGCTGCGAAGGATATCGCGACTTCTTCATTTTGACTTAATTGACATAATTTTAAAATTAATTGAACTCAAAGCCATCATTTTAAAATGATGGCAACTACGTTAAAATGAAGAAGTCACGGTATCCTTCACATTATCAGGAACGAATCAAAACCTGTAGCAGTGTTAGCTTGTTGGCTATGTTGAGCAAATTAGTGTGTGACAGTTAGAATAAGAAGCTGAAGAATAAGATTGAAGAAACCCCATTTAAATATTTACTTGGAAGTTAATGACAAAATTAAACGAAAAGAAAAGTTGGTATATTTCTTGGTGGATAGTTAGGACCAAGATAGTTCTAGCTTCAAGGTAAGTGAGTCTCTCTTTCATAAATTCACAAAGGAAAACTGCACAAGTTTTTTGAATATTGAGTCCGGAGATAGCAAGATGTCAATTTATAAGAGAAAAAAGATTCATTTTAGTTAGAATTCTAATGTATAAAACTCTGGGGCCCAAAAATTTAGAAGGAACTCATGCTTTGTAACTTCGAAGATTATGTCTTTGGTAATATTTTGGTGGTTTCAAGTGAGAATGGTTGTAGGTTATATATAACATATGTGTTTGTTGCTTTCCTTTTTACAAAATGCAAAACTGTTCCTAGAAGTTATTTCATAGTATTAGATGATTTAAAGAACCTATCTAAATATGCATGGCCAAAATAAATCTATGACTTTTTGGTGGATTGCCCAAATGAGGTGAAGAATAAGAAAACAAATGCAAAGGAACCATGCCTGGAAGGTTGAACACCCTTAT
Source organism: Sambucus nigra (assembly GCA_949130495.1). Lineage (NCBI taxonomy): Eukaryota > Viridiplantae > Streptophyta > Magnoliopsida > Dipsacales > Adoxaceae > Sambucus > Sambucus nigra. Next base: position 3,229,313 of record OX422213.1, read on the forward strand.
TACAGGTAATTTTTTTTTTTTTGTTGTCCCTTATTACAGGTTTTCTTCATGTTTCTTAACACTTTAATTTGCAGTTATGGGCAACTGATCGCGTAGGTTCTCTTAGTGGATTGGAAGCACCCTATAAGTTGATCCGAGAGGAAACGAGCGATAATGAAGCTGGAAAAATTATGGAGACATTAAAGTAATCGCCCCCCAATTATGAGGTTAGTTCTTAAAGTTGTGGATCTTGTGATTTGGATGATTATGGTCAAGTAGTTTCATGCAATAATTTTTTTATTGCTTCAGAAGCGTTGTATATTTTCATTTAAAAGTGTGCTATTAGTGTGTTGTTCTTTGGAAATTACTGATTGTTCTATTCCCAAATTTTAGTTTTGTAAACTAGGTTGTGGCGGTTGGTTGCAGAATCCAACTTGTTTTCTTTTGGTTGATTCTTCTTATGTCATTTTTTTGGGTTCGAACTTGATGATTAATTATTTTATGATATTTTCATAATGTTATATAGAAAAAGTTAAATTTGGACCTTTATATATGCAGATAAGGGTCACGCTACGCTGTGGGATGCATAATGAGAGTCGAGAGGCTCTGATTTCCAAACCCCCACAACTTGCAAACTCAAAGTAAGTTACACTTCTATGACTTAAAGGACACATCTATTTAATAAGCCTTAGTGGCTTATTTACCATTATAATATTATTTTTAATGAAGGATTGGTTGATGCAACATTTATTCTATATGCCAACTCTTGAGGAGAGTGAGATGGTAAAAAATAGGTAAAGATAATGAGTCTCCTGTCGTGTAAGAATGGAAATTTATTTAAATAACTATAAATGATGGTTATCTAAAGAGTTCATGAGACAATAAGCATTCTGAAATTTTATTAAAAACTGGAGCTTAATCGAACAACAAGTGCGACTTTTCTTTTATAGTTAGAGACATTGATTATGACCATTGGATATGAGAATTATATCATTTATTCTAACTAAATTTAATTGATCTTTAATGGAACTATCCTCGCTTTTGGATCGATCCTATTTCCCTGATTTTGAGCTAAACATAACAGTCTATTATTGTTATTGATGATTACCGTTGCTGCTTGTTTCTAACCATATGGTTCAAATTGATTATATTCCAGTCAGATTATTCCCATTCTCTCATCACTGCATCATTTCATAACCTTGGTTAGTTTATTACTAAACAAATGATAATGCAATTGATTCATGTCTTGTGCAGGCAGAAAACTACTTCAATGGGGAGTTGATTCCTGAGAATGAGATTAAAAATTTGATGGAACTTCATATATATGCCCATAATTTTTAGATAACTTCACATGATTAAAGCTTTAGTACTTATCAAATTTTATTACTAAATCTATAGCCGGTAGAGTAATACATCACTATCTTAAATGAGTACATGCATCGATGTTACTTCTTTGAGACTCGTCTTGCTATAATTTAATTTCCTTCAAGTCAATTTCAACATTAAGAATGCGTTATGCATATAGTCGCATTATTTTTCATATTACTGCTCTGGACAAAATATTAAGATCCTGTGATACGTGAAGATGACTCAATGATTTATCAACATGGCATGAGAAGGCAAAACAAAAACAATTGAATATATGAAAATGATTATAAGATGCTAGATTTAAGAAAAACATAATGATGTTTCATGTTGCATATTTTCTTGTCAGTTCTTACAGCCAAGCATTTGCGGCTGCTGGTGATTGATTGTAAAAGACATGTTTGTTTTGGCTGGATTCATTGGGTCTGGCTAGTTGTAAATCATCTGCAATAAATTTTGTAAGTATTCATATCAAGCAATGCAACTTTTCCTCATTCGTTATATTATAACTGATTTTTCAAATACCATGTAATCATGTCAATTGGGTGAACCGTAAAATTGTGATGGGGATACTAGGGCAACGAAAAGGGTGGGACATGCATTATGTGGAAAACTTTCCAAAATAATAAAACTTGTACTATTGAATTTTAGCAATGATTTAAAGCATGATTTTTTTTTTCAATTTATATATTCAATGGTGTTACGACATGCAGTTCTTTTATATGACCGCTTTCATGGTTTCTCTTGCAGTTGGTGATGAAATTCCACGATGTAACAAGGTATGTATATCCTTCACATTCTGTTTCGTACCCCCATATCATCCCCCGAATTCGTTTAAGATCCCCCACATTCTAAGTCCCCTCGCTCCAACAATCCCTTTGGTAGCATTCTTCAGATTTGTTTAAGATCCCCTAATTTCATTTCTTGTCCCAATAGCATCCCCAATTTTTTTTAAGATCCTCACTTTTTTCATATCCTAATAGCATCTCCCAGATTTATTTAATATCGCCCAATGGTGCAATTTTATTTAACTACATGCATTATCCTATAGTGTAAGAGGAAGCATGTAAAATGCGCGATCATATATTTCTTGAGCTTTAAAATAAAAACCTATTACCTCCATATCTTGCCAACTACAAGATTATGTATGATCGCAAATGTTACAATTTCAAAATGTTGGAGTTGAAGTGTAAGAAACTTTATAATGAGGTTCGAGTATCGTGGAAACAATGAAAGTTCGGTGATCTTGATGAAACCATTATATACATCCCACAAATCAAACGGCCCCTACACTCCCATCAGATTTAGAGTGAACTCATCCGTGAGTGTAGATTATTTCATACTAGTGGACTCACAAGGTACGACTATGAAGGGGACATAAACTGAAGAAGCCCCATCAGTCAATGCCTATTCACCCTACCAAGTGATTGAAATAACAATGGGTGAGGACGGTGCTATAGGAGATGATGATGGAAATCTAGTGTTGTGCGACCAGTAAAGACGATCAAAGTTGGATGCATAGAGAAAAAAATGTTACTCAAGTTATAAACAAAGAGAGCCACACTTCACAAATGTTGTCGTCTTCCCAGGAGTTTTTCGAAAGAAATTCTTGTCCTTGATATCAACGGGTTTCTTGCTGAAATCGTTTCATCTTATACCCGCTGAATATAAACCATACCTAAAAATAAATAGGAATGCAGGTGGGAAAATGACTTAATTTTTTAAAATGAAGTTTACAATATGTTGCCCAACAGTGTTCTAATATCACATGCTGTATCAGTTTTCAAGAGGCCTTTCTATGATGATTTTCTACAGTTTTGATTTTAGAGATTTAATACAAGTGTCTAGTCGTCAAGAAACAAGTACTCTCCGACCTTTGGCTTGTCATGTTTTAAATTTTATTTTCCTCCTTTTAAATTGCTAATTCAGGTATATATCTTTTAATGCATTTTCTTGATTCTTCTGGTACTTGCCTTATTCCCCTTTTTATTTAGTTTTTTAATTTCTTTTACTGTTATGTGCCTTATTTATGTCGTTATTAACTTCTTATAGGAAAAATGTCAATTTTGTTCTTTATTTTATTATGGGAGAAAACAAACAAAAGTTGCTCTTTTGTTGGGTATGCCATTCTCACTTTTCTTGCATTATGTCTATGAAACAACTTTTCATTTTGAATTGTTCGTTTGAGTTTTTGTTTCATTGTTCAAAGGTTATTTTTCTATAAAAAAAATGATTTCTATCACATTTTTGTTACTTTATTCTGAAACTCATTTCGAGTTTATGTTATTTGTGAATTGAAGTTTATGAGTTTCTTTCCCCACTTTTCAATTCGAATGAACTTTCCATCCATTCCTTTATCGGCGTGATATACCTTTTTTTTTCTTGTTAAGGTTATGAAAGTCAAATTGTTTTCCCAAAATGCGGTTCATTTTGACACTTATAAAAGTGAAATATTGAGAAAGTACATGGTTATTTCCTGTGCTAAGGAGACGGTGGATTTACTCCTAGTCAAGAGACCCTTGTAATAAATATGAGCTTATTCATACAAAACCTTACTTTAGCTTAGCATTCGATAATTTTATAGTGGATTTATTAATTTTTGTAAAATAAAAATTTGGAACTTACAAGGAATATACGTAACAAAGTTAGGATCGATACCCTTACTCCTATTTAAGATACCTTTAGTTTAAAATCGAGCTTTTTCGTACACCACTTTGGATTTTATTAACATTCTATATTGGGATAGGGGAGGTTTAAATAAAATTTTGGACCTTATGATTAATATACAAAATAATTTGGAGGACAAATACGCTTACTCGTAGTTACGGTGTACTTACCATAAATTTAAGCTTATTAATACAAAACCTCACATTACTTTAGAATTCAATAATTTTATGGTGGATGTCTTACTTATGTTCTCTAAAATAAAAATGAATATCGTTAAAAAATTGGGCCATACATACTTAAAAATTAGGACATATATATGAGGTCGGTTTGATTGGCGTTGACTTCTTTTCCATGGAAAATACTTGTTTTAGTTCATCTTTTACTTTTTTTGTGCCTGACCTTCCATTGAGAAATACTTGAAACAAGCGATTGTTGACAAAAACCCTGTGGTGGCAATCCCTCTACACTTGACTCGTTTACTATAATTGGTAGCGACAATCGCCCAACACTTGACTCATTATTGACTTTAAATGTTTTTTTTCCTATAATGATTCATTGAGGAAGCAGAATAGAGTTTACATGACGCAATCATAATTGTTAGGAGGGCTTTGAAGAACTCTACCGTGGTTGCTGGTGGTGGTGCTATAGAGGTATGGTTTTATCGCTACCATATGTAAAGTTGAGAATATTAACTACCTCAATGACTATAAAATGCTTTTTTTGTTGTTATAAATGGTGATAAGACGATACTTGAGGCAACATGCACACACACAATATCTCGGAAGTCTTGGCTATTGATAAACTTGTATTCTAAATCTCTTGACATATGTTAAGTTGCGTCGAGCAACTCCTTAGCCAACGTGATAGTGCACTCATCATGACTTTGGTGACCGTTTTTAGTGCTCAAACAAATTTAATTAAGATACCCTTATTCCTGGTACTTTTTCGTACACCACACTTACGATCTATTACTGACTCGTAATACGCGTTTCGACACGCGATACGTGACACGCGATTCTTTAAAAAACTAGGATACGGCATGCTAGGATAAGTATAATATATATATATATATTAATGAGCACAGATATGATTTCATCCTAAACCTTCGGCCCACTCAAACCCCTTTTTATTCCCCCCTTTAGACCTCTTTAGTACAATAATGACACATAAAGGGATTGGTTGGTTTTGCATGGAATAAGGTTTAAAATATATAAAAAATCACTTTTCCAAAATTGTCGAAGGACCCCATCGTATCCCAGTCTTATCCTTCCCCGTATACCCCTCCCCCAATTATGAAAAAACAAATTGGACATTACTAGGTGTATCTAATAGGTATCCATACCGAATTTGTATCCGTGCTTTCTAGATATATTTTAATTGAGTTTGTACCGAATGTATTTAAACTTCTCTAAATTTAAATATTCAAACATTTCTGCTCATCAATCTTGTTTATGATGTGGAGAGGACTTGGAATCAACTACTGATGTCATTTGGTTGTGTTTAAATGCTTCTCAAATTGGTGTGTCAGCTTATTTAATGATATCTGTATCAGCGCGTGAACTGTTTCTCGTGTGTAGTTATTTATGTATTCGATTAAAAGTTTATTGGTCCTAATGGTGTTCTCCACAGTGGTTGGTTTAAGTTTTACATTTTATAAAAGAAACAATATTACAGCTGTCTGCAAAGCTTGGTTGGCCAACCAACAAATGAAGAAAACAAAGAAGATTGGAGTTGAATATAAGGACAATGATTACAATCTACTAAAGAATTGAAACATAACTAACGTGGCTTACTTTTTAGTTAAATATTGTCATAGTTCGTAAACATATTATTTCATTTACATTTCTGTCATTGAAACTACAATTCGTCCATTAGTTTTTATTTAATGGGTTTTTTTTATTTTCACTTTGAGATCGAGTGCTTGAGTATACCGGTTTGTATTTCCCTCCCTTCATTTCTTATTTGCAAGTTTATGAAATCCTTGATTTTCCAATAGATCTACTGATAGGGAATCCCTTAAAACATGCCTTTACGATTTGTTTGATTAGGCGTAATGTTGCAAGGGTTCAGGTGGGCTTGGATCTAGTAACCTTTATTAACGAGAATGTGAATTTGGTGTTGTTCAAAGGGATTATAGAAATCAATGAATAATGAAATTCCCCCTAAATATAGTGCGGAGTGTATTCAAAATGAGCGAAGGAATGGAGGTGGTTTCTGGAGAGTAATTGAAGGAAAAGCTTTCTAAAAGGGGTTGGAATCTAAGGATGGGAGCCATAAAATTCAAATTAGATTTAATTCAAAAGAAACAACATTAATGACACTCAAGACATCAAGGTGGGGCTAATGTTTGTGAAATCAATTCAAACCACGAAAATGTACCTATTTGCCTAATCTTAGTCCTGTCCCTGAATGGCTCCACCAATCACTTGTTTGCTTATTTGAAGGAGTACATTGTTTTGTTAATATGGCTAAACTGTCTGATATAAATTGTAGTTTCATCTAATTAGAAATAGTTAATAAGTTTTATTTTATATTCAACAGAATTGTGTTCTCTACCATAATCACGTGAAAACTACTCCAAATGACAAGGTATGTCATTTAAATGCTCATCTCCTAATGTTTTGTAAAAGCCCTTATTTTTTATGATTTTAATTATGGGATTAATTGATTTAAAAATGGGAAATTGTATTTAAAATTAATTCAGATTTAAATAGATAATTACTAGCGTGACGAGAGTTAGTATTTATTGATGTGAATTATATTGAATATTACTTAGTGAGTAAAGTAACATGTAATTATGAATTTATTCAAATTGTCGAGTGAATAATATGACAATTATGGGAAATTAAGTCGGAACTAAAATTTATGGAATAAAATTAAATTATTTATAAGTCACCCATATGGTCATTTCGAGTGCGCCAAAGTGTTCGGAAGGGTCGAGATGGTCAGAAAAGCCTATCCGGGGGTTTAGTTTGGGTCTCGGGGCAAGTTTTAGACCAAACCGGCATCCCGTAAGGGTATTTCGATCATTTTAATTTTTGGAGTATTTAAACCCACGAATTTCCTAAGGCTATATCAGCTGCTAGGGTTAGATATTCTAAGATTATCAAACGCTAAAATAATAAAATCCATTGAAAGAGGAAGGAGAAGAGATCCCAAACCCGAAATCACCCATAGTTGCACCTCTTTCACAATTAACACCACTGGAGTGTAGATCGAAAGACGAGGAACGTAGCCATACCCCTCATCATCAAAGGATCAGACCTACTGTTATAAGGCAAGTATTATTCTTGCTTGAATTCAAGTAGATAAAATATCCATGCTAGTAGAATATGATTAAGGTTAAATTTCATGCATGTAGAGGACAATTTTATGGATTAAGGAGTTGGACATTTAGCTCATATCAATGAACAAGACCTAACAAAAACTAATTTAGCTCTCCTTAGCATTTGCAAACTCGATAAGATCAATGAATATAGCAATAATTATGAACAACTATACTACCAAATTAAAGAATTCGGAGAGACCTTAAAAGATGAATATTTTAGAAAGATACCAGCCATTGGAAAAATCCTAATTAATGAATATAGGAATTGGCCAGGAGTAGATGGAGTTAAGAATAACTCCCTTGGTGAAAAAATCAATTTTGCCAAAGACTATATCATATCTAAAAGACGTGATATAACTCAAGGATGATAGAAGAAACTTTCAAGCAGATCCCTCCAATCAAAGACGAAAGAGACATCGCTCCAATCCAATGGGGATGTGGAAGTGAATCTAAGAAATTCAAAAAGAAATTAGAATGGAAACATAGGAATTTTAAAACTAGACCTTTAGGATTTCCAAAGAAATATAGATTTAGACCATCTACTACTTTTAGAGATAAGAACTCTAAGACTAAGAAAAATAGATTTACCAAAGAAGATAATTTAAGAAAAATACTAATAAGCATAAGAAGGTTCCTAATTATATGAAAGAAAAAGATGTAGCTCAATCTAAGACTGCCATCAAAGAATGTTGGACATGCGGCAAAGAAGGGCACTTTGCTAATGATTGCCCTAATAAAAAAGATAAAGAAGGTATTAAGATTATTAATACAATATTAGACTATGCAGATCAAGAAGAATTAGATATTCTATATGCTATAGAAATATCAGACATAGAAGATGATGAAAATACTAGTATCTATAGTGCATACACAAACAGTGATTCAGAAGATTATAATAGTGACACTGATGAGTATGAAGACTCCCAAGATACTTTAGATTTATATATGATGCAAACTAATCAAGACGATTTAGATGATGCATATATAGACTTTGAAGAACCTTGGTATAAATGTATATTACGCTCCTTTTTAAAGAAAAGATGGACAGTTAGTAATCCTGAGTTACTAATATATACCTAGATGTTACTTTGATGAAAGACAGATTTGAAATGAAATGTAGCAAGAAATACTTTAGATGTGTAGAATGCTTTGAGACCATACAAAAAGAATTATTTATGGTTTGTGTCATTTGTCAATTACACTACCATGAAAACTGTTGGAGAATTAAATTTAGAGCAATTTATACTATTCAGTATGATGCTCAAATAGACCTAGATATTAAAACATATTATCAAGATATTGATAGAAATATAGCTAAAAGATTGCAAGAAAATGAAGACTTAAAGGAAAGGGAATTTCCTATGACTTAGAAGACAACTGCCCTGATAGTAGTACAGAATACCTAACATCCTTAGATTTTATAGATAAACGTCAAAAAGGAATATTTATTCTAGAAAAGAATAATTTAGGAATATCTACTAAACCACATGCTTGTTTTGTAGAGCTATTCGTGCAACACAAAGACTATCCTAAAAGACTTTCTGCTTTTATAGATACAGGATGCTCTCAGAGTATTTGTAAGGCTAATGCCTTCCCTGAAGAATATTTTCTAGATCGTAAGAAGGGTATCCATGGTAAGGTAGCTAATGGAGAACGATTTACCTTATACTTTTAGACTATTCCTATTTATTTTAAATTGGGAAATCAGACTAACAAAAATGTAAATCATCAATTTTGGATAATGGATCATCGTCCTAGTTTCATAGGAAACATTATTTTAGGACGAGACTTTATTAGTAAATATCATCCTTATACTCGGTATAACGATAAGATATTAATTAGTGATAAATAGGAATTTAATATTAAAGCTCCTCTAATAGATCACAAGGTCGCCTTCGACCTTATGTTGGTCAAACCCAATTATGGACCAATAAAACATCAGAGTTCTTCAATTGAGCATGTTGGACCTAGACCTAAAAACCACCAAGAAGCCTTAGAAATAACCAAACCCTTACAAAAAGATTATAAGTATCTAGACCAAAAGTGTTATAAGATAATAGCACTCTTACAACAAGACATTTTAGATCAAGCCCAACAAACCCTATTAAAGGTCCAAGCCATATCCAAACAGAAGAAAATGGATATAGAAGTAGAAAAGGAAAAGATTAGGCAATTAGCAGAGCCTACTTTAGGAGAAAATTCCATTGCTAAGTGGGATAAAGATCATAGTTATTGTGAAATTATCCCTATCAACCCAGATGCCACTATTAGTGGTGGAACCTATAAGAAAGGATATTTACAAGAAGACAGAGAATAATTCAAAAAAGACAGATGAAATGCTTAAGTTAGGTATTATTAGAGAAAGTAAAAGGAGACATATTAGCCTTGCCTTCTACGTTCAAAATGAATCTGAACGAAAAAGAGAGAAAAGATGTATGGTTATAGATTATAGACAACTAAATAAGAATTGTGAATTTGATTCTTATAAGATACCAAATAAGATTATATTCAGCAAGTTTGATTGTAAATCAGGCTTCTGGAAAATTAAGATGCACCCAGACAGTATTACTTGGACGGCTTTTAGTGTGCCCCAAGGAAAATATGAATGGTTAGCAATGCCATTTGGATATTTGAATGCCCCTCAAGTATTCCAAAGACGTATGGATAATATTTTTAGACCATATTCAGAATTTTGCCTTGTTTACATAGATGATATTCTTGTAGCAAGTAAGACAGAAATAGAACATGTAGAACATCTTAAAAACATTATTTTAGAATTCAATAAACATGGTATTGTTATTTCTGAAAAGAAAATGCAATTATTCCAGATTGAGATACTTTGTGGGAATGCATATTAATAAAGGAAAAATATCCTTAGCTAAACGCATAACTAAAAAGATTCTTGAGTTTCCTGACCAACTCAAAGATAAAAAATAATTACAATCATTTTTAGGATTGCTTAATTGTGTTGCAGACTTTATTAAAGACCGTGCTTCAAAAAGACAAAGCCTAACTTCCAAATTAAAAGGAACAAACAAGACTAACCCTTTTTATTGAACTAAAGATGATTTTGAAGTTATCAGACAAATTAAAGAAGTAGTAAAAAAATATCCCTTTACTTGAACTGCCTAATGATGAAGGCCAATTTATAGTAGAAACATATGCATCTGATAAATAATGGGGAGGAGTATACTTTGCCATTGATCATCAGACTAAAAAGAAGAAACTTTGTAGATATAGTTCTGGAACCTTTACTGATCCAGAAACAAGATACACTGCCCATGAAAAAGAAGTTTTAGCTATAGTAAGGGAAAAGGGAAAAATATATGCTTTTTCTTACACCTAAATATTTTACTGTTTATACCATGGTTCAAAGTCTCGGTATCAGCCACTCGATTTTTAACTTGGTCGCGGTATCTGGCGATACGCAAAGATACACTATTTAGAGAGCGAAAAAATTCCAAAAAAATCTAGAAAATTTAAAAAATCTAGAATATTTTCCATCAAAACCACTTGCAATTTCCAGACTCCTGAAGAAAACATTTATATAGATAATCCCCACTATTCTAAATTTCAGTACGATAATGACGGAAGAAGTCGGAGAAGTAGCAGCTCTGAAACTTCTCTTGGACTCCCAGATTAATTTAGACGTTAAAAATAAGCTTAAGACTCTAGAAATTATTGGGGTAGAAATTTCTATTTCTATAACATTAGAAAAAGACAAAGGCATAAAAAGACAAAGCGGTCCCCCAAAGGTGGTCCAAAACATAAAAGTGATCCTAAAATCGTGTGGACGATATTAAGCCCGTCATTTAAGTGCGTTAAATTAGATCATCGGAGAGCCTGGCCGTATATATATATCACGAAATAAATTCAAACAAAACAACTGATATTCTCTTTTGATATATCTGTTTTCTGCCCATATTTTCTTGATTTGTTTATATCAAATTCTGTCATTATTGATCACCAAGTTACTGATTATGGTTAATTGATTAAAAATATTATTAGTTTGTGTATGACTTACTGCTACAATGATATTTTGTTGTACTCTGGTTGGGTGGGACAATTCTGCTTTTGGTGGTAATTCTTAAGTCAAGTTATATATTGTGTTTCTTGTGTGGTACAGCTATAGTAGCTTACCATCCTAGGTGGAACGTGATGATTGGATGTAGAAGTTATTCCCTCATATAGAGGGCTTGTAATTTATAAAAGAACTTTTTACCAATATAGGGTGTGGAAGCAGTACCCTTCTCTGGCCACACCCCCCCCCCCACCCCCACCCCACCCCACCCTCCCCAGGCAGGCAGACAATTTCTTAGTCATTTAGGGTGTCACAATTATTCCTTCTGTAGTAAAATCTTTTTTAAAAGGGTCCATTTTTCACAAACAATTATAGTTAATATATAAATGCATTGTACCGTTATGTTTATTCTTTGTTTTTGTATGCTAAAAACTTCCAAGTAATGTGAAGGAAATTATTCCATTTGATTAAATGTGAATGATCACATGTATCTCCGTGCTCATTTTATAATTTACTTTGTGGTTTATGTGAGGATTAGGATCGAGTAGTTAATTCCAATTCCCTATATTTGAACAAGAAGCTCATTTGTGTTGGTGGGTATTTTGATATAAATATCTGTAAACAGTAACTACTTGTGTCCTACTACTTCTTCTACTCTACTACTGAATTTTATTAATATTTTTAGAGGTTTCCATTATGAAGTATTTGCTAGAAGCTGGTAAACATGACTAGCCATTTTCATTCTTTAATTCTGGCATACACTGTTTTTGATTGATTTGGAAATTAAGATAAAGATAAGAAATGAGCAATATAATTTAGGGTTCTTTGGTTCATGTTATCCTCATATAGGACTAAAAAAGGCTATCTTTTTCTTATATATATGATAGAATTGATTTGTCAGGGCTATGCAGGACCACTAGTTTTAATCCTGGTTCCCGGTTATTGTTCTTTCACTCCTCGATTGAAAGGAAACTTTTTAAGTAACCAATTAAATATTTAAAAATAATTCCTCCTCGACTGTTTATTAGTGTATCAAACTAATTACATATAGTCTTATATAGGGTAGAATGCTGAAACAAGATTTAAGCATGAAGTTTTTATAGTTGAACCGAGTCGAGTCGAATAATTAAAGAACAAATAATTACTATTGGGCGTATCATGGAATTGTCGACTGAGAAACTAGGACTAGTAATGCAGCACCTATTAATTATGTGGATAATTGTAACAGGGTTTGGAATCCTAGACATCACATCACATTTGGACCAAGGGAAAATGTCCTTGGTGATTAATTATCAATCTGAGTGTTTATCTAGTAGTCATTTACTTACAAATAAGGATGTCAATCATTGATTATGGCAGTAAATAAATATTAGTCTAGGCTATAGCCTAGCCTAGTAGCGAGAAAAATTTGAAATTGTGAACTTCAATTACATGTGGAAACCCAAAAGGCTCAAGTATTCCATAGATATGCACTTATGGACCTTTTGGCATATAGGGAGACTATTCTGACATTATAGTTAACAGTGGTAGGTTATGTAAATTTAATCAGATGTATAGGGGGGAAAGAGAGATGCGAATTGAATAGAAAACAATAAAATCTCGTGGCTCTGTGAAATAAACTAAGATCCGAGGACTTGCGAAACTAAAATTCTTACTTTAACCTTATTGGATGCAAAAATTTAAAATCTACCAAAATCGCTGACCACAATCATATTGGAAATTGATTTGTGGCATGGTATATTTTGATGTTCTTTTTAATTAATGTTTTCTCTTTGCGAGGGGATTTCTTCCTAATTTTTTCTTCTCCTTTTCTTTTATGTGTTCAATTGATTATCACAGGAATCAACCTTGTCACGACTAATCAAAAAGTTAATGAAAGATCGAGTTGGCACATCAATGTGAAAAATTATTTGTCCTCGAGAGGATCCTCCGGATGAGCACATGTAACTAGGAATATGGTATTTCTATACTACTATTTGTTCAGTTACTTTTGTGTCAATAGTTTCATATGGTTGCGAAACATGATGAATTTCAAAATAATGACATTTTTTATCACATTGGCAATCACTATTTCAATTAATTAATCATATTTTGAAAGAGATTATAGTAACTTTTAGTAGGGGAAAGATAGGCTTATCGTATTCACTCAAGTAAATTTTGAATGGAATAAAGTACATATTGCTCCAGAAAAAGTTTCACGTTTGTTTCTCCCTACTCATTCTCAATTACAACTTGCTCACACTACCCAGGTAAAATACAAGTGTCTCGTAATAAGTTTTGTACAGGCTACCTAAAACAATTATACACTAGTTTTTATTTTATATGAAATTAAATTGTGAAGCTAGAAACGAGTTCATTTGTTAAATTGATGTGTAAATTCAATCAAATTTTTTGTTAAAACTAGGTGGTCATTAGATTACACACTCTGTTTACCAAATATATTTCTTAGTAGTAAACCTTGTTTTTGTTCTCTTGAAACATCAAATACATAACTATAAGGGACTAACATTGTTCAACTAATTAATGATAGTTTTCTGCTATCTTGAAGGACTAAAAGACGGTATTTTCCCAACTATCTGTAGCTCTCTACCTTCTAAAATATATTTTTTAACTTGGCTCCAAGTAGTAACAACCAATTCTGCATTTTTTTCCATGAATACTACGGAAAAAGACAAGATCCTAAATGGAAAGAATTAAATGGGAAGTAGTAGAATTTACAAGATTTTACCTCAGAAAACTTCAAACATTGGTGTACGTAACACAAGTCTTAGAGTTGTCAATCTAATGGCAACGGGAATGCACCATGGCCTATTATCTGATGGTTAAAAAAATATAAGAAAACATGGGATCAAAAAGTCATCCTCCTACGAAAAGTTAGACGTAGAAGCAGGAGTTATAAGACTTCGAATTTGAAAAACCTATGACTTGGGTCAAAAACTCCCAAATAGACTTCTCGTACTAATTGGTTGGAAAACCTATAAGAAGTGGTGAGATTGTAACATGATCCCCGATGAGAGAGTTAGATGAAAAAGTATAAATTCCAAGGCTTAAAGTTCAGAAAACCCCAAGCCTTAGACCTGACAGTCTTTGATCGACTTTTCTCATATTGATTGATGTGGAAATAGACTTTCCGCTCATGGAAGAGATAAGGGCGTTTATGTCTCTTTATTTTTTTTTAATCTTAATTTGAGGATTGAATCTGCCAAAAATCTCTAGTTTGAAGAAAAAAATATTTATTTTAGACCTAAAATGAAACCTATGAATTGTTATTTTTAGCATTAAGGATCCAGAGATACAAACAAACAATGTTTAACAAACAATGAAATTTTAGGCAAAAACAGATTAAAATTTAAAAAACAAACAAATAATGAAATTTTAGGCAAAAATAAGTTAACATTAAAAAATTAAACAAATAATGTTTAAAACCTCTAAATAGAGTGGTATTTGAACTTGAGAAGCAAAAACAATTAGCACCTGGGCCGAAAAATTAGAAATCCAAGACTTGTTAAATTTAGAGAAACTTAATTTTGAGGTTCAGGAGCCAGAATCACACATTCTCTCAAAAATTGACATGGTAACTTTTTGATCCCTTATTCTTTAGCTAGAAACCAATAGGAAAATATGTGATCGAATTTCAATAGCTAATGAGAAAGGGTGCGGTGGTAGAAATTAGATCCTACAGGAAGGTAGAATCCTAGGATCAGGTAAATTGAAAGCAATCTCCAATGAAAGGATTAGATTCAAAATTAGAAATCAAATACTTTGTACTAGAACTAGGATCTTGAAGTCTCAGAATTGGGTTAAAAGGGTCCTAAATCACCCTGTACTCACTCGATTGAAACATAATACATCAATTCCTCATTTGATGATAGAAACCTTTAGAGAATCTAAAATTAAAATTGGATCTTCAATGGAAGAGTTATATGCAAAAGTAGGAGCTTTGTGCTCCGACTAAGCGTATCAAATCTCCCAATCTCACATTGGATGGCTCGAGAACAACCAAATCTCTCTAAATTACGTTAATAGAGAATAAAATGGGACCAAAGTCTGATATTTATGACAGGGCTGGAAGAAAAAATATGTGACACCACGTAATCTGAAATAAGGGGTGGCCAGCCCAATACTCCAATATAACGGAATCATAGATGGAATCATTCTCAGCATCTCAATAAAAATATAGAGTATCCAGGATAACCACTCAATATTTCAAAAAACGGGTTGCCAAAAATTTTAATTTTAAAGTAAATAAAGGAAAACAAACAACCCAATTCCTGAAAAGATAGGGGAAACCTCAGGGATGTATATATAAATAATACAACAAGAGTAAAATAAGGGACCGGATGTGCAATCGGTCAACAACCTAAATAACAGCATTTAAATAATTACATTAATTTATACAATACAATTCATTAGACATTTATAAAAGCTTGGGACTCTCGCCCGAGTAAAGAGACCCGATCCGGTCTAGAATTTAACATGAAGACGTCTATACCCAAGGTATCCCGTAATACCCGCAATGCATCACGGCTTGCCGAGGACATCGGAATAGGAATTCAAATCAGGCATCCTTGCGGCGGAGTACCTAAACGGAGACAAGATGCATATGCAATAAGAAATGTAAACGGGTCAGGGCCCGGTTCTATATGATTACTAGATGAAAAAGAGTATGACAGTTATGAATAATAAATCATGAAGAAAGAGAAATAAGAAGCTGCCTACAGAATGTAAAAGATAAGCTGAGCAGGAACAATAAAAGAAGTAACATAAAACTACAATCTTCATCGTATGTACCAATTATCTCATATATCTTTTCCTTAACAAGAAGTATATATGTAATCACATTCTTTTGCTCTTTATGGGATTTTTATCTCATTTTTACATTTTGTAAAAATCCTTTCCTTATCAGGAAAATAACCGTTTTCAAATGTTTTTTGTGGCATTTATATGTGCTCTTTGTCGAACTTCATCATGCTCTTTATGGCATATCAATTACATCAAGCCCCACTTGATTATGAATAGTTATATTTATATACATATAACGATTCTAAGACCGCCCATCCGGGTTTCCCCACTGTGCGCGCCCCTAAATGGCCATCATCTTCCAGGGCCTATCATAAGATAACCTGGGCACCTATATCGCAAGACATCGGGAAGCGTCCATGTGCCTCCGGGATAGTCAAGACCACACCCGGAATCTCCTACCCATCGTAGAAAAATATACAACAATAAATGCTCACATGGCCTACGGACTATATCCACCCTGCGTTAATTTTCCAGGGGGCATCACCTCACGCGCGAACTTCCCTTATGATGTCATTTAGAGAGGTGTGTTTAAACCATTTTATTTATCATTTTCAAAATCAAGTAAATTATTATTTACTAGTTTCATGATTAAGTAAATTATCATTCACCATCATCATTACCAATTCCATGTATATGTTTCATTTTATCCGAAACCATTACCTTTTACTTTTTGTAAATAATATAAGGAGCCATGATATAGCTTATATCGACACTACAACCTCGAAGGGGTAAATAAATTCTTGATTATCTCCAAGTATTTTAGGGTGTTATTTTGAAGCCCCAATATTTATCATCTTTCAAAGGAATGAATGAACTATCAATTTATTTTCCAAACTCACCTTTATGGTGTTATTATGAACCACCAAGGGTAATATAGCGTAATTGAGCTTCCAAAATCTCCCAACATTCTTTTGGGGTGATAATGTAAACCATCAAAATGAATATAGCTCAATTGAGATTCTATAGTCTCCCAAACATAATACTACCTCTCCTAATTTTATGAAAATCAACTAGAAGAAAAATGCCCTAACTTCAATTGGCATATCCCCGAAAAACTCCACCAAAACCATTTCTAATCTAGGGGGTATCTCAACCCATCTAGAACTCTAGGACTCTAAGTTTACTTCATTCAAGAAGGTTCCTAGTTCCTATCGACAAGAAAAATATTGGAAACAAAAATAAGTTATAAAGTGGAAAACAGGGGACCGGTCGACCGG
Organism: Sambucus nigra; assembly: GCA_949130495.1. NCBI lineage: Eukaryota > Viridiplantae > Streptophyta > Magnoliopsida > Dipsacales > Adoxaceae > Sambucus > Sambucus nigra. The sequence goes on from OX422213.1 coordinate 3,246,693, forward strand.
TCCCGAGACCGCGATCGACCGCGTCTCAAGGTTTTGCCTATGAAAGAAATCAGAAAGCTCAAAATGGTGTAGCCGATCGACCGGCCAAGGGACCGCGGTCGACCGTGCAAGAATTTTATGCCTTTGTGGGAAAGCAGTAAGCCTGCCCCCAAAGGCCCGGTCGACCGGTCAGGGGACCACAGTCGACCGGTCGTAGCAGACCTAGGGTTCTTCCACCTTCAATAACTACACACACATGATAATTTACATTTTCCCAAATAAAAAATCTACTCTATTTCGAACCCAACCATTAGCCTTTATCTACCCAAAGATTATTCTACATGATTTATAACCATTACAACTCACCATTTTATCATCAAAAAACCAAATCTAGATTTAAATACCAAAATTTCCATTTTTGGATCTCCAACTATATATACATAAATATCACACAATTTATTCATCTTAAAACATATATTAGCAAGTAGAAAACTTGCCTTAGGGTTGATATCTCAGATTAATTTGGAGAAGAAGCAATCCCAAATCCTCCATCTTCAATCTCTCTCTCATTTCTCCATTTTTCTCTTCCTCTTTCTTTCTCTCCTTTTCTCTCTATGTGTTAAGACATAAAATGAGGGAATGAAATAAGGGGCAAGACCAAAATCGTGGCTTAACATAATTCTCCCAATCTTAAGTGGTTAATACCACATTAAAATGACTCGCAAATACGCATATAAGCTAAAACCAGGTAAAAGTGCCCGAAATACAAAATTACAATATGGAACTTATTTTGACTGTCTCGCACCTTTCGAGACTAACTACACCCTCTAAACTGGCATCCGGAAATTTTGTAAACCACTTTAAATTCCAGTTTCAATTATACCATAATGTGATTTAAAACACATAACACTATAAAACATACAATAAAATGATATTTACTTTCTCATGCAGTAAATATGCCATAACCCAGCAAATATTAATTTTCATTTCATAAAATGAATATTTACTACAGTTCCAACATTTTATGTAATTACCTTACGCGGTAAAATTAATATAAAATGAGCCTCCCAGAATCTAGGGTTGTTACGTACTCCCCCCCTTATGAGGGAATTTTCGCCCAAAATTCGGGCATACCTAAATCTGATAAAGGGTATACTACTCTAAACTAGGATTCTACCATCCTAAACAACCCCTCGTTACTGTAACATCCCAAATGGACTCGGACTAAGATCAACTTAATTGATCTCAGCCAACATCATTTGTGATCTAGCGTAGCACAAAGCGTTCCTCCCTAACTATCGATTCTACCGTCTTAAAACGGAAGAAGATACCCTCGTAACTCGGCATAGATCGCTTTACTCCCTCCTCGGGGATATTTATACCAACTCTAATTGGTTTAACCCAACACTAATCAAATTCCCTCGCATTGACGTACCTCATCAAGGCATATGGCTCAAAAGCTAAATCTTAAAGAATCGACACGAGACCACTCCAAGTCCAAGGAACATATTACCCGTTGGTTCCATCCAACGAGTATACAAAATATCCAACCGACCACGCTAGACCACTCATGATACCATGCCTTAGAAAATGATCCACAAGGCCATTCGATAGCCTAATGGTTGTACTGGAATCTCTATCCACATACTAACTGCTCTTACCTGCTATGTATTTTAAGGCGTATGCTTCGAGGTATGCTTTTCGTCCCTAAGTCAAATTCCTTCCATACATCCATCCACTTTAGAGCGGTAGGATACACGCTATTTCCATACAGTTCCCATTTCTTCATGGAACTTGTACCCAACCTCCGACACGAATATCTAGTCTCGGTCCACCCTATTTTAATAGGAACCTCCCACGGTTCTACCATTCCTCCATCAATAATGGGGCGTACTATTCTACATATAGTCCATCCATAATGGACGGGAATGCAACAGTCTGGTCAAACGATCAACAACTTTCTCAAATGGGATCATGACCAAAACGGTCCTGGCGCTTAAATGCAAACGTCTATGAATATACCCTTCTTCACTTCACCGCTACTCCTCTTCACGCGAGTGGGTGAAATGGTCAATCATAGACTGGAATATTCTTACTACAAAGTCTCCCTAGTCATATTCGTTTCATATGGCTTCCTATTCCCTCACCAATTTCTCCTACGGGTTTCCTACTCGACGCCCCTACTACCCCAATCTCATTCCCTTAGCGAATGAGAAAAACCCAATCACTAGTTCTTCTAAAATCTGAGCAATAACTCGATTTCTCCCACGACATATTGCAACAACTTGTTGCTTCGCAAGAAAGGCTAAATTTCCCTACCCATGAAGTAGTGCCTCCATTTCTTTAAGGCAATTTCCACAGCAATGAATTTTAAATTCAATCATGGGATAATAATTCCCACAAGTTTAGGCTTGTGAGACGCATAGACGACGAGTCCATGCTCCAGTATTAATACTTCCCGCTCCTGGAAGAGACTTAATTATTTAACCCACTCTCAAGATTACTATCATGAGCTCAGGAGTGAAGGTCAGCCCGTTCCTTAACTCATCGTAAGTGAAGTCGCCACGTAGCAACACATCTAAGAAAGGCCTTATCTTCCTCGGCCAAAACCATCCAACCCTCTCGAGACCCCATAAATCTCGTTCCTAAAGATCTAATTCCACATAGAGTTAACCCACAACTCATTCGTGGTCAACTCCTTACCGCCTTCCTAAATCAACATCACCTGCCCTAAGGGCCTTATGTTCTAATAAACCTAAGGTCAATCTACTAGTATACATCCTACCTAAGTCATAGATAGATAATACTAAATATATCCCTAGTGTCCAAGACCTATCTCAACTTTCGACAATTCACTCGGTTTCGTGCGTGGGACGTCTCGCCGAAGTGAAATCCAAATAAGGAACCCTCCCGTTACACTACTACCTCGTATCGTTGGTCATTAAGATGCGACGGTCTAAGACGCATGATCGGGATCGGTACAATTCTAATTTACAATCCTATTTATCGTATCATCTTTTAAAGATCTTAACTGATCAGACATTCAGTTCCTGTGGAGTCTTTCAGATACATATACCCTTTATAAAAACATGGCCTTCTTATCAAGGCACAATCCCGAAGTCTCAATCCGATTTCATATCACAGTCTCCCTCACATCGTTCAGAGGAGAGAACTATATACGGTGCTTCTATCTCGCACTTTAATAGCCCTTAATCACTCTTCTACGTGATTCTCGGCTAATCTTCCAATCCCACTTCTAACAACAAAATAAATAAAGTAAAAGAGAAAGAAAAGGATAGCGTCTCTCCAATCGCAACATCGTTAAGTGTTCATGCGGCGGAGTGTCTCGCCGAAGCGAAATCCAAACAAGGAACCCCTCCGACACATGCCTACTTAACTAGTTGATCATGGAGATAAGCGTAGCATGCATAAACAAGATAAACAATCAAACACTCACACAAGATAACTAACCAAATAACAAAATCTCCTACTTACCTCGATTCACCTCTATAAAGTCTCAACCTGTATCCAGGGGAGAAATCATAGAACAACTAGTTCCATTTTGAACTAGAAGTAAGATAGCCTTACAATTTTATTTGCTTGCTATCACACCAAACCGACCAAAATATATATACTCGCATAATGTACATAAAATAAGAGAAAGGGAAAATAACATCTCTCCACTCCCAACGTCGTTAAGGTTCACGCGTGGAGCGTCCCGCAAAAGCGGAATCCAAACAAGGAACCCCTCCTATGCATTACTACTTAACCTTGTTGGTCATGGAGATAAGCCATAACATCCACATACAATGCAAACAAGCAGCAAAAACATTTATACTAGTTATCACATATAGAACATACGCCTTTAAAATATCATCACTCATTTTATAACGAGTGAAGAGATCATAAAACTCCCCTACCACGGAAGTCATATAGTTATCTTTCTATAATAACGTCGATACTATTACAAACTCGATAGGCACACCCGAATCTAGAGTACATATAATACTACTCTATCTTATTCTAAGGAATAAACCACTCACTAATAAGGTGGAATTCCCACCAACAATTTAAGCCAAGCACTCCGGGTCAATACTAATGAATCTCAGACTCCATATTCGAGCCTTATGCAAACCAATATTACTTCCCTCAACTTCGCAACTAGGCACTTTATTTTTACCCTTGTTCTTCCAATCAACATAATGAAAACGCGTGGTTCTTCCACATCACTATAGCCCACGTAGTTCCTTTTACTTTCTCAATAAAAGAGAACACGCTCTCGCCCTCCTCTTCCTCAGTTCAATGAAACCTTCCCAGGCGGATGTCCACCAATGCGGTTTCATGATCACTGCCCCATTAAAAGTGTTTACGACACTTATTCTGGAGCCTATCATTCCATTGGGTGGTCTCACTTATACCTACCTTTCTTGAGTGCACAATATCCCTAATCGCACAACTCTTCTTCACATGTCAGCCTCTAACTGAGCCTCGCGTGAACACTTGAAGATCTTACCTTCTCCTCCTTCCAGTTACCCCAGAGAAACTTATGATAGGAAGTATCTACCGGGTTCCTCCATGGGCAAAACTTCCAGCACCCACGAATAAGGTAACTACGTTCCCATCATTTGCATACTACTCCTACGGATGAAGGATTCTCCTCCATCATACTTCTGGGCACTTCTCTACGTCAATTTAACATCGCTTGAATTCTCAAGCTTAGTACCACTTTCCACTTCTAGCGGTACTTAGGAAACTACATCAACTATAATTATTAGTCGTAGTAGCAAGATAAAAATGCAACAAAAAGGGAGCGACCTCCAAAGCGGTCCTCATCCCCGACCATAATTTACAGTCCTTAGTATTTCCTTCTCATGACGCCCTCACAACGAACTTCCTTGGCGTCCTCCAATTGACCTACTGTTCTCACACGAATGCACAGAAGATTCTATAGATTCTACCTCATGGCAGAAGAACGAAATCTCACAAGAGAAACCAACCATCTTAATCCTAAGGCTTCATGTCAAATCAAGAGCAACGCTGAAACTTAAGGCGTCCACACAGATTCCTAAGGACTCCAGAACCTGATGCTCTGATACCATCTGTGACACCCCGTAATCTGAAATAAGGGGTGGCCAGCCCAATACTCCAATATAACGGAATCATAGATGGAATCATTCTCAGCATCTCAATAAAAATATAGAGTATCCAGGATAACCACCCAATATTTCAGAAAACGGGTTGCCAAAAATTTTAATTTTAAAGTAAATAAAGGAAAACAAACAACCCAATTCCTGAAAAGATAGGGGAAACCTCAGGGATGTATATATAAATAATACAACAAGAGTAAAATAAGGGACCGGATGTGCAATCAGTCAACAACCTAAATAACAGCATTTAAATAATTACATTAATTTATACAATACAATTCATTAGACATTTATAAAAGCTTGGGACTCTCGCCCGAGTAAAGAGACCCGATCCTGTATAGAATTTAACATGAAGACGTCTATACCCAAGGTATCCCGTTATACCCGCAATGCATCACGGCTTGCCGAGGACATCGGAATATGAATTCAAATCAGGCATCCTTGTGGCGGAGTACCTGAACGGAGACAAGATGCATATGCAATAAGAAATGTAAACGGGTCAGGGGCCGGTTCTATATGATTACCAGATGAATAAAGAGTATGACAGTTATGAATAATAAATCATGAAGAAAGAGAAATAAGAAGCTGCCTACACAATGTAAAAGATATGCTGAGCAGGAACAATAAAAGAAGTAACATAAAACTACAATCTTCATCGTATGTACCAATTATCTCATATATCTTTTCCATAACAAGAAGTATATATGTAATCACATTCTTTTGCTCTTTATGGGATTTTTATCTCATTTTTACATTTTGTAAAAATCCTTTCCTTATCAGGAAAATAACCATTTTCAAATGTTATTTGTGGCATTTATATGTGCTCTTTATGGCACTTCATCATGATCTTTATGGTATATTAATTACATCAAGTCCCACTTGATTATGAATAGTTATATTTATATACATATAACGATTCTAAGACCGGCCGTCCGAGTTTCCCCACTGTGCGCGCCCCTAAATGACCATCATCTTCCAGGGCCAATCATAAGACAACCTGGGCACCTATATCGCAAGACGTCGGGAAGCGGCCATGTGCCTGTAGGATAGTCAAGACCACACCCGGAATCTCCTACCCATAGCAGAAAAATGTACAACAATAAATGCTCACATGGCCTATGGACTATATCCACCCTGCGTTAATTTGCCAGGGGGCATCACCTCACGCGCGAACTTCCCATATGATGTCATTTAGAGAGGTGTGTTTAAACCATTTTATTTATCATTTTCAAAATCAAGTAAATTATCATTTACTAGTTTCATGGTTAAGTAAATTATCATTTACCATCATCATTACCAATTCCATGTATATGTTTCATTTTATCCGAAACCATTACCTTTTACTTTTTGTAAATAATATAACTTATCATCCGGAGCCATGCTATTGCTTATATCGACACTACAACCTCGAAGGGGTAAATAAACTCTTGATTATCTCCAAGTATTTTAGGATGTTATTTTGAAGCCCCAAGATTTATCATCTTTCAAAGTAATGAATGAACTATCAATTTATTTTCCAAACTCACCTTTATGGTGTTATTATGAACCACCAAGGGTAATATGGCGTAATTGAGCTTCCAAAATCTCTCAACATTCTTATGGGGTGATAATTTAAACCATCAAAATTAATATTGCTCAATTGAGCTTCTATAGTCTCCCAAACATAATACTACCTCTCCTAGTTTTATGAAAATCAACTAGAAGAAAAATTCCCTAACTTCAATTGGCATATCCCCGAAAAACCCCACCAAAACCATTTCTAATCTAGGGCGTATCTCAACTCATCTAGAAATCTAGGACTCTAAGTTTACTTCATTCAAGAAGGTTCCTAGTTCCTATCGACAAGAAAAATCAAGGAAAGAAAAATAAGTTATAAAGTGGAAAATAGGGGACCGGTCGACCGGTCCCGAGATCGCGATCGACCACGTCTCAAGGTTTTGCCTACGAAAGAAAGAAGAAAGATCAAAATGGTGTAGACGGTCGACCGGTCAAGGGACCACGGTCGACCGCGCAAGAATTTTATGCCTTTATGGGAAAGCAGTAAGCCTGCCCCCGACGGCCCGGTCGACCGGTCGTAGCAGACCTTGGGTTCTTCCACCTTCAATAACTACACACACATAATGATTTACATTTTCTCAAATCACATATCTCCTCTATTTTGAACCCAACCATTAGCCTTTATCTACCCAAATATTATTCTACATGATTTATAACCATTACAACTCACCATTTTATCATCAAAAAACCAAATCTAGATTTAAATACCAAAATTTCCATTTTTGGATCTCCAACTATATATACATAAATATCACACAATTTATTCATCTTAAAACATATATTAGCAAGTAGAAAACTTGCCTTAGGGTTGATATCTCAGATTAATTTGGAGAAGAAGCAATCCCAAATCCTCCATCTTCAATCTCTCTCTCATTTCTCCATTTTTCTCTTCCTCTTTCTTTCTCTCCTTTTCTCTCTATGTGTTAAGACATAAAATGAGGGAATGAAATAAGGGGCAAGACCAAAATCGTGGCTTAACATAATTCTCCCAATCTTAAGTGGTTAATACCACATTAAAATGACTCACAAATACGCATATAAGCTAAAACCAGGTAAAAGTTCCTGAAATACAAAATTATAATATGGCACTTATTTTGACTGTCTTGCACCTTCCGAGACTAACTACACCCTCAAAACTGGCATCCGGAAATTTTGTAAACCACTTTAAATTCCAGTTTCAATTAAACCATAATGTGATTTAAAACAAATAACACTATAAAACATACAATAGAATGATATTTACTTTCTCATGCAGTAAATATGCCATAACCCAGCAAATATTAACTTTCATTTCATAAAATGAATATTTACTACAGTTCCAACATTTTATGTAATTACCTTATGCGGTAAAATTAATATAAAATGAGCCTCCCAGAATCGACGGTTGTTACATACTCCCCCCTTATGAGGGAATTTTCCCCCAAAATTCGGGCATACCTAAATCTGATAAAGGGTATACTACTCTAAACTAGGATTCTACCATCCTAAACAACCCCTCATTACTGCAACATCCCAAATGGACTCGGACTAAGATCGAATTAATCGATGTCAGCCTACATCATTTGTGCTCTTGCGTAGCACAAAGCGTTCCTCCCTAACTATCGATTCTACCGTCTTAAAACGGAAGAAGATACCCTCGCAACTTGGCATAGATCGCTTTACTCCCTCCTCGGGGATATTTATACCAACTATAATTGGTTTAACCCCAACACTAATCAACTTCCCTCGCATTGACGTACCTCATCAAGGCATATGGCTCAAAAGCCAAATCTTAAAGAATCGACACAAGACCACTCCAAGTCCAAGGAACATATTACCCGTTGGTTCCATCCAACGAGTATACAAAATATTCAACCGACCACGCTAGACCACTCATGATACCATGCCTTAGAAAATGATCCACAGGTCCATTCGATAGCCTAATGGTTGTACTGGAATATCTATCCATATACTAACTGCTCTCACCTGCTATGTATTTTAAGGCGTACGCTTCGAGGTGTGATTTTCCTCCCTAAGTCAAATTCCTTCCATACATCCACCCACTTTAGAGCGGTAGGATACACGCTATTTCCATACAGTTCCCATTTCTTCATGGAACTTGTACCAAACCTCCGACACGAATATCTAGTCTCGGTCCACCCTATTTTAATAGGAACCTCCCACGGTTCTACCATTCCTCCATCAAGAATGGGGCGTACTCTTCTACATATAGTCCATCCATAATGGACGGGAATGCAACAGTCTGGTCAAACGATCAACAACTTTCTCAAATAGGATCATGACCAAAATGGTCCCGGTGCTTAAATGCAAACGTCTATGAATATACCCTTCTTCTCTTCACCGCTACTCCTCTTCACGCGAGTGGGTGAAATGGTCAATCATAGACCGGAATATTCTTACTACAAAGTCTCCCTGGTCAATCATATACCAATAATTTGAAGTGGGTAACTTCTAGTACTGAAATCATTACAATATGTACTTGTTTCCCAACATGATTTGGCATAAATTTGTAAACATGCATATATATTGAAGCCGACCTCTATTAGGACACATATAGCGTTTTCAAGAGTTGAATACGAATTAACATGATTCGGATCATATTCTGCATGGTCAACGATTCATACCGATTTTGAAGATTTCTTTAATGTCCAGATTTTTGAGATTGTTTTTTCCTATAATTTCCATATATATTTTTTCAGATTTTGAATGATTTTTTCTTTAATTTATAGATTCTTTTAATGTTTTCAGTAATATCCATAACTTTTAAATGATTAATTCTAATTTTTAGTGTTTTTAATATTTTTTTAATTTCCACATTTATGAAATGTATTTTTTCTGTACTTTCGAATTTTCTTAAATTCTTTAATGTCCAGAATTTTGAAATGTTTTCTAGATTTTCTAAATATTTTTTGAATCAAATACCAAAAAATCCCTCAAACATTTCTTAATACCCATTTAGTCCAGGCCTTTTATTTTGTACCAAAAAGTCCCTTATTCTCTTACCTTTTAAGGTCCGCGTCAGCGGCATGGTAAAACCTTTTTGGAATGGTGAATGACTTTTTGGTGCAAAATAAAAAGGCTTGGACTAAACGTGTACTAAAAAAAATTGTAGAGACTATTTGGTATATGCCCCTTTTTTGTAATTTCCTGAATTTTTAATTTTTTTTATCACATATTTTAATTGTTTTTCTGATAATTTCCACTTTTTTAATTGTTCTAATGTAATTTATTTTTTGTGAAATTTTAAATTGTTCCCTCATTTTGGAAGTGACAAAATACCTTATTGTGCTAATTTTTCATTTAAAAACTTGACACTCTTAAGGTTTGGGTTAATGTTGAACATTTAAGGTTTGGGTTAATGAGTGGGAAATGATTCATACCAGATATCTTGTTTTGATGGCTTCACTTCATCTAACTGTGACACCCCGCCTAATAAAATACCGGGCGATCACTCCTATATCAAATTAAAACAGGAGTCTCATGTGAGTCATTCTTAACATCACTGTAGAAACCAATTAATTACTAATATCCTATTAGGCCGGCGTCAAAATTTTAAATTAATTAATCTTTTTAAACAAACCATCCAAATGAAATAAGTACAACAGTTTATATGCCACAACTGAAATAGAATAAAGTAAAATAACCGAACACTCGGTCCAAATAATACAACCAAATCGAATTCCGCACAAAAGGAGGTAAATGAATAAATGAGTACTGTTGGGCCATAAGCCCGAATATGACTACAATACCTCCTATCTAGATCTCAATGATAGAAGCGTCTACAATAAACCTGCTTGCATCCACAGCTGCTACAGCAAACGTCTGACTCGAATGAATTATCATCTAGGCGTCCCTGTGTCTGGACACCTATATATAGATATATATAACAAGAGAAGGAAAAAGTAGAGAAGCGGGTCAGAGCCCGATTCGAAAATATTTTAGCAAGTGCTTAAAATCCATATTTTTAAGATATGATATTTCTCATATTTAAACTGGTATCGCACTCTCATGAGATACACCTCACCCCTCTTCTAGTAGTGCACAACTATCGCATATCTTTTAAGCGGACTAGTTAAGATACCCTGCCTAACCAATACATTTACCATCTTCATATAACCTTTATCAATATGAGTACTAACGACTAAACTTCTCCCCATTCCCAACATTACGTTAAGTTCGTACGTGAGGTGTCTCGCGAAGCGAAATCCAAATAAGGAACCCCCCTATACACTATTATGTGACAGTGTTGATCGTTGGGATCCATTCGGCCCTTAGTACATATAATATCTTATAATATCTCGTCTACGTATATTTAGTTCTCATTAAATTATTATTCATAATTCATAAACATCCGTATATAAATTTTACCAAAAAGAGTATCTCACTTCATTCATTCTTTTCCCTTTTATACAGGGTTAGGTTATATGATATTTCATCTCATATATATATATAATATACTATTCGCAACAAGTATATATTAATCATTCACATAAGACACCAAATATGCTTTCGGTGTGAACACATTATTCTCTTTATATACATACATCACTTTGTATATAGATATATCACTACTGCAGAATGGTTGAGAAACCCCTTGTGCTATGCATACTCGGCTATCCGGTCCAATTGCTTCGCTCACGCACAGAGGACAATAGGTTCAATCTCTCACGAACAAATAAAACATATACACATATTGGAGGTGAACATGGTTCCAAGCCTATGGGCTACGCACATACCTATGCACCCACATGACCGTCATTCCTATCATTCTCAGATAGCTCGTACCAAGGTTCCATGTTCTAGTGGCATGAATCAAAAACCCCCCCGTAGGCACACAAGATATGGCCGTCCACACGCGATAACCCCCACATGATAACCAGCGGCTAGGTATGTCATACACATAATAAACAATGATATAGATTCACATCTCATCTATATAAATATAACATCAATGAGGTATTCTCTCAACCATCATATAATCACAAGTATTCATCTCACCTATACATAATTCCTCATGGTTATTTATTTAACTCGTGTATATAATAATATAAGGGCATACGCATAACCCATATAATAAATTTCATACGTAGTATATTTATTTCTCGAATATCATACGCATTTATCAAATTTGACTAATCCTCAATATATTATTTCCGAGCTTTTCTCATTGCACAATAATAATATCAACAACCCCGATATGTTCATTCGTCTCATACTATATATATACTTTAACGATATCATATATATATTATTTATATCTCTTCTCAATATATTATGGCTATAATTTCCAAACTCTCATAACGATAGCCAATAACCTCGAATATTCTCATTCGCAATAATATAAGCCGTCATACAATTAAAACACTACCCCAATACGTATTCTCTTATTTAATATTCAAATCACACTTAAATATCCCTTTAAGTACTATTCCTCACGAATACCCCTATTTGGGTAAATCTTGGATTTTACTTTCAACTAACCCAAGATACACGCCTTACTCAAAAACAATATTTAGAAGTCCCCTCACTATTTTTAGGAACCACAAATATTTATCTCCAAACAATTTTAGCCTTTATTTTTCCAATTTTTGAGTGCATTTCCGAGTTGGTGATTTCACCCCGGAACTGCCATCTTGTGAAAATCATAACAATTCGAAGAAAAATTAGAAAAATACACAGTTAGCACCCACGCGGGCGTATCGAAAATATATACAACTTTTGTGTTTTGACCGAGAGCTGAATCAGCTCTCTTCCTGGCCGAAACTGCCTCGCAAGCTACTGTGTTACTATTCATCATCTTCTCCAAAATCCAAACCTCCATTAATACACCTCCAATCTTTTTATCTCCTCTCTCATCACCATCTAACCTCAAACAACCATAAATACACACATAAAAATGGTTCTAATCATCCTAGAACCCATAACCAACAATTAATTTCAATAAATTCCAAGTTTCTCAAATTGGGTATTAATCGAGTTATATCTGTTTTAATCTTCCGAAAACCCATTTGATTTACACAAATTTCAACCCCAAAATCTTTAGTTTATACCAACTACAATATGAGAAATTAACACACTAAATCAATAAGAAAGTTAAACACTTGCCTCGTGGATTAAATCCGACGAACCCGAGTCGAATCCCGCGAATTTGGCCGGATTTTCCTTTTCTTCTTCTTTCTTACTCTTCTTTCTTCTCTCCCTTCTCTCTTCTCTCTTCTCTCTATTAGGGATGAAATGAAAGGGAAAGGGGAGGGATGCTACTCTTAAACCCGAATTTGGGTTAATACCCAATTGTTAAATGACTCGTGTACCTATTTACGAGCCCCTACTAGTCCAAAAATGTTCGGAACCCAAATACTACCCCCGGGTAGTCTATTTTGACTATCTCGGCCATTCCGAACCTAATGGCGCAGTTGAAATCTCCATCCGAGGTACTTAACTAAAATTCACTATTTTGACCCAACACGTTCAACACGCGTATTTTCCAATTTAAAATATTTTCCTTCGTCGCTTTACCCATCTGCGACATGTAATAAACATACTCTACTCATAAACTTAGTCTTGAAATATAATCCACGTAGATATTAATGTGTCACTCGAAAACTAATATTTACTATTTACTTAATAATATTTAATTTATTTAATTTCACTCATTAATCCCAAAATTACTATTCATAATAATTCCTCAAATTATTAAATTACATCCACAGTGTAATTTAAATACCTTTAAAAATGTGGGGTATTACATACTTCCCCCCTTACAACAGAATTTCGTCCTTGAAATTCGGATATAGCTTGTACCACTACTATAGGATCGGTATCGGTATATATATATTCTCATCATCGCTATTCATATATATATTAATTCTGCACTCCCGGGTTAACACCCATTAACGCGCTTATTATCAATATCACATAATAGGGATACACACATCCTATTAAGTTTCTTAGGCATATTCCCAGCCTAATCATACACTTCTCATACGTATTTTATTCTCATCATTACGTATTGTATAAATATTCAGATTACTATCTCTCTCTTAATCTGCAAATTACATTCCCATTACAGACTAATTAAAGTATTAACTCTCATATACTCTTCCGAATTTATCACAGTAATTTGGTATCCTTTTTTCTCAAGAGGTACCCTTTTAAGTGGCTTTCCACTGCCTTTCAACCCATCTTGGGTGCGCTAGCTCTCAATGCACATAAATGCTTGAATTATCGTCATTCTCACACGACATTCAATTCGTCATACCATTTAACCTTATTTATAGCTGCCCTTCAGGCATATATTCTACTCACTCATTTCTATCTCTTTCTATTTCGACATTTTTGGAATTAACTAATCAGGGTGCCCATACCCCCTATCATTTGCACCGCCATTAGTAAATATTTTGTTACATTACCCTCACTCTAAATGATGGGTCTCATTTCATTGACCTGGTATTAACACTTGGTTATCCCTTAACCCGAATAATTCGAAATTTAATTCTCCCAATACTTGGCAATTCCAATCCTCCTTAAGGTCAACCCACCAATCTTCTTGTGGTTAACTTACAATAGTCTCCCTATATCAGTGTTGATAGTCTTATTGCCCTTATTTCGTGGTATTCCTAAGATTAAGGTGTTCCTAATATGCGTAAGTAAAAGTAATATTCTATCTATATCCCTAGTGCCCAAGACCTTTCTCGAATTTTGACATTTGCTCAGTTTCATGCGTGGGACGTCTCGCAAAGCAAAATCCAAACAAGGAACCCTCCCGTTACACTACTCCCTCGCTTTGTCGGTCATCGAGATGTAGTGGTCTAAGGGACACCAACAGGACATTCTAAATCCTACCTCGTTAACCTACTAATGCACTTCTACCATTATATCCTTTCATCTTGTCGAAATGGAAAGTCCAATAAATTAGGGCACCTACTCTCCATAGAACCATTATGAACATCATACCCAAAACGTATTTTCTCTTAATCTGCCTTTTATTCAAAGTCTGGCTACATGCCTCCTAATCAATTTCCTTTATATTACCTCACCCACATACTTGCGGTGAGAGAACAATTTCAGCGCTTTTCCATAGCACTTACGTCTCTTTATAATTATACTATCATCAAATGGTTCTCAGTTTATAGTGTTTTCCTTACACTAGGTGACTTATCATCAAAACTACCATTTTTGCATTATATAACATCTCTCCACTCCCGACATCGTTAAGGTAAGTGCGTGGAGCATCTCGCAAGAGAAATCCAGACAAGGAACCCCTCCTATACACGGCTACTTAACTTTGTCGGTCGTGGAGGTCCGTTAGTTTAAATATGCGACTGGGATAATCCCCTATATCCTATCGTCAAATGTGTGGCCAGAACTCATAATGCTGTCAAGGAGTCTTGCCATAAGCGCTTGCATTAACACTTAGTACTTAGATCTACTAATAATGAGCTAAATCTCGCAGCTCAGCATTAAATGATGCCTACCTTAAATCATGCCTATAAGGTCCCCTTGCACCAAAACTATGGAAATGAAACCTCTCCTCGTCGAAGTTCCATCTAAACATATAATCATGGCGAGCTCATCCAAAATCTATCTCGCATTCCATTATTTATTATATCCATATCTATATGTTTCACATCTCATATAAATATATATAGAATATACTATACACATCAAGTATATTCATACTTATATATCACACACTATATAAGCATAATAACCATCCCTCGGAGCTATAACTCAATGGATGCAACCTCTCAATATTATCATCTTCCAGGGAATTAATCACACTTCATCCTAGGTACCAGTGGTCGGACTATCACACCGACTCGGCAAAAATCGAATCATATAAGTATATTAATCACACACATATATACTTACCATATCACATATATACATCTAAATGTGCCCGTATATATATATATACACACAATATATATAATATTGTTCGGCTAGTCATGCATATTTTTTGCTCACTTATAAATTTTAAGTTACTTGACATTCGTATAGGCCTAACACTCATTTAAATAGGCCTACGAGAGGTTCGAAACAAAAATCGGGCCTTAAGAGTCATTCTGGAATCTCGTTAGAAGACTCAGAATTCTCGTTCGAACGAGATCATTCGAACGACATTTCGTTTGAACGACATTTCCAATATCGAACGAACTACCCACTGGAACCTCGTTAGAATTTTCGTTTGAACGAATTACTTTGAACGAACAACCAACTCATTAGAAGTGCCACTGGAACCTCGTTAGAAGTCTCGTTCGAACGACCTGGGCTGGACTTCTAACGAAAATTCAGCAGGTGCACAGTTTATCTACGAAATTCATTTTTCCCATTTTTCCTTCTTCCCATTAAATCCAAAACTTATTCCAACCCAAATACAAGGTTCCTAAACTACTCTAATTCACCCCAGAACACTTCTTAGCATAGTTTAGGAATCAAATCCTTTCCAGTCTTCAAGTAAATCCAACAAATCCATAAATTTTTCCATGCGTTATACTAACATAAACCCAAAATTACTCATCTATAAAAACTCCATTTTTATTTCATGATTAACATCTAATTCACCAAATTCCTAATTCTTATTAAGGGAAAAAAATCCATTCATAAGATTATTTTATGAGCAATATGTCATGCTCCCCCGAATATGGTGACCATCGTCCCCACCATTTCAACATTGCTCTAACGAGTGAAAAAAAATTTCCTCAAATTTTCACATATGGGTATTCCCATACACAACTCTAAGCAAGAGCTCCTGATCCCTCTACTTCCTTTGGAAGAACTACACTACTTTCGCCTAGCTCCACTTCAACATACGGTCCTCATTTCCAACATAAACTTACAACACTAACTAAGCCTCGCCTCCTGCTACCCTTACAATGAACTTCCATTGTCGCCCTTGGTCGATCAGCAAACGAATCCCGGATGAGCACGCAAAAGATTTACTATAATCTTACATAATGGCAGGAGAACGAAATCTCACAAGAGGATATCAACAATCCTAATCATAAGGCTCTATATCAATTCAAAGTAACGCTGAAAGCATAGTACGTCCGCACAGATTCCTAAGGACACTAGAACCTGATGCTCTGATATCACCTGTGACACCCCGCCTAATAAAATATCGGGCGATCACTCCTATATTAAATTAAAACAGGAGTCTCATGTGGTTCATTATTAACATCACTGTCGAAACAAATTAATTACTAATATCCTATTAGGCCGGCGTCAAAATTTTAAATTAATTAATCTTTCTAAACAAACCATCCAAATGAAATAAGTACAACAGTTTATATGCCACAACTGAAATAGAATAAAGTAAAATAACCGAACACTCGGTCCAAATAATATAACCAAATCGAATTCCGCGCAAAAGGCGATAAATGAATAAATGAGTACTGTTGGGCCATAAGCCAGAATATGACTACAATACCTCCTATCTAGATTTCATTGATAGAAGCGTCTACAATAAACCTGCTTGCATCCACAGCTGCTGCAGCAAACGTCTGACTCGAATGAATTATCATCCAGGCGTCCCTGTGTCTGGACACCTATATATAGATATATATAACAAGAGAGGGAAAAAGTAGAGAAGCGGGTCAGAGCCCGATTCAAAAATATTTTAGCAAGTGCTTAAAATCCATATTTTTAAGATATGATATTTCTCATATTTAAACTGGTATCGCACTCTCATGAGATACACCTCACCCCTCTTCTAGTAGTGCACAACTATCGCATATCTTTTAAGGGGCCTAGTCAAGCTACCCTGCCTAACCAATACATTTACCATCTTCTTATCACCTTCATCAATACGAGTACTAAGTACTAAACATCTCCCCATTCCCAACATTACGTTACGTTCGTGCGTGGTGTGTCTCGCGAAGCGAATCCAAACAAGTAACCCCCCTATACACTACTATGTGACAGTGTTGATCGTTGGGATCCATTAGGCCCTTAGTACATATAATATCTTATAATATCTCATCTACATATATTTAGTTCTCATTATATTATGATTCATAATTCATAAACATCCGTATATAAATTTTACCAAAAAGAGTATCTCACTTCATTCATTCTTTTTCCTTTTATACAGGGTTAGGTTATATGATATTTCATCTCATATATATATATATAATATACTATTCGCAATAAGTATATATTAATCATTCACATAAGACACCAAATATGCTATCGGTGTACCCATATTATTCTCTTTATATACATACATCACTTTGTATATAGATATATCACTACTGCACAATGGTTGAGAAACCCCTTGTGCTATGCATACTCGGCTATCCGGTAAAATTGCTTCGCTCACGCACAGAGGACAATAGGTTCAATCTCTCACGAACCAATAAAACATATACACATATTGGAGGCGAACATGGTTCCAAGCCTATGGGCTACGCACGTCATTCCTATCGTTCTCAGATAGCTCGTACCAAGGTTGCATGTTCTAGTGGCACGACTCAAAAATCCCCCCGTAGGCACACAAGATATGGCCGTCCACACGCGATAACCCCCACATGATAGCCAGTAGCTAGGTATGTCATACACATAATAAACAATGATATAGATTCACATCTCATCTATATAAATATAACATCAATGAGGTATTCTCTCAACCATCATATAATTACAGGTATTCATCTCACCTATACATAATTCCTCATGGTTATTTATTTAACCCATGTATATAATAATATAAGGGCATACGCATAACCCATATAATAAATTTCATACGTAGTATATTTATTTCTCGAATATCATACGCATTTATCAAATTTGACTAATCCTCAATATATTATTTCCGAGCTTTTCTCACCGCACAATAATAATATCAACAACCCCGATATATTCATTCATCTCATACTATATATATACTTTAACGATATCGTATATATATTATTTATATCTCTTCTCAATATATTATGGCTATAATTTCCAAACTCTCATAACGATAGCCAATAACCTCGAATATTCTCATTCACAATAATATAAGTCATCATACAATTAAAACACTACCCCGATACGTATTCTCTTATTTAATATTCAAATCACACCTAAATACCCCTTTAAGTACTATTCCTCACGAATACCCCTATTTGGGTAAATCTTGGATTTTACTTTCAACTAACCCAAGATACACGCCTTACTCAAAAACAATATTTAGAAGTCCCCTCACTATTTTTAGGAACCACAAATATTTATCTCCAAACAATTTCAGCCTTTATTTTTCCAATTTTCGAGTGCATTTCCGAGTTGGTTATTTCACCCCGGAACTGCCATCTTGTAAAAATCATAACAATTCGAAGAAAAATCAGAAAAATACACAGTTGGCGCCAACGCGACCGTATCTGTAACAACCCAGGTTTTCGAGCGACTATTTTATACTATTTTGCCTAATGGGCTAATTTAATAAAATAGGGAATGTTGGAGTAAATATTATTTCCCGTGAGACTTAGGGATAATATTTACTATGCTTTGTCTATTTACCGTTTTGAGAAGGTAAATAGTGTTATATTGTGTATTTTGCATCGTTATATATAAAACGACGGTTATGACCTATATTTAAATTTTGGTATAATTAATGAATTAAAAATGGAATTGGAACGTAAAAATAGTTCACACTTTTCCGAATGCCAAAATAGGGGGTGAGGTTGTTTTTAGAATAGTCGAGATAGTCGAAATAAGTGTCCAGTTGTAATTTTCGAAATTCGGGCATTTTTAAGGGGTTATGACTCAATTTAGTGGTTACGAGTCATTTTAGAGGTGTATTAGCATTTAAGAGTGGGGATTTATATTTCGAGACCCTTATAAATCCCCCACCCCTTTTTCTTTTCTTCATTTTGGTGGGAGAAGCCAAAGGAGAGAGAGAGAGAGAGAGAGAGAAGAGAGAGTTGAGAGAAAGATAGAAATGCAAGATTTGGGCCGGAATCTATCGCTACCGGAGGTGTTCCGAGACTACGAACCTCGAGGCAAGTTTCTTACTTGCTAGATATTGATTTAATGTGATAAATCTGCATGTGTAGTTAAGTTTTGGGAGGTTTAAACCATAAATGGGTTTTTGTAGATTTTGGTGTTTAATCCCTTAATCTTGTGTTTTAATTTGAATTGAGGAGAAATAATTAATTGTAGGATGTTTAGAAGTGATTGGATATCATTATTTGTTATTGTGTTTGGGTGAAATAGCGGGTAGAAGCTTGGATGGCTCGTTAATGGTCGAAACAGCTTCTCGGAGAAGAAGCTGTCCGCCAGGATCGATCGATCGAGCCTGGGGGATCGATCGATCGAAGCCTTCGATCGATCGACGGCCAGAGGTCGATCGATCGACCTCTTCTGAAAAGGTGAGGTTTTTCTAATTTTGTTTTAGCCCTTTTCTTTTAGGTTCGAGGCTTAGGAACCTTCCTTTGGGAAGTAATTAAGAGTCCTAGAGGGTGGTTTTGGGTAGACTAATGCCCTAGGATTAAATAGGATAATTAGGCTTACCCGAGGGCTTAGTTGCGTAGGTTGATATCCGAATGATTTGGGAGATTAACCTAGAGATGAATTGGAGATCAAATTTTAAGGTTGAGACAATTGGGAGACTCTCCTTGAGGGAGATTCACTTTAATGGTTTAAATTATTATATTGAAGTCTTAGAGACTAATTTGAAGTTAAAATGTTAATGTTGAGCTTTTGGGAGACACTCCATTGTGGAGACTCACTTTGAGGGTTTATGAAATTATATGAACTCTTCGAGGCTATTTTGAGGTTAGTGGCACTTTGGGTCTTAGGTCATTAATAAAATATGACTTAATATGAATGAAATGCACCTTCTAAAACTTGGTGCTAAATGGCTAAGTGAATGATTTTTGGAAATGTAAAATATGAGTTTTCAAAATGGAAAAAGTAATGTTTTTCATAAATGTTAATTTATGGATACACACCTCTCTAAATCGCTATCATAAGGGAAGTCGCGCGCGTTGTGGTGAAGCCCCCTGGCTAATGATGCAGGGTGGATATAGTCCCTAGGCCATGTGAGCGTTTGTTTATATATATTTTCTGTGCTGGTTAGGAGATTCCGGGTGTGGTCTTGACTATCCCGCAGGCACATGGTCGCTTCCCGACGTTTCGTTAGGATCCCAGGTTGTCTTGGAGGCCCTGGAAGATGGTAGCCATTTAGGGGCGCGCACAGTGGGGAAACCCGGACGGGCGGTCTTAGATTGCGTTATATTATTGATATATAACTATGATTCAATAATGTGGGACATTATTGGTTATTAAAGCATTTTATGATAATAAAATGGCTTTAATTTACATTTCCCGGATAGAAGAAGGGAAATGGGATGTTAAATACATTTTCCGGATGGGAGAAGGAAAATGGATGATATGATATGAAAGTAAAGCATTTTATGATAATAAAACTTGCTTTAAATTATGTATTTTTCTTGGATGGAAGAAAGGAAATAAAAATTTGGTAAAGAAAGTTTTGAAATGGGATTAATTGGTAAACATTTGATAAAATGAAATTACCATATATGTATATTCTTAAGTAAAGAATTAGGAATTGTGCCATTATATTATGGATTGGGTTTATGTTTATATTCTTGAGTAGCTGTAGTTGTGACCTCCCACACTTATGCACACACGTGTATTTATTTGTTATTTCATGCTTAGGGTCTAATGGATCTCGACGATCAACCTTGCCTAAGTAGTAGTGTATCGGGGGGGTTCCTTGTTTGGACCCCACGTACGAATAGGGCATAGTGTTGAGAATGGGGAGAAGTTAGCCCTTAGTACTTAGGGTTAACTAGAACATCTCACGATATTGCGTTAGGTTGCTACTAGATTGAGAGGTGAGGAATATTATTGTTATCTGCGAGAGAATTACGCACTTAACTGTCATGCATTTTTAGTCACATGGTAATCATATCAAACCGGGCCCTGACCGGTATCTATATTTCTTTGTTGCTGCATATTCCTTGTCGTTACCGGTGCGCTTCCGCATGGACACCTGTGTCTACATATTCCATTCCAGTTGTCATGGAGCTATAGCATATTGCGGATGTTTTAGGATACTTGTAGTAGACGCTCCTCTCCATTGTACTCTAGTGATGTTCAGTACATTTATTCGGGCGTGTTTGCCCAAGGTATTGCACTCATTTAGTATACTGTAAATATTGGATTGTAATACTTAATGTATTATTTGTATTGGTCTGTGCACCGACAGCTTATTCGGTGATTATTTATTGTATTGTCATACTTCATTTATCGATTTTTGATACCCACCGTTTTTACAAATGGGATTGTCTAAGTGTTTTTCTTTTACTTTCAAAATTTTTGTACATGGCAATCCGTTTTCTAAAATGATTGGTGGTTATCTCATACTATTATTTTGATCGACAGTGATGCTAAGAATGGACCATCTATGATTCCTGTGATTATTGGAGTATTGGGTTGGCCACCTATTATTTTAGTAGGCGGGTTGTCACAGATGGTATCAGAGCATTAGGTTCTAGAGTCCTTAGGAATCTGTGCGGATGTTTTACGTCTTATGCGTTTCTCTCTGTTTGATGTAGAGCCTTAGGAATAAGGTCGTTGAATTCTTTTATGAGATTTCGTTCTCCTGCTATGGTATGAGGACCCCAAAGATCTTCTACGCGTTCGTGTGAGAATTGTAAGTCATTAGATGAAGGGCGTTGAGGAAGGCGATTGTGAAGGCGTCATGGGATGGGATTTCTATAAGCTGTAGGCTGTGGTCGGGAATAAGGACCGCTTTGGAGGTCCTCCCTTTGTAGCATTATTTTATAATGCTGCCGTGACTACTAAGTACGGTGATAATAGTTTTCCCAAGTACCGTTGTCGGTAGAGAGTGGTACTATGCTTGGGACTCCAAGCAATGTCAATTTGGAGTTGATAGGTTCTTTAGTAGAACCCCATGTTGAAGTTGGTTGGATAGAGGAAGTGTAACCTCGTTCGGTGAGAACGTAAGGCCCGAGAGTTTGGCCTAGAGTTGGGTATAGGAGTGCCCAAGTGTGAGGATTTGAGGAAAAACCTTTCACCCTTAGGAGCAAGGTTGAAGTGGCGGAAATGATAGTCGCCTCTTTATGGTGGGGCAGAATGTTTTTGCCCATAGAGAGAGCCTTTCAGTGGAAATTGTAGGCTCGTATGTAAGTGTTGGAAACACTTTTTGGGATAATTAGTGTTCATGAGACCCCACTGGTGGACATCCACCCGGGGAAGGCTCGTGGAGCTAAGGTCGGGGAGGCTGGCAGAATGTTCTCTTTACTGAAGAAGTCAAGGGAACTATGCATTCTGATCTTCTCGATTGAAGATAACCGGCAAGGATGGAACTCCTAGTTGAGTCATTTATGGAAGTAGTTTGGTTCGGGTAAGACTTGAACGACGTGTCTTGGAACCATTGGTAGTAGCCAAGAAGGTTGGCTAGTAAGTTGGTGGAATTTCCAACTAGGGTGCGAGTGGTGCATTCCTTAGGTAAGATGGAGTAGTATGGTGTTAGCCCTAGATTCGGGTGCGTATATCGAGCTTATGATGGTATCGGTACATATTTTTATATATAGTAAGTATATCTATGTGACTTCCATGATAGAGTAATTTTGTATTTTCCTTCTCACTCGTTATGGGGCGAGTGGTGATAGGTGTGGTACATGCTACTTGTATTTTATATATTATACGAGTAGAGATAGTCTTAGATTGGTTGGTGTGGTTGCAAGCGAATGAATCGCGAGGCTATCCTATTTCTAGCTCTAGAGGAGGACTAGTTGTTCTATAATATCTCTCCTGGATACGGGTGAGACTTTATAGAGGTGGTTTACGTTATGTAGATAGTTTCCTTTATTTTTTTTTTGTTTTTATTTTGTTTGCTTTGCTTGTGTATGCTATTGCCTTATCTCCATGACCGGCTAGTTAAGAGGATTGTGTGGAGGGGTTCCTTGTTTGGATTTCGCTTCGGCGAGACACTCCACGCATGAACCTTAACGACGTTGGGAGTGGAGAGATGTGCATTTTTCTTTTCTGTTCTTTTCTTCTTTCTTTTCTTTTCTGTTGGTTAAGTGCTGGGTTGGAAGGTTTAGCCAAGAATCACGTATATGAGTGATTAAGGGCTAAGTTCATGTGCGATATATGAGCGCGATGATGGTTTTCCTCTGAGTCGATGTGGGGAAGACTATGATGATGAAAGTCCGATAGGGACTTATGGTTGTTCCTTAATGAGAAGGCCATTTGTGTAGAGGTATATGTGTCTCTTGGGGTAGAGTAGTGGTGGCATCTTACTGAAAGTAAATGCCTCAGTCGATTGTTATGGTAGGACGTAGAAGTATATGTACTAGTAGAGTTTCGAGATAGGATTCCGTCGATCCCGATCATGTGTTTTCGATCGTTACTTCTCGACGACTGACAATACGAGGTAGTAGTGTAACAGGAGGGTTCCTTGTTTGGATTTCGCTTCGGCGAGACGTCCCACGCATGAAACTGAGCTAATGTCAGAAGTCGGGAAAGGTCTTGGACACTAAGGATATTTAGTATTCTACTTATACGACTAGGTTAGGATAGATAGGTTGACCTTAGGATTCTTAGGATGCTAGGCCCTTAGGGCATGCGGCGTTATTTTAGGAAGATGGTTGGGAGTTGACCACAATAGGTTGTGGGTTAACTCTAAGTAGGATTTTGTCCCTAGACGAGAAGTATGGGATTTCGAGCTCGTTAAAATGTTAGGCCATTAAGTGGTGAGGCCTCTCGTAGATAGAGGGTTACATGGGCAACCTACCTTTGAAGGAGTTGAAGTATAAGCTGGATTTTCTCCTGCACTCGTGTTGTTATGTTCGAGAGTGGATTTAACAAACGAGTCTTTGCCATGAATGGGATGTGCTAATACGGGAACATGGACCTATTGTTCGTGTGTCTCACATTTTTTTTAGAAGTGTCATCCCACGCTTGATTTAAAGTTCATGGCGGTAGTATTTGCCTTAAAGACTTAGAGGAATTTCTCCTGGGCAGGAATTTGGAGTCCTTTCACAAATAATAAGTGTATGATCGTGAAGGACTATCGATAGGATATTCCCTTTCGCTAAGGCAATGCGGATGGGAGTAGTATAGGCGCCGAGTAGATACCGTCTTAGAGTTTATTTGTGGCATGGAATGCCAAGTGGAGTGAGCTTCACCGAGGGGACGCTATTGCAAGAGCGTTCAGGTCCATGATTGACCCTTTCAACTACTGGTATGTAGAGAGTAGTGTGGAAGGAGGATGGGTATATCCGTGGACATTTTTATCGAATTGTCGATAATGCAATGGTCATGATTCTAGTTGAGGAAACTGTGGATCATTTGATCAATCGCTGCTTGCTCGATGGAAATGGGCGGACTAAGCGGGAGGTGTACGCCCAACTCTTCTTAGTAGGAGTTTTAGATCTGTATGCGGTTCCTATCAAACGGTAGTGAACCGAGATGAGACATTCGTGTCAAGGAACAAGTAAAGTCTCCAGGGAGAAATGGAAACTGTTGGGATATGGGGTATATCCAACCACCCGTAAGTGGAAGGGTGGATCTGATTTAAAGGAGAGATCGGAGTAGTAGCTTTATGGATCGAATTTCCGTGCAATAGTTCGGATCGTTTCCGATAAACGTTAGGCCGTGTGTAGCCTAGTATAGATGGCAATATGCCTTGTCTACTCGTTGGAATGGAAATAGCGAACTGGGAGTGGCCCGGGAACCTTCCTTTAGATTGGGCTCAGTGAGCAAGTAGACTTTTGAGGGTTACACCAACGCGAATAGGAGTAAGTAGTGTTGGGGGTAACGATTGTAAGATAGTGTAGTTATTCCCTAGTAAAGGTATAACGTGTTTCGGAAAGTAAGGCAATTTGTGCCGAGATTGTGTGGGTATCTCCTCCCGTAGTAGAAGGGTAGGATTGAAAGTTCTTGAGGAACGATTTGGCGCTATGTTATAACATGATGATGTGGGCTGAGATCGATAGCGAGGACCTTAGTCTGTGTCCCAAGGGGACATTTCTATTCAGGGGTTTGCTAATATAATAACACGGTTTTTGGTATAGTATACCCTTTTTATGGTTATGGGTTACGCCTGAATTTTGAGGGCAAAATTCCCCTTTAAGGGGGGGAGTATGTAACAACCCAGGTTTTCAAGCGACTATTTTATACTATTTTGCCTAATGGGCTAATTTTATAAAATAGGGAATGTTGGAGTAAATATTATTTCCCGTGAGACTTAGGGATAATATTTACTATGCTTTGTCTATTTACCGTTTTGAGAAGGTAAATAGTGTTATATTGTGTATTTTGCATCGTTATATGTAAACCGACGGTTATGACCTATATTTAAATTTTGGTATAATTAATGAATTAAAAATGGAATTGGAACGTAAAAATAGTTCACACTTTCCCGAATGCCAAAATAGGTGGTGCTGTTGTTTTTAGAATAGTCGAGATAGTCGAAATAAGTGCCCAGTTGTAATTTTCGAGATTCGGGCATTTTTAAGGGGTTATGACTCAATTTAGTGGTTACGAGTCATTTTAGAGGTGTATTAGCATTTAAGAGTGGGGGTTTATATTTCTAGACCCTTATAAATCCCCCACCCCTTTTTCTTTTCTTCATTTTGGTGGGAGAAGCCAAAGGAGAGAGAGAGAGAGAAGAGAGAGTTGAGAGAAAGAGAGAAATGGAAGATTTGGGTCGGAATCCGTCGCTACCGGAGGTGTTCCGAGACTACGAACCTCGAGGCAAGTTTCTTACTTGCTAGATATTGATTTAATGTGATAAATCTGCATGTGTAGTTAAGTTTTGGGAGGTTTAAACCATAAATGGGTTTTTGTAGATTTTGGTGTTTAATTCCTTAATCTTGTGTTTTAATTTGAATTGAGGAGAAATAATTAATTGTAGGATGTTTAGAAGTGATTGGGTATCATTATTTGTTGTTGTGTTTGGGTGAAATAGCGGGTAGAAGCTTGGATGGCTCGTTAATGGCCGAAACAGCTTCTCGGAGAAGAAGCTGTCCGCCAGGATCGATCGATCGAGCCTGGGGGATCGATCGATCGAAGCCTTCGATCGATCGACGGCCAGAGGTCGATCGATCGACCTCTTCTGAAAAGGTGAGGTTTTTCTAATTTTGTTTTAGCCTTTTTCTTTTAGGTTCGAGGCTTAGGAACCTTCCTTTGGGAAGTAATTAAGAGTCCTAGAGGGTGGTTTTGGGTAGACTAATGCCCTAGGATTAAATAGGATAATTAGGCTTACCCGAGGTCTAAGTTGCGTAGGTTGATATCCGAATGATTTGGGAGATTAACCTAGAGATGAATTGGAGATAAAATTTTAAGGTTGAGACAATTGGGAGACTCTCCTTGAGGGAGATTCACTTTAATGGTTTAAATTATTATATTGAAGTCTTAGAGACTAATTTGAAGTTAAAATGTTAATGTTGAGCTTTTGGGAGACACTCCATTGTGGAGACTCACTTTGAGGGTTTATGAAATTATATGAACTCTTCGAGGCTATTTTGAGGTTAGTGGCACTTTGGGTCTTAGGTCATTAATAAAATATGACTTAATATGAATGAAATGCACCTTCTAAAACTTGGTGCTAAATGGCTAAGTGAATGATTTTTGGAAATGTAAAATATGAGTTTTCAAAATGGAAAAAGTAATGTTTTTTATAAATGTTAATTTATGGATACACACCTCTCTAAATCGCTATCATAAGGGAAGTCGTGCGCGTTGTGGTGAAGCCCCCTGGCTAATGATGCAGGGTGGATATAGTCCCTAGGCCATGTGAGCGTTTGTTTATATATATTTTCTGCGCTGGTTAGGAGATTTCGGGTGTGGTCTTGACTATCCCGCAGGCACATGGTCGCTTTCCGACGTTTCGTTAGGATCCCAGGTTGTCTTGGAAGCCCTGGAAGATGATAGCCATTTAGGGGCTCGAACAGTGGGGAAACCCGGACGGGCGGTCTTAGATTGCGTTATATTATATGATATATAACTATGATTCAATAATGTGGGACATTATTGGTTATTAAAGCATTTTATGATAATAAAATGGCTTTAATTTACATTTCCTGGATAGAAGAAGGGAAATGGGATGTTAAGTACATTTTCCGGATGGAAAAAGGAAAATGGATGATATGATATGAAAGTAAAGCATTTATGATAATAAAACTTGCTTTAAATTATGTATTTTTCCTGGATGGAAGAAAGGAAATAAAAATTTGGTAAAGAAATTTTTGAAATGGGATTAATTGGTAAACATTTGATAAAATGAAATTACCATATATGTATATTCCTAAGTAAAGAATTAGGAATTGTGCCATTATATTATGCATTGGGTTTATGTTTATATTCTTGAGTAGCTGTAGTTGTGACCTCCCACACTTATGCACACACGTGTATTTATTTGTTATTTCGTGCTTAGGGTCTAATGGATCTCGATGATCAACCTTGCCTAAGTAGTAGTGTATCGGGGGGGTTCCTTGTTTGGATTTCGCTTTGCGAGACACCCCACGCACGAATAGGGCATAGTGTTGAGAATGGGGAGAAGTTAGCCCTTAGTACTTAGGGTTAACTAGAACATCTCACGATATTGCGTTAGGTTGCTGCTAGATTGAGAGGTGAGGAATATTATTGTTATCTGCGAGAGAATTACGCACTTAACTGTCATGCATTTTTAGTCACATGGTAATCATATCAAACCGGGCCCTAACCGGTATCTATATTTCTTTGTTGCTGCATATTCCTTGTCGTTACCGGTTCGCTTCCGCATGGACACCTGTGTCTACATATTCCATTCCAGTTGTCATGGAGCTATAGCATATTGCGGATGTTGTAGGATACTTGTAGTAGACGCTCCTCTCCATTGTACTCTAGTGATGTTCAGTACATTTATTCGGGCGTGTTTGCCCAAGGTATTACACTCATTTAGTATACTGTAAATATTAGATTGTAATACTTAATGTATTATTTGTATTGGTCTGTGCACCGACAGCTTATTCGGTGATTATTTATTGTATTGTCATACTTCATTTATTGATTTTTGATACACACCGTTTTTACAAATGGGATTGTCTAAGTGTTTTTCTTTTACTTTCAAAATTTTTGTACATGGCAATCCGTTTTCTAAAATGATTGGTGGTTTTCTCATACTATTATTTTGATCGACAGTGATGCTAAGAATGGACCATCTATGATTCCTGTGATTATTGGAGTATTGGGCTGGCCACCTATTATTTTAGTAGGCGGGTTGTCACAGTATCGAAAATATCTACCACTTTCGTGTTTTGACCTAGAGCTGAATCAGCTCTCTTCCTGGCCGAAAGTTCCCCGCAAGCTACTGCATTACTATTCATCATCTTCTCCAAAATCCAAACCTCCATTAATACACCTCCAAGATTTTTATCTCCTCTCTCATCACCATCCAACCTCAAACAACCATAAATACACACATAAAAATGGTTCTAATCATCCTAGAACCCATAACCAACAATTAATTTCAATAAATTCCAAGTTTCTCAAATTGGGTATTAATTGAGTTATATCCGCTTTAATCTTCCGAAAACCCATTTGATTACACAAATTTCAACCCCAAAATCTTTAGTTTATACCAACTACAATATGAGAAATTAACACACTAAATCAATAAGCAAGTTAAACACTTGCCTCGTGGATTAAATCCGACGAACCCGAGTCGAATCCCGCGAATTTGGCCGGATTTTCCTTTTCTTCTTCTTTCTTCTTATTCTTTATTCTCTCCCTTCTCTCTTCTCTCTTCTCTCTCTTAGGGATGAAATGAAAGGGAAAGGGGAAGGCTGCTACTCTTAAACCCGAATTTGGGTTAATACCCAATTGTTAAATGACTCGTGTACTCGTTTACGAGCCCCTACTAGTCCAAAAATGTCCGAAATCCAAATACTACCCCCGGGTAGTCTATTTTGACTATCTCGGCCATTCTGAACCTAATGGCGCAGTCGAAATCTCCATCCGAGGTACTTAACTAAAATTCACTATTTTGACCCAACACGTTCAATACGCGTATTTTCTAATTTAAAATATTTTCCTTCATCGCTTTACCCATCTGCGACATGTAATAAAAATACTCTACTCATAAACTTAGTCTTGAAATATAATCCACGTAGATATTAATGTGTCACTCGAAAACTAATATTTACTATTTACTTAATAATATTAAATTTATTTAATTTCACTCATTAATCCCAAAATTACTATTCATAATAATTCCTCAAATTATTAAATTACATCCACCGTGTAATTTAAAGACCTTTAAAAATGCGGGGTATTACACTAACACTATTTCACTTCTAATGTTTCAGAAGCTTCCATTTATAACCAATTCTCCCTTGTAACATTATTACAAAACAAACCCAAGAGACTAAAAGATAGATTGGAGGCTCTTTTGCATGGTCATTTTCATTCTATTAAAAGTGGAAACTAAAATTTATTATAAACTTATCCAAGATGAAACATTACTGAAATATAATATGTATATAAAAGTTGGTTAAAAACATAATCTTATCCAATATGGAGCTTAGATCTGACATCGGATTGTGTCGGGTTGTGTTTATCGTGGTTTTTTTCGTATACAGGTTTATCGGGTTCGTGTCCAAACGGATGACTTTTTTACTGTGTGAAAAAATCATATTCAACTCGGCACATTACCTTAACGTATCGTTTTATGTTCATCTGTTATTACCCATGGAGATAATACAAGATTTTATTTTAATACATTACAAAAAACCCCATTAAGCAATAGGGTGTTTGCAGTATGGTAAAAATCCGTACCGTACCGTTATGTACTGAAAATTAGTGGTAATGGTTTACATTTTTTACTTACCGAAGCGACCAAAACCGAAATTACTGAATTTTTTGTGGTTGGTTTTGGTTTTAATATTTTGAGAATCGATTTACTGACTGTACCTTACATAAATGAAAAACCAAAATTAATGTATTGAAAATACCAAAATGATATTATCGAGCTAACCAAATTGAAAATACCAAATTAAATCAAACAAGAATACCTAATGGCTAAAGCTAAACAGAACCATACTTATTTTTTTATAGGTTCTTTGATTTTCTTTAAGTGGTCAATGTTTTAGTAACCCTTGGATCAATATAAGATTTTACAACTCTTGGATCATTCATAACACAACTTATAACAAAACTAGGGTTAATGATTCATATTCAACACCACAACTTTTGGATCTCTCTCATCTCACAAAACAACACCCTATCCTCTCTCCTCCCCCACAGAACCCATCAACTCGACTCTCTCTGTTAATCGATTATCCCTCACCTCAGCTCAGTTTTTCGATAATACTTCATCTCGATTATTTTTTATTATGTTTGGATTACTCCTGGTATAAGTCTTTCAGATGCGGTACAATATGGGTATGGCATTCCATTAGAAGTATTTGGATCTTTCTGGAGCTTTATATTTATGGTATAAATCATTTTTCCGGGTGGTTTGACATTTTCAATTCAAGTCCCTTTTAACATCAAAGTTGAAACCTATTAACTTCAAAGAGATGTTTCAGTGAATACTCCTTTGGAAATTTAGAATTGATGAAAATGAAAGAAAAATTAAGTGAGTTGTACTCTAGAACAACAATTATATATATCAATGGAAGGAAACATTGTATCATCTCATTCAATGTCAAATGAACTACTTTTTCGTCTCATTCACATTCGCCACTCTCCAATTTGATACTCTGTTGTATTTAGTTGGGTTAGACTCTTAGTATGTCATGATGAAATGTTAATGGGTTTATATGGTGTATTGGTTTTATTAATGTTAATTCTTATATTTTGTAACAAAATGTTAATGTTAATTCGTATATGTTAATTTTATCTAATATGACAACTCAGGTTAATATTTATTTGAGTTATTTGGACAATTCTGTAACTTGAATTATAATTTGTGATGTTTATTTTGGAGTTTAATGTTTATATAGAGTTATGGAGATGACAAAATTATGTAGGTTATTTTATATTTTTTTAATATGTATATAAAAAGGTTTAGATAAGTGGTACAAGAAATTATCATTATGTACCGAGTAGTACCAAATTTACCATGAAGAGAAATTTATCGTATTTTTCAAAAAAATGATTTTACCACAAAAAATCGATTTTACCGATGTTCCAGTCGCATCCTCGAATGTGGATGGGTGTAGTAATATTGAGAATTGTTTAGAGTGGTGTCATAGTAAATAAGAATAACCCGAATTATAATTATAATTAATACAACGGAAATGAAAAGTCTTTTATTAAAGAGATGACAAACATCTTATTAGATAATGAAGTTTGGTAAATAAAAGAAATACATTATTACTTATTCTGGCATACATAAACATAAAACATTGGAGAACACTGGGAGTTCATAGGAACTGATAGGTTGCGGTATAGATATTCCAATGAGGCTTTCCATCTTTTTCTGTTACTGTCCACACGTACGTAATTGCAAATATTTTCGAAGGTAGGATTGAATAGAAATTTAAAGAGGCGAGCAGTAACTGATTGTCTTAAGGCTCGTTGTTCATCCGAAAGGAAAAAAAATTATGCAAATATGTCAAGTAGATAATTTTTATTTCTATACAAGATGAAGGAGATAATAAGATTAGAGAATGTTAGTAATATTTTGGCTTTCTTCCTGCTGAAACAAGATGAAATATCATAAGACGTTCAAGGGTATACTGACACTTATTGATATGTAAATAAATAATATGGTGAGGATAACCTGATAATAAAATATTAGATTAAGATAATCTTGGTTCAGAAAATAACTCGATAACCCATAAATTATCGGTTATAAGGTTTCAATAGTGTAGGCATACCATTATAATATCGTTCAAGACATAAAATGCACTTGAACAGGCGATCCCTGAAAAATGGGGAATAACCACAACTTGGCACGCTTAACTAGAGCGGCACTTATACGTAGAGTAAATATAACAACAAGGCACTCAACATTTGAGTCCTTCATGCCAATTAGATTTATCGGGGTTTTACCGAGTCTAATCATTGGATTATACGATATACTACTGAAGAGTTTATTTGTACAAAAAATAAATTGTAGGGTTCAATGCAATTAACAACATCTTGTCAAGTGGTTTAGGGTTTAGGGTTTAGTAGCAATTGAACTAGTAGATATCGAATGAACCAATATTATGGGGGGGAGTTTGAACTACTTAAAAGAGTTCAGTATAAAACTTAACGTTCAAGAGTATCACAAGATGATATAATAATCAGTAATTGAAAGACAAAAGTTCAAATGATTAATACTGTAATATAAATCACCTACTTTGAATATTTTGATTTATGGTTGGTGTTCGGCTAGTTTGTGGGTAGACTAGGTAGTATGAAATCATAACAGATGTGAGTATGTGATGTAGGTCTTAAAACAAAGTGGATGAAAATGTAGTAAGAGGAAATTTAAGTAATCATTTCGGTGTACCAAGATTTGAAAAGGGTTTAAAATTGTAAATTTCAAGACTTTAGAAATAAATTATTTAATCCTTATTCATTACGATTTAGGTTTTGTATTAAGAGATAATTTAGGTATAATTCTGCTTAAGTACTTGTGGAAAAAGTTTGCGACTGGTTTGGAATACTTGAAAAAATAAGATGGGGTTTAAGTGTAATTTAAGAAACTTAAATTCAAACTTTAAAACTGATTTCATGGGAAAATGCTTTCCTGTGATCCAAACAGGGTGTTATTATATATCAAATTATTCAGAATTAAAAAATAGAAATATTGTAAAAAAATAAAAAAAATTGATTGAGGACGCGCTCTCATGCGCGGCGTCAATGTTGGGACGCCTCTGGGTAGACCTTCACTCTCACGCATGAAATTCACTCGGCTTCAACCTTTGAAAATTGACTTTATGGTTTAACATTTTTTGACCTTGATTTCCCAACATTATAGAATTCCTTATAAAATGGTTTCTAAATGAAAGTTGTTCAGAATTCAAAGACGAGTCCGGCCATGCCAGTTTTAAGGATTTTGATGGGGGTAAATCAAGCTATTGATTTTATAAAATACTAATAAAAGTTTGACCAATTGAATATGTTTAAAAGATATGATTTAGGTTTTAGCATTATAAAGATGTTATTCTTCATTGAAAATTAAAAAGACTAAGCGTGGTTTGAAGAATTTTGGTGGGGTGAAGACTTAGAATTTCATGTCTGAATTTTTGTGGGTCGAAAACTTCAAATGTGAATTTGGGGCATCGAAAGTGGTTCATATTCAAATTAAGCACATATAAGAGCTCCTGAGACCTTAAACTTAACTTACCCTACTTTGAAACTGGTTCAAAGTCGGGGAATGTGAATTCACCATTGAAGCTTCAATCTCTAATGGTGTTTTCTGGGTTTAAGCTTATATACAACATATATACGTTAGCTACTCCATGTAAACACATGTATACATTCGAAAAATATACATAAATATAAACTTTATTTAAAATTAAACATTCACACATAAAATCATTGAAATGTAAAACTCTCAAACTTTACATTAGATTTTCTCTCTACTGTCGTGAGTTTCGACAGGGGTGGAGAGGGATATTTATAGGGTTTAGCTAAGAGGGTTGATTGGTGGAGTTGTAGGTGAGTTTTAGGTTGTTGTTTCACAAGTTCCAAGCTTGGCTCAATGGAGGGTTAGATGGGTATCTCTTATACTTCACTTGGTACCACCTATGCTAATCGGCCAACAGGTGCCATGTTATTAGGGAGCAAAATTTAAACAAGTTCAAATTTTAGTTTGGGTCATTGAAGAGTTTTCATATGTAGTTTAAGGACTAAAGGGTATTTAATTAAAGTATAAGGGCTTTTCTACAATTATGCAAACTTAAGGGGTTAGGTTGGGTAAATTCTATAAAATATATATGTTTAGATAACACTTTAATGGAAAGTTGAGGTTTAATAGGCATATGAATGTGTGAATTATGATGATTCCAAGTAGAAGGGCATTTTGGTAATTGAAAAAATGTGGGGTTAGTCTTAGAAATTTATTGGAATACCAGGGCTATTGATTAATTAAGAGTGGTTTGTTACATTCTTCCTATTAAAAATAAAATTTTGTCCTCGAAATTACCCATAAATAGCGCAGGGTATTGTTGTTACATTGTATTTTATGTTTCCCATGTTGCTTCTTCAGTTTCGTGATGTTGCCAAAGAACTTTGACTAAGGGTATGGTTTTATGTCAGAGAACTCTTTCTTGTCGATCTAAAACTTGGATAGGAATTTCTTCAATCTCATGGTTAGGCTTAATGATGATATTTTTCCAAGTAATGATATGTTTGGCATTAGGAATGTACTTTCGTAATTATGATATGTGGAATCATCGTGAAAATGAGAGAGTTTAGAAGGTAAATACATTCTAAAATTTTGAAGGGCCCAATATAGCGAGGTGGTAGCTTACCTTTGTTTTTGAAGTGTACTATTCCCTTATGGGTGGATACTCGTAATAATTATTGTTCATTTGTTTAGAATTCCATGGGTGTTTGTTGGGTGTCAACGTTACTTTTTTCTCGGCTTTGGGTTTTGTGTAATCTTTCTCAAATGAGTCGTATATTTTCTCTAGTTTCGGTGATAATTTTGGGTCCAAGAAAATTATTTTCACCAGATTCGTTCCAACATAGGGGTGGACGACAAGGGCAACCATATAATGCTTCGTAGGGCGTGGTTTGGATGTTGGTTTGATGGCTATTGTTGTAGGATAATTCGATTAATGCAAGATGTTGATTCCATAAACTTGAAAAATCTAAAGTACATGCTCGTAGCATATCTTCTAGGGTTTGAATCACTCGTTCCGATTGACCATCGGTTTGCAAGTGAAAGGATGTACTTTGGTGAAGCTTGGTTCCTAATGCTATTTGTAATGCTTGCCAGAATTTTCTTCTGAATGTGGGGTCTCGATCAGATACATTAGAGATAGGTATGCCGTGTAATCGTATGATTTCTTTGATGTAGAGTTTACTTATAGAAAATGAGAAGATTTTGCTTTGCTTTGCGTAGAGCGGATGCTTTCGAAGTGTTTCTAGTATAATACACAGATGATTCTCATGTTCTACTTGGGTCTTAGAGTAAATTAGAATGTAATCGATGTATATGATCAGAAATAGATCTAGGAAATGTCAAAATATTCCATGCATAAGGTCCGTGAAAGCAGTAGGGGCATTGGTTAAACCAAAAGACATAACTACATATTTGAAATGACCATAACGGGTTCGAAAAGCCATTTTCGATATATCCTCTTCCTTTACACGTAACTAGTGATATTCTTATCGCAAATCAATCTTGGAAAATATTTTCAATCCTCTCAGTTTATCAAATAAATCACCTATTCGTGGCAAGGGGTATTTATTATTTATAGTTACTTGGTTTAATTTTAGGTAGTCAATGCACAATCGAAATGATTCATCTTTCTTTTGCACAAATAACACTGTGGCTCCCCAAGGAGATGTACTGGGATGTATAAATCCTTTATTGAGTAAGTCTTCCAATTTCATTCAAAGTTCCCATAATTCTAGAGGGGCCATACGATAAGGAGGTATTAAGATAGAGGAAGTATTTGGTACTAGATTGATGAAAAACTCAATCTCTCGAGGTGGAGGTATTCCGGGTAAATCTTTAGGATACACATCTTGATATTGATTCAAAATACGAGAGGGGGAAGAGCTGGGTTTGTTACTTATTTGAAAAAGAAAAGATTGGTGAGGACTTCTTCCTTGAAAACAAAAGGGGGTTTGGTGAGGGGGGTTGAATGTTACTGTTTTCGTGTGACAGTCGATATTAGCGTGATTTGGGGATAAAACATACATTCTTATAATTATTCCAAATTCGATTAGATCAAGGACAATCAATTCCAGAATTAATGTCCTGGCTCCAAAACTTAAAACATGTGATTTATATATATTCTATTGGTAATGCCATATTTCCCGTTGGCATACTGATAGTAAAAGAGCGTCCTAACAGTTTATACGACAATTGTAACATAGTTAGGCATTTTTTACTAATGAAAGAGTGCGTACATCTAGAGTCAAATAATACATGTACTGAAATATTATAAAAGGGAAGATTATCTTCGATCACTTGTGGGAATTTGGATTTTTCGCTAGTAGATGGGGAAAGTTCGGATTTGGATTCTTACTAATGGATTCCTGCTTTATGTACTGGGAGTTGGATTTCGACGGACGGGGTAAAGTATTGGTAGGACACTTGAAATGAGGTTTTATTAATCTAGGGGAAGTAGATAAAGAAGACATTCAGAGTTTTGTACATTGGGGTCTCAGGTGCCCTACTTGATTACATTCATGACAACGCATGAGAGGTTTGGTGACGTTATGTTGAATTTCACTGAAGTTTTTGCCATCTGGACGCTTATTATAAGGGTGATTCCTTTGATTTGGTTGGTTTCTTATTGCACAAGGACTGCGGGGAGGATTAGGAATACGAACTGGAGTATTAGTTGCGGGATGTTTCTATATAAGTGAAGATATTTCGACCATACGGTTGAATTCTCAAATTTGTAAAGGGGTAATAAAGAACTTTATTGTTTGATGCAGACCTCGTTCGGAATTCTTGCATTTTTTTGGTTCGGTGCCCACATATTCTTAAGCAGAACGAGATAGTTCGGTAAACTTGGCTTCATATAGGGCCACAGTCATTTGTTGTTATTGTAGATTTAGGAAATCTACGATCATCTGATCTCTTACCATTTATGAGAAATACTTATTATAGAAAATTTCTTCAAATTGTTCCCACGTTAGCTCAACTACATTTTCTAGATCGTGTAATGGATTGCCACAAAAAGTCAGCTTCTCCAACAAGTACTTTGAGGGTTTGGTGAATCCATCTTTCGGCTTCCACTGCATCGGGTTTTCTAAGAAATGCGGGGGGTGGGGGGGGGGCTTCTATTGTAAAATTACTTGAGGGCATTCATTCTTCGGGTTTCATCCGAGATAGTAGGTAAAGCTATGGGGTGTTTTTGCTAAGTTAAGGTAACCATTACTTGAAGGCGGCGTAAGATTTCTTCTAGAGTAATTGGAGTTGACATCTGAGGAATAGTCTGTTTTTCTTGGGTTCCACTAGTAGTTGCACGGGTATTAACCATCCTATATAAACAATAATGAAATAAATAAATCATATGCAAGGATGTAGAAATACTCACCATATTTTAATACATTCAGATTCTTTGTTACATAGTGGAAGAAAAGAAAACAAATAGTAAAAGCAAACATACATAGATGTCAGTCCTATTTTACACCTATAAAACATTAAAATAACTTATAGGTTCGCTGGTGATAGTAGGATTATCAACGTGCACACTTAAACTTTTATTTAAATACATTATCCTTGGCAATAAACTTAAGCCATATGAGGAACTATTTGATCATAGGTGGGGTCATCATCTTCTGAGGGGTTGGAGTCGTCATCAGATGGGTCTGGTGATGTGGTGGTGTTAGTAGGAGTGAATATTGTGGTAACATGAGAGAGTGATCCATAATCGATGGGGTAATCAAGAGGAGTTACAGTGACTTCATTAGGCGGCACCGTGTCCCATGTGAGGTGATTTTCTTGCTAGAGAAATTATGGGTCTTCCGAAAATATTTTTTCCTACCGAGTTGCTTGTGCTTCTCCCATTAAATGACTGATAAGTAGATTATGTTCGAATTCTGGGGTAGAAATGGCCCAGTCTCGATCAATACTTTGTATATGTTGACATAATTTAGCATAAACAATTTTTTAATAGCTCTTTTGAAACGTGCGCGAGTAGAATCGCGAATATCAAGATATATGTCGTCCCAGATATTCATGATTGCAAAACAATATAATAATAATAATAAAATAAGAATGTATCAAAATTATAAATATAGGGTGAAGGTATAGACGAAGATTCCCATTGTTTTCCCGCATAGGCGTATAACCTGGTTATGCTCGGATACCATCCTGTCGCATCCTCGAATGTAGATGGGTGTAGTATTAATTGAGAATAGTTTAGAGTTGTGTCATAGTAAATAAGACTAACTCGAATTATGATTATAATTAATACAACGGAAATTAAAAGGCTTTTATTAAAGAGATGACTGACATGCTATTACAGAGTGAAGTCTGGTAAATAAAGAAATATAATATTACTTATGGCGTACATAAAGCTAATACATTGGATAACATTGGGAGTTCATAGGAGCTTATAGGTTGCGATGTAGATATTCCAATGAGGCTTTCCATATTATTCTATTGTTGTCCACACGTACGTACCCGCGAATATTTTCGGAGGTAGGATTGAATAAAAGTTTAAAGAGGAGGGCGGTAACTGACCGTCTTAAGGATCGTTGTTCATCTGGAAGGAAAACAATTGAGCAAATATGCTAAGTAGATAATTTGTATTTCTATACAACATGTAGGAGACAATAAGATTAGAGAATGTTAGTAATATTTTGACATTCTACCTGCTGAAATAAGATGAAATATCATAAGACGTTCAGGGGTATACTGACGCTTATTGATATGTAAATTAACAATATGGTGAAAATAACCAGATAATAGAATATCAGGTTAAGATAATCTTGGTTCAGAAAATAACTCGATAACCCATCAATTATCGATTATAAGGTTTCAATAATGTAGACATACCATTATAATATCGTTCAAGACATAAAATGCACTTGAATAGGAATCTTAAATAATTGGGGAATAACCACAGCTTGGCACGCTTAACTAGAGCGACACTCATACGTATAGTAATTATAACAACATGGCACTAAACATTTGAGTCCTTCATTCCAATTTGATTTGTCGGGGTTTTACTGGGTCTAATCCCTGGATTATTTGGTATTCTAATGAAGAGTTTATTTGTAAGAAAAATAACTTGCAAGGTTCAATGGAATTGACAACATCTTGTAGAGTGGCTTAGGGTTCAAGGTTTAGTATTAATTGAACTAGTAAATATGGAAAGAACAAATATTTGGGGGGGGGGGGGGGGGGGGGGGACTGAACTACTCAAAAGAGTTTAGTATAAAAATTAGAGTTCAAGAGTATGACAAGGTGATATAAAAATTAGTAATTGAAATACAAAAGTTCGAATGATTAATATTGAAATATAAATCACCTACTTTGAGTATTTTGATTTTGGGTTGGTGCTCGACTAGTTTGCGGGTAGACTGGGTAGTCAAAAATCATAACAGATGTGAGTATGTGATGTAGGTATTAAAACAAAGTGGATGAAAATGTAGTAAGAGGAAATTTAAGTAATCATTTTGGTGTAACAAGCTTAGAAAACAGTTAAAAATTGTAAATTTCAAAAGTTTAGAAATAAATTAATCTTTATTCATTAGGATTTAGGTTTGGTATTAAGAGACAATTTAGGTTTAATTATGCTAGAATACTCGTGGAAAAATTTTGGGACTGATTTGGAATACTTGAAAAAATAAGCATGGGTTTAAGTGTACTTTAAGAAACTTAAATTCAAACTTTGAAACCTATTTTGGTGGGAAAATGATTTCCAATGATCCAAATAGGGTGTTGTTATGCATCAAAGTATTTAGAATTAAAAAAGAGAAATATTGGAAAAAAATAAAAAAAAAAATTGACTGGGGACACGCTCTCACGGGGGGAGTCAATGTTGAGACACGCCTGGGTTGACCATCACTCTAGAGCGTGAGATTACCTTGCCTTCAACCTTAGAAAATTGGCTTTAGGGTTTAAGAGTTTTTGACCTTGATTTCCCAACGTTATAGAATTCCTTTTAAAATGGTTTTTAAATGAAAGTTGTTCAGAATTCAAAGATGAATCTAGCCATACTACTGTTAAGGATTTTGATGGGGGTAAATCAAGCTATTGATTTTATGAAAAACCGATAAAATTTTGACCAATTGAATCTGTTTAAAAGCTATGATTTAGGTTCCAAAATTATAAAGGTGTTGTTCTTCATTGAAAATGGAAAAGATTAAGTGTGGTTTTAAGAATTTTGGCGGGGGTGAAGACTGAGAATTTCATTTGTGAATTTTTCTGGGTCGGAAACTTTAAATATGAATTTGTGGCATCAAAAGTGGTTCATATTCAAATTACGCACATATATGAGCTCCTGAGAACTTAAACTTAACTTACCCTACTTTGAAACTAGTTCAAAGTTTGTTAATTAGAATTCACCATTAAATATTCAAGCTCTATTGGTATTTTCTGGG
This sequence comes from Sambucus nigra, assembly GCA_949130495.1. Lineage (NCBI taxonomy): Eukaryota > Viridiplantae > Streptophyta > Magnoliopsida > Dipsacales > Adoxaceae > Sambucus > Sambucus nigra. The sequence continues at coordinate 3,287,576 of OX422213.1, forward strand.
TTTAAGCTTATACACAACATATATACGTGAGGTACTCTATGTAATCACATGTATACATCCTAAGGATATGCATAAATTTAAACATAATCGAAAAGTAAACATTCACACATAAAATCATAGCAATTTAAGAACTCTAAAACTTTACATTGGAGTTGCTCTCAACTGTTGTGAGTTTCGACAGGGGTGGAGAGGGGTATTTATAGGGTTTAGCTAGGATGGTTCATTAGTGGAGTTGTAGTTGAGTTTTGGGTTGTGGTTTCACAATTTCCAAGCTTAGCTCAATGGAGGGTTAAATGGGTATCTCCTGTACTTCGCATGGTACCACCCATGCTGATTAACCAGCAGACGACATGTCATTAGGGAGCAAAGTTTAAACTTCAAGTTTTAGTTTGGGTCCTTGAAGAGTTTACATATGTAGTATAAGGACTAAAGTATATTTAATCAAAGTTTAGGGTCTTTTCTATAATTATGCAAACTTAATGGGTTAGGTTAGGTAAATTCTATAAATTATAGATATTTTGGTAATACTGTAGTTGAAATTTGAGGTTTAGTAGGTATAGGAATGTGTAAATTACGATGATTCTAAGTAGAAGGGCATTTTGGTAATTTAAAAAAATATGGGGTTAGTCTTTGGAATTTAGTGGAATACCAGGGCTATTGAGTAATTAAGAGTTATATGTTACAGTACCGCACAGTCTGGTTTTGGTTTATGGGATGGTGTACCAGCTGGTAAACTAGTAATTTTGGTTTGATGATTTGAAAGCTAGTATAGTATTGGTACGATCCATTTACCGACCAAACCAATCGAAAACTAGCCCGAAGCAATATTCACTATGAATAAATTAACATTACAAAAGCTACATAATCTATTTAGAACACCCAACAATATTTTTTTTATATATTAAAATTAATGGATCTTAAGGGGTGAAGGGGGTAAACACTAACCCGATCCATTAACTACATTAAAATTCAATATATTAACAAATAAGTTTGTGTCATTTCGTGTTGTGTGTCATTTTGACCGATCTAATAAACCGACTCAATTTTAGCAATTTACGGTGCATGTGCTAAATAAGTAATGATTTAACTAGTTTTGTCTATTTAATTTGATATTGCAAACACCTCCAATTTTAAACTTCTTTTAAAATCTAAATATGAATTTCCTTTTAAAGATGCGTAATAAAGATGGTTCAACACAACAATTTAATTTTCCAAATTTTATTTGATTTTCTTTTCTTAAAAAGATGAAAAATTAAATTAAACACAAATTTTAATTTCTAAACACAAAATTAAAATTAAACATAAATAAGTGAATTATGGAGAACACGCACACACTTTAAATTCGCTCAAACCACATTAATTTAATTATCAAGTTTAAACAAACTAGGCAAGACAATTAACAAATTAATTTAATGCCGACTTGAAATAAATTAATGTAAACAAAATTTACCCAAATAATTAAATATGCACCATTTTAATCAAGATTACGAATTAAACCATATTTTATCTTTTTACCCTAAGCATGTGTTCTAGATGATTTTTGCAAAAGATAAAATAAATTCACAAGCTCACTACGCCGCGATGTACGAGGAAAAACCCAAAACGGAAAAAAACCTCGGACATCCCTATAACTTTAAGTCCACTAAGTACGTAATTACAATTACAAGACAGATGACTTACTACACTCGACTCGACTCCTTCAAGCCCCGACGCGTTCTTGCAACTACCTCTGCTTAGCCGACAATCCCGAAATCCATCGGAACCTTGGAATCCATCAATGAAGCTTTTAGGAACCCATCAACCACACACGATTCCTTTCACCGTATGAGAATGCCGCAACCAAAACAACGAACTTCTTATTTATGGGACGTAGAAGTAAACCCAAACGAACTCTTCAATCCGGTAGAGTAAAACCCGATGCCAAACACTCCAAGAAAGATATATATATATATAAATAAATAAATATATATATATATATATATATATATATATATATATATATATATATGTGTGTGTGTGTGTGGTACTTGGAATAAACGAATATGGGTGTAAACAAAAAGTGTTTGAGAATGATTTTCTTGAAAAACAAACACTCAAAACTTGAACCTTTTCATGGAGTAATTAAGCTCTCAAAACTCTCTCTTAGAGATTGTAGAAGATGAAAAAGTTAATTTATAAAGGTTGGTTCCCACACATATTAATTCTGTCAAAAAGTAGTGGTAGAAAAAGTAGTGGGAAGATGGGGAAAACTGCCAAAGGATTTTCCCGTCGAAAATCTCGTTCGAACGAGATTTTCGTTCGAACGACCCTTCTAACGAAGTTCCAAAGTCCAATTGGGAAAAGTCGTTGGCAAACTCTTGAATTGGGGCCCCCATATTTAACAACAATTTCTTTTATTAATTTATAAATTGTAGTTTTTTAAATCGAAAGGATGCCGAATTATTTTCGGGAGTTGCGACAAGTTTAAATGTTTGTCCATTCAATTTTCAACAAATTATTTTTGGGACGATTGGAAAATGTCGCTATAAAATATATACACACATAAAAAAAACTTTAGGGCCCGAAAATGCATAAAATATCGGGGCCTAAGGCAGCCGCCTCTCTGGCCTCCCTTCTAAATCCGCCCTGCTATAATGTAATGTATTTTTGTTTGTTGTTCTTTTAAAGTTAAGTTTCAAGTTTAATAATTGTGTCAAAACATGTAATGTTAACGCGACTTACATTTCATTTATTCCAAGTACATTACATTAACTTTTCTCGAAAGATAAATTCTTCTTTTGTGCATTTTGTGACCTCTATTGTGAAATTATGAATTTTTGGGTAATCCCTACCCATTTCTCCCTATTGTTAAAAAAAGTTGGAGATCAAATGGGATGACACAAAAAATAATATATAAATCACAATGAGTTTATTAATGCTGAGAAAAATGGAGACATGACAACCACTTTTAAGATAAATTATAATTACTAAGGGAATTTAATAAAGTTTAGCATGAATTAGTTCTTTTTAAAATATAAAAGACTAACAATAAATAACCATTTTCAATATTAGAATGTGCTATATATTTTACTTTCTATTCAAGCATATATAGATATTAATAAAATTTCACGTCTATTAAGTTAGGTTCGAATTGTGAGATAATGGTTTAATATTGTCCAAGATCCTCTAAGAGCTCTTTTGTAATCCTCCCCATCAATCAATTTGAGGATGAAGAAGTCGTGGCCCAGTTAAGTGAAGTCAATATCTTAAAACTTTCAAAGCACTATTATGTAAACACAACGTCCATATATCAATTTAGGCCAAAGTACCATTAATCTCTAACTCTCATGGTTTGACTATCCACAACTATAAGGGGGGACAAGTTTTAATCCCACTAGGATAATTTCACACTCCTTTAGAGGTGGTTTAAAATGGGGAGGGATACCTTTTATTTTGTAGCTTATTTTATTTCTTTAATAAATAATAGTTATAATTGGGAATAGATCCCATATAAAGAAAACTCAATCCCATGTGTATTAAATTTCATCATAGTTTCTTATAAACCCAATTTTTAAAAATAGTGAACATAGTAAACTATTTTTTATACGTAAGGCGGACCCTTGAATAGTAAAGGATAGTGAATTTAGAGAAAGACGCGTGTACAAGTTCACCCTCAATTGCCCCAACTGAGGTCGGATGTGAACTTTAATACTCAACAGTAGTGTTATAGCCTAAGCAACGTGGAGAAATAAAATAGTGACACCTGTTAGCATTATCACCAATCCTCAAACAACGAATATGCCTGGTCGGCTCAATTTTTTTGTGGTCGGCCACCTAGCCGACCACACCCGTGAAGGTGAAGAGTCAGTAATATGAACATACACACGTGGGATATTCAATAGTCACCATGCACATGCGCGCGAACAAGTATCCAACTGCCTGTTATTGTGTAAAAATATTAATACCTAGTGTATAAAGGTATTCCTTCTCTTCAACTTCTAATTACTATAAATTAATTACAACCTCTCTTAGTTAAGGGACAAGACTACTTTGTTCTAACCCTAGAGAATGTTCTTAAGAGGATTGTAATGAACACTAAAAATATAGTGCCATTACCCCCATGGATGTAGGCACCATATTTGGGCTGAACCACATAAAATCTTCATGTCCCTCTGTAATTCTTTTATCTCTCCAGCTTATTATTTTTATTCGTGGTTACAAATATTGGGCAACTTGAGCTAAGATTATTTCAAATTATCAAACCCAAATTTAGACATCAACAGATTGGCGCCGCCTATGGGAAATCGATAAGTTATTGTAGTTTCATACCTATTTATTTCGATCTTCACTTTTCAATCATACTACTGAAGTATGATGGACATTTCAAAAGGTAGTCTTGCTGTAGGCAACGCCTTCAGCCCTTCTGTCCCTCCCGACTTAGGAGATCTTTAAGGAATCATGTTCAACATCACCAAGGGGGCAGGAAGTAATGCAAGAAGCAGTAAAGCAACTTACTTGAATGCTTCAATCTAGGTTGACTGCTGTCCAAACCTTCGGAAGGGAAATGCCACCTCCAGCTCCCAGAAACGAAAGAAGCATATCCATATTTTCTAAATCTTCTAATGATAGGTCTTACCATCCTGGCGCGACCTCCTCCCTCATATCAAATGATACTACGATGGGCTCTCCTTCTCTCAGGAGCGACCGAGCTCCCTGGATAGACTAAGCAGGGGCTTTGCCTTTAATTGTCTAGGTCCCCGAGAAAATAGGGGCCACAATCATAGGGAGCCATCCAGATCTCGAGACCACTAAGAGGGTTTTATTCAATCGAGAACTATTATTCGAGGATTTGTGCGAGCCGAGCAGACTTCTTAGGAAGAGAGCTCGGCATAAACGTTTGACTGATCCTCTAAGACTGTTTCGATTAAAAATAATCCATACCATCATCCCTATAAAGGCTCAATTCAATGGTTGGAAGATCGCTTAGGTGAACTAGCCAAATCTAAGAATCCTTTGCATCGGAGTTTTGTGAAGGGATCACCTTTTGTCCCAATAATTGTGAACTTCCCAACGCCTGCTAAATCCAAATCTCCTGTACTTAATCCTAAATATAACGGTAAAACTAATCCTACCATTAATGTAGATCATTACTAGGCCGGCGCCGACTTCTACTCAGTCCCAGATGAAATGCGTTGCCGAGAATTTTCAAGCACTCTTACTGGATCAACAAAAAATTGGTACAACAATTTGCCTAATGGTCAATTCTTTAGTTTTCAGCAACTTGTCGAGCTATTTATTAATAATTGTTGCTTTGGTGCCAAACCCATCAAAAGAGTAGCTTGATAACTAGCTTTTTGTATATCACGTCGTTTGTGCAAAAGCCAATATCAAAATCCCTTGAGTACCTACAAAACTTGTCTAAAACAACTCGTATTGCAGTAAGTACGGGTATCAATCCAACTTTCAAGGTGAAACAATTAATGTGAACACTTGCAATTCAATTTTTTTATTAAAATATTTTTTTTATATATTTTCATTTTTAAAAACAATTTCAAGGGATATTTTTACATGTAACTATGAACTAAAAATTAAAACTACACTAATAAAAACTAAAATAAAAAATGAGTGAAGTAAATAAGAATTAGAACTAACAAGGGAGGAGAATCCACTTCTATGTTTCAATTATTTATTTTAATTAAGTAACTTATAATTTTAGAATATTCCAAGATTTATTTAAAGTACAAATCGACTCTCGTCGCAAATGTAATTTAAATAAGACCTTTCTTAGAAAATTAATCTTAGACTTTCATAAAACTCTCAAAAAATCCGAATAAAACTTTTCTAATAAACTACCCGCTAAGGATCATTTATTAAAATTATTTTAAGTCTTTACAATTTAGTTTTAGAGTTAGAAATTATTAAAATATCATTTAACTTAAGAAAAGCCTATCTCTAGTTTGATTTTTAAGAAAATGATATAATAATAATTTCGGATTCTTTCTTAATGACAAGATCACCCCATCTCTCATGGGAGGGGAATTTTTTGATTCATTAAAAATACATCACCCTCTCTCGAAGTATGACTGAACCGAATGGTTTCTCTCGAAATCCACTTTGAAATGTAAAAGTCCAATATTCATTTTCAAAGGAACATAACAAAATTAGAAATTACAAAACTATATTAAATAAATGAAGAATGTAGAAGTTTCATCTCTCCCCTTGAAATGGGGTATTTAGCGTCCCATTTTGGTATTATTAACTAATAAATGCTAAAAATTATAAAATGACTAAATAACGAAAAATAATGTGCAACCGAGTGTGATAAATGTGAGAATGTCAAGGGATGAGATTACACCGCAATATCAATTATTTTGATTTTTCAATTTATTAATTTGAAATATTTCGAGATAGTATTAAATTGATAATCTAACTCTCGTTACAATTATAAATTTAATAATATCTTTTTCAGAAAACTAATTTAAAAATATCACTCAATGAAAAATTAAGAATTATATTATTTTCAGAAAATTACCCGCTAGGATCAATTTAACGAAAACAACATCAATCCTCAAATTTCAATACCGAATTAATATTCAAATATGGGAAAAACCTATCTCTAGTTCGATTCCTAAATTCAAAATTAATTTGTTCAATTAATTTACTAACTCTCGTTACATAAATTAATTGGTGACATTTAAAAAATAATTTGCCTAGAATTATAACATTAATGAAATTAATATCCTACACAGTGCATCCCACCCCTTGAACAGGGTGTTTAACCAAACATTCTCATTTGTGCATAAACAACAATAAATAACATGTCAATAATGATATAAATTGAAAAGATAAGGAAGAAATACGATACTTAATTTTTTTCCACAAATATGCCTTGAAATGCGTCTTGACATGTGTCCATCTTCTTCACAATTTTCAGCACTTAGATTACAAAAATAAAAATAAATACTAAACTTAAAATTTATTCTAACACTGAGCTAATTTTTTTGGAATTTTTTTATATACCTATTATGTACAAAATATACACAGAGAACTAGTCTCTGCAGTCTCTCGTCTCTCTCTCGGCTCTGTCTTTGCCGAGTCTCACTCCCCCCTCTGTCTCCTTTTAAATTGAAAGATGGTGAGGGGGTTAGTGGATTGGGTTGGTCATCTTTTTTGCAGAATTTTGGGGATGTTATTTTGGCTTTTGGTGGTTAAAGTATGGGTTAAAAACATGTGGGGTTAAGGGTTTATTTTATTTTGTTGGCTTTTGTTTTTTTTTGTCTTGGAATGGCAGGTCACGATTTTAGTAGGTAGAAGTCGTATTTGGGTTTTGGGGAAATTGGTTTTGGGACTTGGGTTTAAAATGGATAAAGGGTAGATGGGAAATGGTTATGGCCGGAGCAGGTGTAGGGGTTGGTAAGGAAGGAAGGTTTCGTGTTCGTGTCGTGTTCGTGTCGTGTTTTTTTTACACGAAGTCGTGTCGTGTCATGTTCGTGTCTTAATTATGAGTCGTGTCGTGTCGTGTTATCGTGTTTTTTAAGCCTAAAATTTAAGAAATTATGGTTGTCGTGTTGTGTCGTGCCGTGTTATTTTTTATTCAGATCGTGTTCGTGTCAGCTAAAAAAGCACGAATTCGTGTCGTGTCGTGTTCGTGTCCGAAAAATCCTTGTCGTGTCGGGTCAAAACACGACCCACTGACCCAAATTGCCACCCCTAGTTAAGGGTGATTGGTGTGTATGTTAGTGTAGGGTGAGGTAAGGTGTGAGTGTGTGTGTATTAATTTGAACTAGGGGTGGCCATAGGTCCGAGGCCCGCCAAGCGCGCCCAGCCCGCCCAATAAAAAAATAGGGCTTGGGTAAGGTGAATAGGCCCGCAAAGCGGGCTTGGCAAAATTTTATAGGCCGATTTTTTTCGGGCGGGCTTGGGCATGAGTTCTTAAGCCCGATGAGCCCGGCCCGGCCCGAGGCCCGAAATATATATATATATATATATATATATATATATAAACGTATAGAACTTTTATAAATATAAAAACGTATACCAAGTCTTTTCATGTAGAGTGGGAAACTTTATATATGGACTTTGTAATATATGGAGTTTAGAGCATCCACAGTGGTGGATGCTCTTGATTTGTAAAGTTGGAGAACCAAAAGAGGTTTTACCTTTCGTCAAACATGTTAATGCACAGTGGAGGAATTTGGAAAAAATAGATAATGAGTTCCTACGAACTTATTTTGTTCGTGGGAATTGAAATGACTTTTCTTACGAACAACATTTGTTCGTAGGAAATGCTACGGACAAATGTTGTTCGTAAGAACCCAAATATATAATTTTTTTGTGGTAAAAATGGTTCCTACGAACTTCTGAAGTTCGTAAGAATTTCTACGAACAACAGAAGTTCGTACCAATTCCTACGAACTTCAGAAGTTCGTAAGAACCATTTGCAAATTCTCCCCACGATTTGTATACTTGCAGAACATATGCAAATTTCCTTACAGATTTTGTTACTTAAACCTCACCAGTGTAGTGCATTCAATTTGTAAAAAATTTTAAACTTACAAATTCTGTTGTTTTCTAATCCCACCATTGTACATGCTCTTAAAACAGATTTTTAATTAAAAAAATCATCTTTAAATAAAAAAATAGGTATTTTAATTTTAAAAAAATCTTTTAATTAACATAATAAGGCCCGATCGGGCGGACCTGGGTAAAGAGCTTTCAAATCTGGGCGGGCTTGGGATAACATAACAAGGCCCGAGCGGGCTTGGGATAGCACTTAATTTTTCAAGCCCGGTTCGAGTCCGACCGGGTCTGCCCAGGCCCGGCCCACGGCCACCCCTAATTTGAAGGGACATATACCAAATAGTCCCTCAAACATTTTTTAATACTCATTTAGTCCAAGCCTTTTTATTTTTCCTCAAAAAGTCCTTTGCCACATATTTAAGGGAGTGCCGCTGGCGCGGACCTCTAAAAATAAGAGAATATTGAGTGCTTGAGGGACTAAATGGGTTAAACTAAAAATATGTGTCCTTTTTAAAAAATATATATTTATAGTAGGGACTATTAAATAATTGACCCTAATTTGAACCCTTAAAGATAAAATTAACTAAAAATAAATAAAAGTAATAATAATAAAAAATAAAAATAAAATCATAATCTAAAAATAAAATAAATACTCAAATAAAAATAATAAAAAAAAACAAGTAAAACAAAATAAAAACTAACTAAAATAAAAATAAAAATCAACTAAAAATGAAACTAACTAAATAATATAAAAAATAGCACAACACATAATAAAAACACGACTCAAACAAAAATTAATAAAATAAAACAAAACAAATAAATAAATAATAATAACAAACTAACTAAAAATTAAAAACAAACAAAAATAAAGGAGAACAAATACTCGACGCACTAAAATAAAATAAATAAATAAAAATGAATCCTCTAAAAATAAAATCTATTAAAATAAAACTCAAATAAATAAATGAATAAGTAAAAACTACAAAAGAAGTTAAAAATCAAAATCAAAGTTAAAAATCAAAATCAAAATAAAACTACACTAAGTAAAAAGAAATAGAAAAATATGTAAATAATTTCTAAAAATCCTAAATAAATCTAAAATAAATCCTAAAAATAAAAAAGACTTAAAATAAAAATTTAGAAAAATAATAAAGGTACAAACTCAACACACATAGGCTCGGGTGATGGTCTGGGCTCAGTTTAGGCTTAGGTTTGGTCGGGAACATGGTTCGGGACATTGGAACTCATCGGGCAAGCTCATAAATGGACTTCGGACTTCGCGGTCGCCTTAATTTCTTCGATGCACGCTTTTGACCGCTATTTTGTCGCAATTATACTGATTTAACGTTATTTGTACCGCAACTGCATATTGACCTGAGAAATAAACAAATACGAACATAAGGTCATTTTTAATTAAAACGAGTGACTAAAATGCATCTATTCGGGGTATTAAATATACACTTTTGGGTGCTTATCATAGCTCACTTGCTAAGTGTTCATCAACAATCCGGGGAAATCACTCATGAATATTTTACTCGTTTTAATAGCAAAAAATTGGAAGTGGTAGACCAAGAGGAAAAGACAATGATCACTGCTTTGATGAGTGGTTCACCCCTTGAGAAGTATATTATGATCTAGCCAAAGATCTTCCTAAGACCATGACTGAGTTGATGGATAAAGCTTGTAAAATTATAAACGATGAGGAGGGTCTGGACATTAAATAAGCTCCTAGATCTAAGGTCGATGGCCACAAGAGCTCCGAGAAGAAGAAAGAAAGAAGATATGAAGGCCGAAAAGCCCAAGATGTATAATAAGTATATCCCTTCACTGTTGGAGTAGACCACATCCTAGAAGAAATCCATAGAAGTAAGGTGATCGAGGTAAAAACCAAGCGTCCGTGTAATACGCTAATAGTTGTTATCGGCTTCCGACCGCAATACAAAAACCTAAACTTTAACTACACTCTTACGAAGTATAGTGGCTAGTCTGGGTATCGAATCCTCAGGGAACTAGGACGAGTGAACGTGACGACAAAGGTAAGACTGTTAACCCTAACTTGACTCTAAAAAGAAACAAAAAGATGATTGAGATGGGAAATAACTAACTAACTAACTAACTAACTAACTGCGCACTAAATTAAACTACTTAATTAACTATGTGAGCAAAATTAACTAACTAAGAATGACTTAACAAGAATGGAGGAAAAACAGGTTGGGAATACAATCCCCCAAACCCTAGTAGATTTACCGTATAGAATTTTAGAATTTTGAATTCGAAATTTAATTGAACTCGGTCTTTAGTACTACCAAGCATTACATATATGAGGTTCAAGACCGCATCATACATAATCAAAGGATGAGTAAAGCAGTGTCGCAATAGCTACACGCGCATCACATCCTTAAACACCACGATTACCCAGGGTCAACCGAGGCAAAAAGGTCTATGGTAGTTGTGACAACTACACAACACAATTCATTCAAATTTCAATTCAAGCCCTAGTTTCTACATGGACAAATTACATCGGGTTGGGTTCATGCATCCCAACCTTTAAAAACCTAGCCTAACATTGTGAAATTAATGGAAACTACGTTATCTACGTTGCATGAACTCATAACTGCTTGGGAAGAGAGATTAAACATGAGAAATAATAATAAAAGTGATGGAAATAAAAGTTACCAATATTGAAGAACAAGAACATGCAAGAAGAAATCAAAGATTGAAGAAAAACTCGAAAAGCTCTCGAATTAAAGGTGCAAAATATGTAAATTCTTCTCCTAGATGTTCCTACTTGTGATGGAGATTTTACATGAATGAAATCTAAATAAAAAGAGTCTTAATGACTAAATATATAGGCTAGAGGTCGTTTAGAAGAGTCCCCAAAATATAAAAATATTTTGGCTAAAAGATAAGGACAAAATAAAAATCACGTATCTGGCAATTTGTCACACTTAGAAAGCATGACTAATTTTGTAACGGATCTGGAGCGTGACAAATGGGCGAACCAGTTCACATGTACCCCAAAATGGTTCTCCCCCGAACCGGTTCGACCCATGGTTCTGGAAAACTTGCTGGTTTTGGGCCTCTTTTCTTCAATTCCAACACATAATTTTTTCTTATTTTCTTCCTTTCTTCCTTGGATTTTTCTTCAACTTCAAATGATCGTAACTCTTTCACCGTAGCTCTGATTTGGGTGTCGTTTCTTCCAGTATTCTCGTTGTTCTGATCTCTTCAACTTTTTTTTGAATCCTCCTCCGGGATCAAGTTGCATAATTACGAAAATGCCTTTGAAATTGCCTTCCCAGCCTTTCTTTCATTGTTTCGATTTCTCTTTCACACCGCTTGCATAAATTATCTGTAAAACACATAAGAGAAACACAAAACATGAGATACTTACTAACGAAGGTTAGTAGCATAAATATGAGTTAAATCCATATCAATTGCATCACTCGGGTTCACAAAGGTACCTAAATCAGGGGGATAAATATACAATATTTATGCCCTATCAAACCCCCCTAACTTAGAACTTTGCGCGTCCCGAGCAATGTAAAAGAAAAAGAATAATGTGACAACTCTTCTAAACATTTTATTGGGATATAATACCTTTTTCTCGGGCAAGCGATTGCATTTAGCGTATGCAACAAGCCGTTAAACCCCTAGGTTACCCTAGTAGGACGAGTGTTGTCTCGTGAGGGTTTGCAGTGAATATACCCACAAAATTCGACTTAGACTCAATGAAAAATCAAAATAATTAAAAATCCTACAATTTAAAATCCCAAAAATGGTCACCTTAAAATCATACTCACAAGTCTCAAGTCATGGTGTGTGTGTGCAAAGCCAAAAATCGAACCGCTAACTTCCACCGATTGATCATTACGTTACTTTTCGAAAATTCGTTTTGTTTCAAATGCTCACGGGATGGTCTCTCAAATGAATCTCTCGAATTGTGGCTATTCTCTCGGTGTGCGTGATATAAAGAGTAAATGCATTGGAACATAACTTCATGCACACAATATGATAGACAAAATATTTAGGGTGAAATGATCTCTTAATCGGAATACGGTCATTGGGAAACGGGAAACATCATCTCTTTTTCACGCCATTTTATCTCTTATATTATCTTTTCGGTATCTTAGCTCTCCACGCGATAATTATTCTATCAATCCGGACTTGGTTAGGACTTTTTTGGGCCATAGGTGTACTGGGTAACATGGAAATGGTTGGAAAATTCAGAATTGGAAAAAATTTCTTATGATGCCTGTTGATACCAAATTTAATCTGCTGACATGGACCAATCATATGAAGACACGTGGCTATCTACATGGAAACAACAAGCACTTCCGAGATGATCACACGCTCCGAGGAACCATGTTACTCCGAGGAACTCATACGCTCCAAGGAACAGACCTCTCCGAGGAACTCTTTAGCACCGAGAAGCTCAAGCGGTCCGAGCAACTCAGGCGATCCGCGCTGCACCTCGAAGCAGGATACCAACAGTTTAACTGCTCATTAAATGCTTATCATTCGAACGCACACGCAAAAAGGGCATTAAATGTATTACCCTTTTATATGTATATCATTTAATGTATTACCCTTTCACATTACAGCCTCAGGGCTATAAATACATTATGCAATCCTCATTGTAAAGGGACCCGAATCCAAACCCTGGAATCGAGAGAGGAATTTCTTGAGAGAAATTGTAATCGAGAATTCCTAAACACTCAGCAATAAGACAACAGTGGATGTAGGCCATTCTTATAAAGCTGAACCACTTTAAAATCTTTTGTCTCATTTATTTATCTGTGATTGAATTATTAGAGTGATCTAATTTTTTACATCAACAGATTGGCGCCGTCTGTAGGAAACGACTGATAATATCGTTTTTCATCAAAAATAATCCATTACCAATGGCTGATATTCTCGAATCCAGCAATCGAAATGCCGGAACCCCTCCAAATCCATCTGCTCCGCCAATTATTCCAAATCTGACTGGAATAATGGAAAATCTGGCTCAGGGCCAGGCCAGACCGTCATGCAAGAAACGATGCGACAACTCATCCAAATTCTCCATGGCGGTGCATCAGTCCATTCAGTACCACGAAGCATTCAAAGAAATACCCGTGCGCCTTCTTCGCGTATTAGGCGTACCAACTCATATCGCAATGAAGAGTCTAAAGATTTCTCTTATCAACCCGGACGAACTTCATCAGTACGAGCCACATATACTGAACAACGTGTCACCCTCTCCCCAGAAAGGACCAGCGCATTGGAAAGATTAAGTAGGGTTTCTCCTTTCGACCGATTAGGCCCTAGGAGGAACAAAAGTCCTCTTAATGCAGCGTCGAGGAACTTTCGACGACCATCAGATTTAAGGGAAGGATCTGCCCAGTCGCGACCAGCTGCTCGTCAAGATAGATCCTATGACCGACCAGCTGCTCATCGAGATAAATCCCAGGAAGCCACTTCAACGCGATCAGTTTCTCGAACCAATAGGCCTGAGGAAGGAAATGATGCATGGAAAGGATCTATTCAGAGGCTGGAGGATAGATTAGGGGAAATGGCTAAGGCTAAGAACCCTCTACAACGAACCTTTGTTCGAGGAACACCTTTTGTCCAGGGCATTGTTGATTTTCCAACACCATCAAAGTTCAAAGCACCTGTTGTGACTCCCAAGTATGATGGGAAGACTGACCATGTCCTTCATATAAAACAATACCAAGCTGCAGCCGACATCTATGTTGTCCCAGATGAAATGAGATGCAGAGCATTCTCGGGAACACTTACCGGATCTGCTCAAATATGGTATAATAATCTTCCTCGGGGTAAGATTTCAACTTTTCTTCAACTGGCTGAGTTATTCATTGGGAATTTCTGCTTTGCAGTAAAGCCAGTTAAACGAGTAGGACATTTGCTAAGTGTTAGACAAAAAGCTGGCGAGAGTACCAGAGATTATATAACTCATTTTAATAACGAGAAACTCGAAGTCATTGATTATGAGGAGAAGACAACGATTACTGCTTTGATGAGTGGACTACTGCCAAACAAGTTGTACTATACTTTGGCCAAAGATCTCGAACCATGTCGGACCTGATGGGAAAAGCGTCCAAGATTATGAATGCCGAGGAGGCTATGTCTGCGAAGAAGAATATGGACACCAAAGAAACCAAGGTGGAAGGTGATAAAGCTAAGAAGAAAGAACATAAGAACAATGGTGGTGACAAACAATAAAAAAATAGGTCGTCATGGGAGGTCTTGAGGAAATTTGATAATTACACACCTTTGAAGGCAAATATCAACCACGTCCTGGAAGAAATTAAGAATAGCGAGGAGTTAAACTGGCCAAAGAAAATGACGGCAGACCCTGACACGAGGAATAGGGAAAAATATTGCGAGTTCCACAAGGATCATGGCCATATGACCAAAAATTGCATAGCTCTTCAGAATGAGATTGAAACACTCATCCGACGAGGAAAGCTAGCAAAGTATGTTGACCGGGGAGGCAAAAGAAGAAACAACAATTGAACTAGAGAGAGGTCTAGATCTCCTCGTCGAGCAGAGGAGAATAAGAAGAGAAACCATGAAGTTGATCCAGAGGATGACCCCGATCTTCCCAAGAAACCAAGGCAGCCAGAACGAGAGGTATTTTCAATACGCTTTGGGTCATTTGATTGTAATGTTATTACAGGAGGAGATACAGGAGGAGGAGACCTTACTGCAGAAAGAAAAGCTTACCTCGATGAGGCTCAAGCTTGCTCGTACATTCAGCGAATAAATCTAGCCGAGGAAGATCGCTCGAGAAAGGTGAACAAGGAGAAATTGTTCATCGGTTTTTCAAAAAATGACCTTGCAGGTGTTTTATATCCTCGCGATGATCCACTGGTGATCAAGATGAGAATGAAGGAGGTAATGATTTCAAGAGTGCTGGTCGATAATGGTAGCTCGGCAGACATTATGTTCTACTCGTGTTTCGATAGTTTAAATCTAAAGCTATCTCAACTGGAGCCTTATCACAGACCCCTCATCGGTTTTGCTGGCGAGAAAGTATTTCCACTTGGGATGATAAAGTTGGATATATTCATTGGTATGTGGCCTGCTTGTCGGACAGAAAGAATACGTTTCTTCGTGATGGATAAGAATGTCCAATCATCGTACAATATCATTATGGGAAGAGTAGGATTGAAGAAGTTCGAGGCTGTATCATCTACAGTGCATCAGTGCCTAAAATTTCCAACAAACTTTGGAGTAGGAGTTGTGAAAGGTGATCAAAAAGTAGCTCGGGAATGCTATTATTCATCCGCCAAGTAAGAAGAACTGGAAGAATCAAAGAAAAAGACTATTACCTATCAAGTGGATGAAGGTACAGAAATTAAAACATTGGATCCTCGAGATGAGTCGCAACTCGTGAAGGGTCAAGTGGTGGAAGCTACTGAAAACATCATTCTGGACGACGAGCACCCTGAGCGAACAACTCAAATATGTTCATCGTTGGAAGCCTCATTAAAACAGGAATTGATAACTTTCCTTAGAAGCAGAAGACAAACTTTTGCATGGAGTCATGAAGATATGCATGGGATAGACCCAAACTTCTTATGTCACGAGCTCAATGTGAATAAGGAGATCAAGCCTGTGAAGCAGAGAAGAAGAGTATTCAGTCCTGAGAAGAATAAAGCTATACAGGAGGAAGTCGAGAAGCTCCAAAAAGCTTGTTTCATTGATGATGTTAAATATCCATATTGGTTAGCTAATGGGGTGATGGTAAAGAAGAAGAACAACAAGTGGAGGATGTGTGTAGACTTCACCGACCTCAACAAAGCATGCCCAAAGGATCACTTTTTGTTGCCCCGAATTGATCAACTGGTGGATGCTACCTCGGGAAATGAGTTGCTGAGCTTCATGGATGCTTATTCTGGTTACAATCAGATCAAAATGAAACCTGAAGATAGGGAGAGTACTTCTTTCATTACCCCTAGGGGAACTTATTGTTATAATGTTATGCCTTTTGGTTTGAAAAATGCAGGTGCGACATATCAGAGGCTGATGAACAAGGTCTTTGCTGAACAAATTAGTGATAATATGGAAGTCTATGTTGACGATATGCTGACAAAAAGCAAGAAAGCTGCCGATCATCTAGTTGATTTAAATCAAACTTTTGATCCACTGGATAAATATCAAATGAAGTTGAATCCGACGAAGTGCATATTCGGAGTACGAGAAGGTATGTTTCTCGGGTACATTGTCTATCAACGAGGCATTGAAGCAAATCCTGAAAAGATCAAAGCTCTATTAAGGCTGCGATATCCAACAACGAAGAAGGAAGTACAAAGTCTTACAGGACGAGTAGCAGCACTCAACAGATTTGTGTCACGAGCAACTGATAGATGTCGCCCATTCTTCAAGACACTCAGAAAGACTTTTGAGTGGAATGATGAATGTGAGAAGGCTTTTCAAGACTTGAAGAAATACTTGGGAGCACCTCCACTGTTGTCTAGGCCGGTGATGGGAGAAAAATTGTATTTGTACCTTGCAGTGTCCAAGAATGGAGTTAGCTCGGCGTTGATCAGAGTGGCGAATGGAGTGCAAAGACCAATTTACTACACAAGTAAGGCCTTCTGAGGAGCAGAGATCAGATATCCAAGGCTGGAGAAATTAGCACTGGCATTGATTGAGGCGAGTAGGAGAATGAGGTCATACTTCCAGGCTCATACTATAGTAGTATATACCGATGTGCCACTGAGACAAGCCCTTCATAAGCCAGAAAAATTAGGGAGATTGATGTACTGGGCAATAGAGCTCGATGAATATTATATAATTTATGAACCCAGATCATCATTAAAAGGGCAGGCTGTAGCAGATTTTATAGCGGAGTTCACCTATCCTGATATCGCCGAGGAACAAAAGTTGCTCGCTGATCAACCTGTGGATGTTACAGGATCAACAAACACAAGCTCAGACCAATTCCGATTGGTAAAAGAGCGTGTGTATGTTACAGGATGTGACGCAGAGATAGTTGTGAGGACTCCGGATGAGGAACAAGAGTTGCTCGCTGATCAACCTGTGGATGTTACAGGATCAATAAACAGTAGCTCAGACCATCTTCGGTTGGTAAAAGGGCAAGTGGATGTTACAGGATCATTGAATTCGAGCTCAGACCAACTCCGGTTGGTAAAAGGGCAAGAAGAAATGATCGACGAAGAGCAAGAAAAATCCAAGGAGGAAAAGAAGCAGCAAATATTTTACCGAGGAACTCTGACTGATCAGAAATTTGAAGACGAGTTACCTATATGGAGGCTATATGTATATGGCTCATCTTGCACTACAGGATGTGGCACGGGGATAGTTTTGAGTAATCCGGACGAGGTCGACATGGAATACGCCTTGCGTTTCCAATTCAAAGCTTCCAACAATGAGGCTGAGTATGAGGCGATGATTGCAGGGCTTAATTTGGCAAAAATTATGGAGGCGCAGCAGGTTATGATCTTCAGTGACTCTCAATTGATCGCAAACCAAATGATGGGAGTATATGCAGTTAGAGGAGAATTAATGATCAGATATCATGCAAAGGCAAAGGAGCTGGTGTCAGAATTTACCGCTATTCAGCTGGCCAGAATACCAAGAATGGATAATGCGAGAGCAGACGCCCTAGCTCGACTAGCATCAGCTACTCGCACCGAGCTACGACGAACAATCCCAATTGAAGTGTTAGCTGGTCGGAGCATAGATGAAGATCTGATGATGAACTTTATTACCCTTGAATTAGGATCATCTTGGATGGATCCCATAAGGGCATATATTGAGGAGGGAGAATTGCCAATTGACAAGCTCGCAGCCAAGAAATTGAATTTTAAGGCTGCTTTGTATGTATTAACTAATGGTATTTTGTATAGACGAGGAATTATGGCAGGTTTGCAGAGGTGTGAACATTCCTCCGAGGTGAAAGAATTGATTAAAGATATCCATGAAGGGTCTTGTGGAGCGCATGTAGCAGGTCGGATGCTTTTACAAAGGGTGATGACGCAAGGATACTACTGGCTAACGATGAGGGTTGATTGTATAGCCTATGCCAAGAAGTGTGACAAGTGCCAGCATTTTTCCTCCATCCGAAGAACTCCACAAGCATTGTTGACACCCATAACTTCACCTTGGCCATTTTCCATGTGGGGAATTGATTTGGTTGGGCCACAGCCAATGACCCGAGGAAGGTTCAAATACCTCATCGTCGCAGTGGATTATTTACTAAGTGGGTAGAAGCTGAGCCACTCATCGGCATGACGTACGAGAAGGTGTACCAATTTGTGTGGAAGAATATCATTTGTCGATATGGTCTTCCTCATGCTTTCATCACAGACCATGGAACACAATTTGATAACGAGGAGTTCGCTACCTATTGTCATCAATCAAACATTTTGACGGTCCACTCAGCACTAGGCCATCCTCAAAGCAATGGACAAACTGAAGTGACAAACAGAACGTTGCTGAACGGTTTGAAGAAGAGATTAGATGATGCGAAAGCAAACTGGATCAACGAGTTACAATCAGTACTCTGGGCTTACCGAACTACTCCCCGAGTAGGAACTAGAGAATCACCATATATGCAGGCGTTTGGAAGTGAAGCCGTTATACCTGCCGAATTGGGCCTCCCAACACACAGGGTACTAAATTTCAATTCCCCTGTCAGCGACTTAATGAGAAGACTGGATTTAAACATGCTCGAGGATGTTAGAGAAGAAGTAGCCATTAGAAATGTTGCTTACCAGTAGCGAATAGCTTTGTTCTACAACAAAAGGGTGAAGAAGTGCCACCTGAAAGAAGGAGACTATGTGCTGAAGAAAGTAATTCAAAAGCACAATAAGCTGGAAGCAAACTGGCATGGACCATACCGAGTTACAGAAGTTGTTCGACCAGGAACTTATCGAATAGCAACTTTAGAAGGCGAGGAGTTTAAGAATGCATGGAACGCAGAGCATCTGCGCAAGTATTATCAGTGATGTATATGTAACGCAGTTCCATCAGTATGAATAAAATGAAGATATTCTGCCAAAGTCTCTCCTTTTTATTGAGAATTTTTCGGGGAATACTAGTGTTACACACTACTCGGCAAAACTCGACAAAGCTCAGACTGCTCAGCAAAATATTTGTAAAAATGCCAACTTCGATTGGTTAGGAAACAAAATATTCCTAAAAATGTCAACCTCGGTTGGTTAGGAAACAAAATATTCCTAAAAAAACAAAATATTCCTAAAAATGCCAACCTCGGTTGGTTAGGAAACAAAATATTCCTAAAAATGCCAACTTGTTTGGCTAGGAAACAAAATATTCCTAAAAATGCCAACCTGTTTGGCTAGGAAACAAAATATTCCTAAAAATGCCAACCTGTTTGGCTAGGAAACAAGATATTCCTAACAATGCCAACTTATGTTGGTTAGGAAGTACAAATATTCTCGAAAATGCCAACTTATGTTGGTCGGGAAGCAAAAATATTCTCGAAATGCCAACTTATGTTGGTCGGGAGGTAAGATTATTCCAGAAAGCGATAAAAGTCTGGTAACTATGGCTGGTCGGGGATAAAAACCCACCAACTGTAGTTGGTGGACAAGGAAAATTTACCGACCTTGGTTGGTCGGAAACATTTTATGGGTAAAATTATTTCAAAAAGACTAACTATGGCTGGTCGGGGATAAAAACCCACTAACTGTAGTTGGTCGACATGGAGAATTTAATGACCTTGGTTGGTTGGAAAAATTTTAAACATTTTTTATACTCGTGACTTTATTATTAAGTGATCGAGCAATATTATTGAAACTTGAAATTCTTTAACTATTACTGAATTGGTCGAAGAACAACACAATATTGTTATCTTTTTAACAGATATGCATAAATGTAAAGTGTTTGATATTTACAAGACAATAGCAATTAAGATTTGCAAACAAAAATGAAAGTTTTTCATTGAATTCAAAATAAATTACATTGATAATAAAATGAAAAGTACATTGATATTGAAATATATACTAACTATTACATCAAAAATTCCTATTATACTGGTCTTTTCCCCTCTGCTTTTGATACAGGTTCCTCGCCAGCAGGCGGATCATTTAAAGACAGAGGAGAATTGATGAAGTTGAGATCCTTCAACATCGTGACATTCACCACGGATGGTCAATCTAAGAGATGCTCGGGACGAGATACCTCGGTTTGAGAATGTAAATTGTAATCACCGAGATACTTTGAAATTAAGCTCTGAGGAATGGCCCTGGCAGGGATCCAATCCATGTCCAAATTGTATGGAGGCACGGGTAGGTCGAGTAGCCCGGGATCATAATAGTCCCACAGATAATGACCTTGTTCGAGCTTCAACACACCTAAGGCATTCAGCCAGCCTTGCTTATAGCCCTCATTGTTGGCATTCTGGATACGATCGTCCAAGTGGTATAGCGCTTCATTGTATCCAGCCATCCAGAACTCCCTGGGATGTTTGTGGAATTGATATGTTAGCCTTTCTAGCTGCTCGTGGAGATTCTTGATGAAAAGCTCCTTATTCTCCAAGACTGACTTCTGCGCAGAGAGCTGTTTTTCCAGGTCCCTAATCTTCTTTGACATATCAGACAACGCCTGGTTCTTTGCCATTAATTGGAAAGCCTAGTTCTCTAAAGCAGACTGAGTTCTCTGTTCCTCGACAAGAACCCGAGCTGCTCTTGCTCATCCCCGAGGAGCTCTTGCTCGACCATGAGAAGATGTAGAGGTTCCGGAACTCTTTAAAGTCTCCAACTCGTCCCTCAACTTGGCATTCTCAACCTCTAAGAACGAGAATCCCTCGTCGGTCACTGGGATCAAGGCACTAGAAGTGGAAGCTGCAGACTTCAATTGTGAAAGCTCCTTTTGCAGGTTGATGTTTTCCTGTTCTAGCAACACAGAAATCTGTCTGCATTCCTCGACCTCACCTCTCAGGGTTCTCTCCCTTACATCATATCCGGCAAAAAGCTTCTCGTAGCCCTTGTCGGCAATGATCTGTTGGTACTTCTTCTCGTACCCCTCATGCAACAAGGCAGTGGATTCTTTGTATTGAAGCTCAAGGTCTTCGAGGGTGCTTTGAAGATCCTCGATCATTTCATAATAGGCAACGTTATTGGCTACAGCCCGATCAAGCAGACACTTCAGATATTGATATGCTTCCACTGCCTACTCTGAAGCTTCCTGGCCGAGGATGTCGACAACTTGTGCTGCACTCAGGTCTGTGTGACCAGCCTTAAAGTATTCATTACATTGTCGCAGCAACTTTGTATCATGGGCATATAGCAGTTCTATCCTAGCCAGAAACTAGCAGAGAAAGAAGAACAATCATCAATAAGAAGAATAAGCAAAGTATGAATGGCGGATAGACAGCAATATGCAAAAAGAACTCAAGTTTTATTAGATCATAATTCAGAGTTACATATTCTGGGTTACATTTGATAAAAAGAAACAAAATAAAGAGAAACCCGAACAACACTACACCTTTTCCTTATCTCCCAAAACCTTCTCGGGAGGCTGGGATGAAGAGGTAGGTTGCTCGGAGAGAAGGGATAGTTGCTTGGGGATAATAGGTAGTTTCTCGGAAGAAGAAACGATTTGCTGATTTTCCTCGGCAGCAGGCTGAATGGCTAGGGGATGATCTCCCATCACCATCGAAGACTATTCGGAGGTAGCTTTGTCCTCTTCTAAGACTTCTGGAGTTGGAGGTGGACCAGGGATATGTCTCTGGAAGAGCTCGGAAGACTCGTCGACCTTCATCTCCTGAAGGGCCATAACCCATCCATCCTTAAAGTATTTGAGACTGCCATAGTCCACTTGCGACACCATGGCAGCCAACCCCTTGTTCCACCCCTTGTCCCAGCTAGAACTGAAAGAATTCTTCACAGCCATCTTCCTCTTCAATTTCTCCAAAGAGAGCTTCTCGGACAGCAGGTTCTCAGCAGCCTTCAATTTATTTTCTGCTTCCTCCTTCTGTCGACCTACTTCCCGAAGTTGAGCCAACTCCTCCTCGGCAGCTTTGAGTTTATCTTCAAACTCTCCTGCAGTTTTGAGCCTCTCCTCGATCTCCTTATTTGCCTTCTCCGGGGCATTTATTCTCTTCTCCAACTCCTTGGAGGCATCAACAGCCCGAGATTTTTCTTACTCGGAGGAGGCAAGCTTCTTCTCCCAGACAGCTTTGTCATCAGCATATTTCTGGCGAGAATCTGCCAGAGACTTGGTAGCTTCTTCCAGAGCTCCCTCCACACTGGACGAGGAGCAAGAAGCCTTAATCGCTTCATCCTTCTTTGAGATTATATTGAAGCAGCTCGTCAACTGTGAACAGAAAAAGAAAGCAAGTTAGAAACAGAAATGACAAAGGAAATATGAAAAATTCAAAGTAAAGAGACTTACAGAAGCAAGGTGACGAGCAACTAGCGAGGTGACCATATCCCGAGTAAGGTTTTCTTCAGTACCTTGGACCTTGGGAATGATCCAGGATTTTATCGAACTCATGGCAGAGCTCGGAGGAACAAAAGTTGGAACCCCAGTTCCAGCAACTGGGGGCTGAGTGATGGTATCAGCCAAATTGACCGAGGAGCTTTTCTTCAGCCTCATCGGGGGAACAGGAACGGATTCAACCAAGGAAGAACCCTTGGTCGGTGATATCACAATCACCTCTCCAGGAGAAGCAGACCTGCTCGGAGCCACTGCGGACTTCTCAGCAACCTTCACAACTGCAGCAGCTGAGGAAGGTGCATCATTCTTCTTCGTCCCCTCCCTTGGGAAATCAATCCTACTCCTTTTTGCCTCCCCAGAAGCGGAGGCAGTTTTCTCAAACAGGGTAGGAGGTCTTCTCTTCTTCATCCTTTCACTTAAAGGAATATGGGATTCAGGCGATGAGCTGGTGGAAGCTGGTACTGGCTCTGATTCACTTATCACTGGATGAGCAGTGAAACAAGTGGTGTAGCTCTTGTACTGCAGCAGATACGAAGCTGATCTAATGTGCTCGTCGGCAACACTTTGATGCAGACTCCAGATAAGTTTCAAATGCCTTATATTGACATCTGCATCTTTTGGGCACTTTTTCTTGCTATCAACTGCAAATAAATAAACATTGTTATCAGTGGCACATTTTATCAAACACAAATGAAACATGATTTCAAAATAAATAAAATAAAATAAAAATAACCTATCCCATTGCCATAAGGAAGGCATCTGGGACCTTGGTAAAGCTCATCTCCAGCTAATGGAGGGTGTTGCCAATTTTTTACGACAACCCCGTGTTCAAAATAATCCCTATTGGCATCAGGGAGATTGACTACTAATTTAAAAATCTAGTTTTTAAATAAAAAATATTATCATTAACTGCCCATCTATAGCAGTACATGATTTCAGGAATTCCTATACGAGTTCCATGCAATTGATTTAATCTATACACCCCATTAACTATTCTCCATGTGTTGGGGGTTATTCGTGCAGGAACAACGTCAAAGTACTGACAGAATTCCAGACACAAGGGATTTGGTGGAAAATAAAATCCACACTCAGCAAAAAAAAAGACTGGGGAACCAATGTCCCTCAGCCAAACGGAAGTAATCAGAAGTCTCAGAAAGCTCTTCCAAAATAACCCAAGAGGGAATGGAAAAATCAGAGCGAAACTTCTCAAGAGACTCAACAGGGTAAACCATGATGATGAATAAAAGAAATGAAGAAGAAAGAAGAAGATCTTACAGAAACAGAGTAGAGCTGTTGACAATGAATGATGGAAGAGATGAACGCACAAGAGAGTAGAAGACAATGAAAAACTCGAAGATACAAATTTGAAAAGTAGAAGACGATGGGAGTATCTGTGAAGTTTAAATACCTTGCCTTAGGAAATGGTGAAGTAATGATTACAAAAAGGATGATTACGTTACCGGCGGCTAAAAAGATGAAAAGTGGCGCGAGAATCAGAGCGGGCAACAGTGGCTAAAAAGACGAAAAGTGATGCGAGAATCGAAGCACGCAGAAAAGTCCAAAAAAGCATGATTCTACGAATTGGGAAGGAGAAATAAATACAAGGGAAACGCTCCTAAAAATCAGGAAAACTATAGCTACCATATTCCGAGAAAGAATGTTCCATACTCCTCAAATTTCGAACTATGAAACATTGGGGCTTCTGTTGATACCAAATTTAATCTGCTGACATGGACCAATCATATGAAGACACGTGGCTATCTACATGGCAACAACAAGCACTTCCGAGATGATCACACGCTCCGAGGAACCATGTTACTCCAAGAAACTCATATGCTCCTAGGAATAGACCTCTCCGAGGAAGTCTTTAGCACCGAGAAGCTCAAGAGATCCGAGCAACTCAGGCGGTCCGAGCTGCACCTCGAAGCAGGATACCAACAGTTTAACTGCTCATTAAATGCTTATCATTCAGACGCACGCGCAAAAAGGGCATTAAATGTATTACCCTTTCATATGTATATCATTTAATGTATTACCCTTTCACATTACAGCCTCAGGGCTATAAATACATTGTACAATCCTCATTGTAAAGGGACCCGAATCCAAACCCTGGAATCGAGAGAGGAATTTCTTGAGAGAACTTGTAATCGAGAATTCCTAAACACTCAGCAATAACACAACAGTGGACGTAGGCCATTCTTATAAGGCTGAACCACTTTAAAATCTTTTGTCTCATTTATTTATCTGTGATTGAATTATTAGAGTGATCTAATTTTTTACATCAACAATGCCCCTTAGTGCTTTTTCTAGCTTTTGCTCATTTTCAATTCTTTTTCTCTATTTTTTCTATTTTTCACCTATTTTCTTTTCTTGCTATTTTTTTTAGCATTTCTAATTTTTTTCTTGCCCCTTCTTATGAACTTTTCGGACTTTATTTAATGACTATTCAATTTTTGCAATTTCGGGCTACTTGGATTTTTCGGGCTATCAAACGAAAGAGAAAAACTTATTCGGCTCAATTGGGTTGCAAAGGGATGAATTTTTAACGACTTTTAATGGCCAATGTTTTTGGGTAACAAACAATGGCCTACTTCATTGTCCGCATTACTTATTAAATTACCATATGCATTTTGAGATTAATTTAATTTAGAGATTTGTAGCGCGCTTTTCAAGGCAACATCACACATGTTTCCCGTAACCGATCAAAACAAAGAATTGAGATCATCAATGACTTTTTAAAATGCAGAAATAAACTTTGAGTTAATTACTAACTCAGATTGATTTAAAATACTCTAAAAAATTATAGGCTCGAAATCTCACCGGGTTAATAATCTCCATACTTATTCGTTAACTCGTCAATTTTAGTTCAATTTCCATCTTTGGTCAATTTTGGCTTTGTTCATTTGATTTTTACAACTTGAGACAAAATATTTGTGACATTTTTTAGGCTTTTAAATTCCAATTTTTATTTATTTTGAAGAAAAATATTTTTGGATTTTTCAATTTTTTTTTTGGAAATTTCTGGGCATTTTTGAAAATTTATGAAGTTTTAGAAAGACGCACTTGTCACCCCCCCCCCCCCCCCCCCACACACACACACCAACTTAGACTTTTGCATTGTCCTCAATCAAAAGGACTAAAATCTAAAGAAGAAAAAGAACAAGTGCGACAAATAAAACAAGCAAATTATTAAAATGCAACAAGACACTATATGACACTCATACCTGACTCAAAACTACAACAAAAATCACCCCATACGCGTCGGGTGTGCGACGACCTCTCATTTCTCTCCACAAATCATCCAAACCCTCGCACGGGATAAGTTGCTCTCCTAGTCTCTCCCCTTTGCCTGTCATAAACCAATAACCGGAATAAGTTGGGCCCTTGCCCATAAATAAAGGAAGGACTGGGAGACTAATCGTGATTAATCGGGAAATGATCCTCGTGTTGTGTATTACGTGGGTCGGGCTCTAAGTTAGACTAGACTTGAGTCCTATCTTCAATTACCTCCGAGGACTCAAGTTGCATAGGTGGATGGTTATTGCGAAGAAACTCATCAATTTTATCTTTCCACTCGCTCTCTCCTAAATGACTCCATGAGTCCAATA
Source organism: Sambucus nigra (assembly GCA_949130495.1). Lineage (NCBI taxonomy): Eukaryota > Viridiplantae > Streptophyta > Magnoliopsida > Dipsacales > Adoxaceae > Sambucus > Sambucus nigra. The sequence continues at coordinate 3,314,122 of OX422213.1, forward strand.
GAGATTGGACTTCGTCGTTAAGGCTCTCATCCACCTACCCTAATTCTCTCTTAAATTCCACTAGGCTCAACTCCTCTAGCTCTCTCTCTTTCTTTGTTTCCACATCCTTCCTTCCTCGCTCCATCTCAAAATTATTAGGTGGTGCGGGTGGGTCGCAATCGAGGAGAAAAGTATCTATTGTGTCTCACCATTCTCTCTCCTCTAAGCATTCATACGAACCTCTCCCGACGCCCTCTAAAGTGTCGCTCTCTCTCACACTCAAGGTCTCACTCACACTCTTCATTTCAGTGACTACGCATACCTCCCCTACCCTTAGCTCCATATTGTTACCGTTGATGTCACTTGATGTAACAAGGCATACCCTTATCGGCTCTCGTGTGTGGATCCTCTCATGCTCGTGTGTTGCCTCTAAAATATCTTTCTATCGCGGTTCTCCTTCGTTACCCTCGTTCTTGATATAATTAAAAATATTTTTCTCGAGGGTCATGTTCCCAAATGTTAATTGCATTCTCACACTCCGAGTATTGATTAGTGCATTAGCCGTAGATAAGAATGGGCGACTAAGGATAACATGAACATGATTGCTCGGGAGGATGGAGGGATCCTCCTCCCAAATGACAAAATCCACCGGAAAGTAGAATGTGTCTATTTAGACAATCACATCCTCGACGATTCCTCGAGGCATCTTCACAGAACGATCCGCGAGTTGGAGAGTCATCTTTGTGGGCTTGAGGGCTCCCCAATCGAGTTTCTTATAGATGGAATAGGGCAGAATGTTAACACTCGCCCCTAAATCTATTAGCGCCCTTTTGATTCGATTTTTACCCATGATGCATGAGATGGTGGGTGCACCCGGATCTTTATATTTTAACGGAAGGTCACTTGATAAAACCGAACTGGCATTCTGGGCCAAAAAGATGTTCTTATTTACCTCTAGCTTGCGTTTCACCGTGAGCAAGTCCTTAATGAACTTAATGTATGCGGGAATTTTCTGTATAGTCTCGAGAAAAGGCAACTTAATCTTTACTTGCTTGAGGACGTCCAAAACATCGTCTCAAAAAGTCTCTTTGGAGTGCAGGACCAACCGTTGAGGGTATGGGGAAGCGGTGGGGGGTTTCACCATGACCTTGGGTCCGCTAGTGTTATCTTTTTCATCACTCTCAATTAAAGGGGCATCTTTGGCCTCTTTCATGCCGGGCGAAACCTCCTTATTTTTAGGTACGTCTTGTGGGGGAGGTGACAAGTCAACTACTCTCCCACTACGTAGAGTGGTCACATCTTGACATTGCTCTTGATGTTTCTTCGAGGTGGAGATAACACTAGTTTGACCTTGGGGAGGTCTTTGGCCCTGGGCAGGAAACTTGCCCTTCTCTTGGATACTCAACGATGATTGCATCTTCGAAATAGTTGCATTTATGTCGTTGATCATGCGCTCATGTCTACCAGTGGTTTCATTCTGGGCATTGATAAATTGGTTTATCGTATCCTCGAGATTTCTTCGCGGTGGAGTTATATATGCCCCTGGAGGTGGTGATGCTTGCACATGTCCTTGCATGTGTGGTGCTTGTTGAAAGTGTGATGGTGGAGGAGGGGCAACATGTGAATTATGATTCATCGCAACATTTTGTTACCCATAGCTAAAACCAGGATGGTTTTTCCATGAAGGGATGTTGGAATTCCTGTGCGGTGCACCAAAATTACCCTTAAATCCTCCTATACCACTCACTTATTCTTGAAGCATAACTTTGTAGGCGGGTATCATCGGGAATTCCTCTGTTGAATGTCCCGCCTCACAAATAGCACACACATTCTCAATGGGGTTCGAGATGGATCCAGTTGGTCCTCTTGCACACATCTCAAGTACTTCTCGCATTCCTTTCTCAAGAAAATCGAGTCGACTGTCCGTCATAGCATTCTTTTCTACGTGAAATAGGTCGGATGCCGATGGAGTGGTGGTTATTTGGCGAGTTCGATTATGATCATTAAGGTTAGATGTATCCCATTCTTGGGTAGTCTCAACGACATACCTCAGGTGAAGCTCAACATCGTTGGCATCTAAGTCGACAAAGGGACCATCACACATGGTTTCAACGAGTTGTTTGGAATTTATATTCAGCCCATTATGGAAGAAGGAAATTATTTGCAGTTTATCAAGTCCATGATGAGGGCACGAAGTGATTAACTCATTAAAACGCTCGTAACATCGATTGAACGACTTATTTTCTAATTGTCGAAAGGTTTGAATTTGAGCCTTGATGGAGTTCGTTCGATGTGTAGGAAATAATTTTTTGAGAAATTTAGATTGTAACTTATTCCATGATGCAATCGATTTTGGAGGTAAAGATCATAGTCAGGTCTTAGCCTTGTTCTTTAGCGAGAATGGGAAGAGTTTGAGGCGGATCACATTTTTTTGTGCAAGTTTGATCGCTGAGGGTCTCGCACGCCTCCTCAAATTCCATGATGTGGAGATATGGATTTTCTGAATCCATTCCATGGTAGTTGGGAAGTATCTGGATGATCCCATTCCTAAAGCAAAATTTCCCTGCATTATACGGGAGTAAAATGCATCCCAGAGTGACAGTGTGCTCGGGATATAAGATTTCTTTCAACCAGCGGTACGGGGCCTCTTTCTCACCGGCGACTGCACTACAGTGTTGTGACATGTCTCTCTCACTTAATGACTCCGTATCCTCACTTGGTATGCTCGGAGCGTGCTTTGAAGTGTGTCCTAAGAGGGAAAACGGAGTGTTATTTGCGATTGAGTGTGACGGTGTGGAAGGTGGAACCCAAAAATGTGGAGCGTTAGGAGTATGAGGGCTATCAGGGTCGTACTCAATAATCGGGTTTTCGTGAATGTGGGTTGGAGTATTATGGGGAGTTGGAGTGAGTTCAGAATTTTGCATTAACAGGATTATGAGATATGATGAAGAATTTTTTTGTGTATTTTCAAATTTTTTTACGTTTTTGTATTTTTGGAAATTTTTGGTCAAAGTTTTAGATTGACTTGATCTAATCCTAAGTCTACCTAATTCCCCGACAACGGCGCCAATTTGATCGAAGTGGAAACCAAGCGTTCGTGTAATATGCTAATCATTGTTATCGGCTTCCAACTGTAATACAAAAACCTAAACTTTAACTACACTCTTGCGGAGTATAGTGGCTAGTCTGGGTATCGAATCCTCATGGAACTAGGACGAGTGAACGTGACGACAAAGGTAAGACTGTTAACCCTAACTTGACTCTAAAAAGAAACAAAAATATGATTGAGATGGGAAATAACTAACTAACTAACTGCGCACTAAATTAAACTATTGCATTAACTATGTGAGCAAAATTAACTAACTAAGAATGACTTAACAAGAATGAAGGAAAAACAGGTTGGGAATACAATCCCCCAAACCCTAGTAGATTTACCATATAGAATGCTAGAATTTTGAATTAGAAATTTAATTGAACTCGGTCTTTAGTACTCGCAAGCATTTCATATATGAGGTTCTATCCCGCATCATACATAATCAAAGGATGAGTAAAGCAGTGTCGCAATAGCTACACGCGCATCACGTCCTTAAACACTACGATTACCCAGGGTCAACCGAGGTAAAAAGGTCTATGATGGTTGTGACAAGTACACCACACGATTCATTCAAATTTCAATTCAAGCCCTAGTTTCTACATGGATAAATTACATCGGGTTGGGTGCATGCATCCCAACCTTTAAAAACCTAGCCTAACATGTTAAAATTAATGGAAACTACGTTATCTATGTTGCATGAACTCATAACTGCTTGGGAAGAGATACTAAACATGAGAAATAATAATAAAAGTTATGGAAAAAAAAGTTACCAAGATTTAAGAACAAGAACATGCAAGAAGAAATCAAAGATTGCAGAAAAACTCGAAAAGCTCTTGAATTAAAGGTGCAAAATATGTAAATTCTTCTCTTAGATGTTCCTACTTGTGATAGAGCTTTTATATGAATGAAATATGAATAAAAAGAGTCCTAATGACTAAATATATTGGCTAGAGGTCGTTTAGAAGAGTCCCTAAAACATAAAACTCTTTTGGCTAAAAGATAAGAACAAAATAAAAATCTCGTATCTGGCAATTTGTCACACTTAGAAAGCGTGACTAATTTTGTAACGGATCTGGAGCGTGACAAATGGGAGAACCGGTTCGCATGTACCCCGAACCGGTTCGACCCATGGTTCGGGAAAACTTGCTGGTTTTGGGCCTCTTTTCTTCAATTCCAACACTTAGAATTTTTTCTTGTTCTCTTCCTTTCTTCCTTGGATTTTTCTTCAACTTCAAATGATAATAACTATTTCACCGTAGCTCTGATTTGGGTGTCGTTTCTTCCAATATTCTCGTTGTTCCGATCTCTTCAACTTTTCAGTTGACTCCTCCTATGGGATCAGGTTGAAGAATTATGAAAATTCCCTTGAACTTGCCGTCCTAGACTTGCTTTCATTGTTTTGATTTCTCTTTCGCACCGCTTGCATAAATTATGTGTAAAACACGTAAGAGAAACAAAAAACACGAGATACTTGATAACGAAGGTTAGTAGTATAAATATGAGATAAATCCATATCAATTGCATCACTCGGGTTCACAAAGGTACCGAAATTTGGGGGATAAATATACAATATTTATGCCCGATCATAAGGATTTAAAATGGCTTGGAAAATTAAAGTCTCCTCCTAAAAAGAGAGATAAGTTCAAATATTGTGAGTTTCAAAAATACCATGGGCATACTATGAACAACTGCATAGCCTTGAAGAATGAAATAGAAAGTCTGATCTAACGTAGTTTTCCAAGTTCGTTAACATTACAGAAGAAAGAGACACCAAAAAACAATCAGAATATCCTTGCAAAGGAAGGGGTGGCAAGGAAAGAGGTAGATAAAATTACTCATAAGATAACCCAGTCTTGCCGAAGAAACCCCGAGAACCCGAGATTGAGGTAAAAATTATATATTTTGGTTGTTATTTCATTGCAGGGGGTGACGCTAGTGGCGACGAGGAAATAGTCGAAATAAAAGTTTACATAAATGAAGCCAAGGCATGTTCATCCATTTGGCAAATCAATTTGTCAACGATATTAATGGTCACCCAAGGAAAGTGAACAAAGAGAAGTTGGTGATAGGTTTTCTAATAACGACCTATCTGGAGTGCTCTATCCCCATGGTAATCCACTGGTTGTCACTATGAGGGTACATGAAATGAGGGTGTCCAGAATTTTAGTGGACAATGGTAGCTTAGCCGACGTCATGTTTTATAACTTCTTTAAAGGATTACGGCAACACGAAAAGAAATTAGATCCCTACCACCGACCCCTCAAAGGCTTATCGAGAGAAAAGGTGTATCATTTGGGAATTATCAAGTTATAAGTCCTTATCGGCACATGGCTAGCCAACCAAACTAAAACGATGCGTTTCTTTATCTCAGATAAGAATGTCCAATCATCCTATAATATGATTCTTAGTAAGGTCGACTTAAAGAAATTTAAAGCAGTACTATCTGTTGTCCACCAATGCTAAAAGTTCCCTATAAATTATGGGGTCGGCATTATTACGAGAAATTAAATTGAAGCCATGGAATGATATTACACATTAGCCGACTAGGAGGAAGTAAAGAAACTCACTACCGCTTACCATATTGGGACCCTAAATCCCCTCAAAGGGGCTAGTTTGGTTAAGGGATGGGCAATGGAAGTAACGCAAGTGATCATCCTGGATGACGATCACCCAGAGAGGACTACACAAATAGATTCATCCCTCGATCCAACTGTCACACCCCAAACACAATATCCATACTAATCATTCATTATTAGAATAATTAAATCATAATCTTGAGCCCATTGGAAATATAATTCATCTATCCATATTTTACTGCATAATGTGCATAATCAACATAATATTATTCTTGTGCCATAACGAAATCAACATCATAGTCATAATTAGAGATTATACAATACTACGATTAACTATGATAAACTCAATCCATACTAAATCAATATATACAATGTATGAGTATATCAAAATCTTCAGTGTGACAACGATAAAATCTCCATACTTAAACCCCAGCTCTTCTAACGGTGCAACTCTCAAGTTACCGGTCATATATTATCCTAGCTGGCAGCGTACAAACCTGAAATTTGTTAAAATATAAACTATAAGCATTAAGCTTAGTGAGGTACTCCTTCCCTGGAATAGAATAACAATTCTATATCGAATATGTGAATATAAAATCTGAACAATCCTGCCCATTGGCAATAACAAATCCTGGAACATAAGTTCCAAATAATTCTGCCCATTGGCAATAACAAATCCTGGAACATAAGTTCCAACAAATCATTGGATCTTTGTCCAATTCCAATCCTGGATCATAAGACCCAACCAATCCTGGATATTTTGATATCCAAACAAATCCTGAATACCGAAGTATTCAAACAAATCCGCTCTTAGAGCTATATTCATATTTATATATGAAACAAATCATAAGTACACTCACCTTGACAGTTTAACTGGCTTTTCCCTTGCCTTTATCCGGTACTTATTCAATCAGCTCTTCTTCCCTTCCTATCATTCTCACAATATTAGTATCATCATAAGAATATTAATAGTCCAAAGAATAACTTCAATCATAACTCAATTCATAAGCATCATATTATTCAATTCAAATCATTCATTAAAATGAAGTCCCATCTAGACTCAGGTTCTGATATCTAACATATTCAAATTACAGCCCAAACCCTTTTTAATTATTCTTGGTAATCCAATCCTTATTATATCATGTTTCCAAAACAAAAGACGGCACATCATTCCGAGTTTCCTAGAGCAAAATAAGCCTATTTCTTCACTAAATAGCAAATCTGCCCTATAGGCTCTTTTATCGTTCATTCAACTTCCAGGAATTTTCATGATTTTTCTACATCATAAATTTCTATGATATTTCACCCAACATCAGTAAACACATTGAAAAATATAAGATTAAAGTTTCATAATTTTTAAGGTTCGTTTTCTATGTTAAGCAAAACATCGAACACATGGCGGGCATATTTTCACCCCTAGGGCAGATTTCATACCCGAACTTCAAACTCTCACCAAGGACTCATTTATTGGTATTTTATCATGATTTTCGGATATGTCATACCTATATGAGTACAGGTTAATCTCCAATTGGAATCAATCAATTCCAGTAAGTACACGAAAATATATGGAAGTTTGAATAAACAGAGTTTCTAAACAAAGCAATTTTAGGGTTTTGTACATTCAACTTAACTTAAACTTGCATATATCCATACATATGCACCCAAGCATGAAAGTTCAATAATGAAATCAAGGATTTATATCATATAAATCATAAATGAAAGAAAAATAGCAAGATTCATGGTTGGAATTACCTTAGGGGCTTTTTCGTAATTTTCTATGAATTTTCTTCAATTTTCTCCTCACTTTTTCTTCCTAACTTCCTACTTCTCTTTCCTTAAGCTTAAAATCTCTCATGGCTGCATTTTGGATGAATGAAGAGGTAATTCTAAGGGTTTAAGGTCGGCCAAAGCCACCACCCTTCCCAACCAATTAGAATAAAACATTTGTTGCCATAATAAGACAAAATACTACTTAACAGATGGACTACTTTGCCCTTGTTTCGTAATTTTGGTATAACTTCTCACTCGAACCTCCGTTTCACACACCATTTGTTGTGTTACAACCATAACTCACTTGTCTACAACTATGTAGTTTTCACCTCAAGTCAATTGGTATGACATAAAGGTCAAAACTAGCCTTAAACATGAACATTCCTACCAAAACCTTCAAAATTTTGTATTTGTAACTAATCCGACATTTCATGGTTTTTGAAGGTAGGATTAGACTAAACATAATAAATTAACATCATATATATTAATAACACACTAATCATATCACATAATCTAAGCATGATTTAAGCATAATTAATCGTAATTATATTCGGGTTGTCACAATTCTCCCCCTGTTAGGAAATTTCGTCCTCGAAATTGACATACCTTGGTTATCCGAATCAAACAAATACGGATAACGCATTTTCATGCTATCCTCACTCTCCCACGTAGCTTCTTCCATTGAATGCCTTCTCCACACAACTTTCACAAGTGGGATTACCTTTGATCTCAATATTTGTTCTTTCCTATCGACGATAGCAAGCGGTTCTTCCACGTAGCTCAAATCTTCCTTCAACTCAATAGGTTGTTCTACCAATACATGTGAAGGGTCTGCTACATACTTTCTTAACATAGAAACATGGAAAACATCATGTAACCGAGATAATTCTGGTGGTAACGCTAACCTGTAGGCAACCATCCCGACTTTCTCAAGGATTTCATAAGGTCCAATGTAGCGTGGACTTAATTTCCCTTTCTTTCCAAACCTCATAACTCCTTTCCATGGCGATATTCGAAGAAACACATAATCCCCTTTCTGGAATTCCAAATCTTTTCGTCGTTTATCCGCATAACTTTTTTGTCTACTCTGAGCTGTTCTCATTCTATCTTGAATAATCTTCACTTTTTCAGTGGTGATTTCAATCAATTCTAGACCCTCTATCTTCCTTTCACCAACTTCACCCCAACATATCGGTGTACGACATCGTCTACCGTACAATGCTTCATATGGAGCCATACCAATAGTAGACTGAAAACTATTGTTATATGCAAATTCTATCAAAGGCAAATATTCATCCCAATTACCTTTGAAATCAAGCACACAAGCTCTAAGCATATCTTCCAAAATCTGTATTGTCCTTTCAGACTGCCCATCTGTCTGGGGATGAAAAGCCATACTAAACTTTAAGTTGGTACCCATAGCATACTGCAAACTATCCCAAAATCTGGATGTAAAAGTAGGGTCCCTATCTGAAACAATAGAAACAGGCGCCCCATGCAATCGAATAATTTCATTAACATACAATCTAGCATACCTATCAACTGTATACGTAGTCTTGACTGCTAGAAAATGAGCGGATTTGGTCAATCTGTCCACCACTACCCAAATCGAATCTGACCCCTTCTGAGATCGAGGAAGCCCAACTACAAAATCCATCGTTACATGATCCCATTTCCATTCGGGTATTGGCAATGGCTGAAGCAGACCAGTAGGTTTCTGATGCTCCACTTTCACTTGCTGACATATAAGGCACCTCGCAACAAAATCAGCTATTTCCTTCTTCATATTATTCCACCAATAATGCTCCTTTAAATCCCTATACATTTTAGTGCTACCAGGATGCATAGTATAAATGGAATTATGAGCCTCGTCTAAAATTTCCTCTTTCAATCCACACACATTAGGCACACACAACCGCTGTTTAAACAATAAAGTGCCATCATTCACAATACAAAAATCTTCAGACTTACCGTCTTGGACATCTTGTCGTTTCTTCTCAAGGAAAGGATCTTGACTTTGCAAATCATGAATACGGGTAGCTAACAAAGGCCTCACACTTACATGAGCAAAGAATCTGTCCCCATCTGCTAGCTGCAATTCCACTTCCATCAATCTCAACTCCATAACATGAGCAACTCTAGTACATCGAATACAAGATAACCTGCCTGAAGCCTTTCTACTCAAAGCATCTGCAACTACATTTGCCTTTCCTGGGTGGTAGTGAATTGTACAATCATAATCTTTAATTAACTCCATCCACCGCCTCTGCCTCAAATTCAACTCCTTCTGAGTAAACAAATACTTAAGGCTTTGATGGTCAGTAAAAATTTCACATACCTCACCATATAGATAATGACGCCATAATTTCAAAGCAAACACAATAGCAGCAAGTTCCAAATCATGTGTAGGATAATTACGTTCATGTGTACGCAACTGCCTAGAAGCATAGGCAATAACTTTACCATGCTGCATAAAAACACAACCCAACCCCTGATGTGAAGCATCGGTATAAACAACAAAACCATCTCCACCATGCGGAATAGTAAGAACAGGTGCAGTTACCAACCTCTTTTTCAATTCATCAAAACTATTTTCGCAATCAGAATTCCATTCAAACTTAACATCTTTCCGAGTCAGTTTAGTCATTGGTAAGGCAATCGAAGAAAATCCCTTAATAAACCTTCTATAATACCCAGCTAAACCCAGAAAACTCCTCACCTCAGTCACATTATCGGGTCTCTCCCATTTCACAATAGCCTCTACCTTTTTAGGATCAACACATATACCATCTCCAGAAATAACATGGCCTAAAAATGCAACTTGTGATAGCCAAAATTCACACTTGCTAAACTTGGCATACAACTTCTTATCTTTCAACAGATTCAAAATAGTTGTGAGATGCTTTTCATGTTCAACCATATCATGTGAATAAATCAGAATATCATCAATAAAAACTATCACAAATGAATCAACAAAAGGATGCAGTACCCGGTTCATAAGATCCATAAATACAGCTGGAGCATTAGTCACCCCAAAAGGCATCACAAGAAATTCAAAATGACCATACCGAGTACGGAAAGCGGTTTTAGAAATATCACTTTCCTTCACCCTCACCTGATGATAACCCGATCGCAAGTCTATCTTTGAAAACACTTTAGCACCCTGTAACTGATCAAACAAATCATCTATACGAGGTAAAGGATACTTGTTCTTAATTGTAGCTTTATTCAGTTGCCTATAATCAATACACAAACGCATGGTACCATCTTTCTTTTTCACAAATAAAACTGGCGCACCCCATGGAGATACACTAGGCTGTATGAACCCCCTATCAAGTAAATCTTGCAACTAGATCTTAAGTTCTTTCAACTCAGCAGGTGCCATTCTATACGGTGCCATAGAAATAGGGGTTGTCCCTGGTGCTAATTCAATACTAAATTCAACTTCTCTTTCTGGAGGTAACCCTGGCAACTCACTAGGAAACACTTCAGGAAAATCCCGTACAATAGGAACGTCGACTAATTGTAAAGCCCCCTTCCCAGTGTCAAGAACATATGCAATAAAACCCTCACAACCCTTACTCAATAATTTCCTCATCTGAATAGCAGAAATGATGCAACTGGGAACAATTTTCCTTTCCCCCACAAATTTAAATTCAGGCTCACCAGGCATATTAAAAACAACTTCCTTACGGAAACAATCCATGGATGCATGATATTTGGATAGCCAATCCATTCCCAGAATTATATCAAAATCAGAAATATCCAATGGAAGTAGATCTATAACTGTATCTCTAGACCCCACAGTCAAAACACAATCATGAAAAACATATTCAGTTACAACCATATCCCCCATAGGCATATAAATACCCAACCCCACATCTAAACGAGCACACGGTATATTCAGGTATATGGCAAAAGCATAGGACACAAAAGAATGTGTGGAACCAGGATCAACCAAAACATAAGCACTTCTATCACTAACAGAAAGTGTACCTGTCACCACATCTGGCGTAATCTGAGCTTCTTTCATCGTAAAGACTCGTCCACCTGGCCTGGAACCACTAGCTTGTCCTCTACCCACACTCTTCACTGTACTGCCTGGAGATAACATTCTGCTTGCTACTTCACTATGTGCTGCTGGAGTCTGTGCCAATTGCGGACAATTCTTCTTAATATGCCCCACTTGATGACAATGGTAGCATTCCAATCCCTTAAGCTTAGGACACTCAGATTTATAATGTCCTTCCTCTTTACAAAAGAAACATGTAACACCTCCTATTGGGGCCTCACCTCTCCCTGACTTTCTGGCTGAACCAAAAGATCCTCCACCCCTGGTATCTCTACCAACCCTCCCCGGACCTCTACCACTATCTCCACCACCTCTCTGAAATTTATGAGGTTCCACCTTAACACTTCCACTCTCACCTCCCCTATACTGAGATGCGTCGAATCTACTTTTCTTAAAACTCTCTCTGCTCGCCACCCCTTGGTTCATTTGCCTTTCTGCTATCATGGCTTTGTTTACCAGAGAAGCATAATCTTCTAACTCATAAGTGGCCACTCTATTTTGAATAGGCCAAATCAGTCCATCTTGAAACTTACTACATTTATCTTCTTCCTCCTGCACATACTTAGTAGCAAATCTAGACAAAGCAGTAAATTTAGCATCATACTCCCTCACAGACATGTTCCCTTGGGCCAAATTTATAAACTCCCTCAGCTTCTCCCTCCTATAGACCTTAGGGAAATACTTAACATACAAAGCTTTAATAAATTCAGCCCAAGTCATGACATCAGTACCTTCCATCCTTGGAACCAAATGGTTGCTGGCTTCCCACCAATACTTCGCCTCTCCTTTGAGCTTAAACACAGCTAGATTCACTTTCTGGTTGTCTGGAACCTTCATAACTGCAAAGATAGTTTCTAGATCCCTGACCCAGATCTCAGCTTCTGTAGGTTCAACTGACCCTGAATATTCTGGAGGATTCAACTTCAAAAACTTCTCATGCATGGAATCTTTCATTTCCTTCCTTGCCTCTTTCTCAATCCTGGCCACAGTCTTGGATTCTAGATATCTAGCCTGTTGTTCTGCCATTTGCGCCATATTTCTTTCTTGTTGCTCTGCCATCCTCATCATTGCCTGCGCCATTATTTGCATCTCTGTAGGCTGCTCTTGCTCTCTAGCCCTTCCAGCAACACTTTGCTCCACTTCAGTATTCTCTGTACGAGAAGCGACTCCCTCTTCTCTAGGTTGTCCATTCCCATGTTCCATCTAGAATTATCTGTAATACAATAAAATTCTAACAACCAATATAAACAGTTTACAGTACTAAACTATTTGTTAGTATATAAACAATTCAATAATATCAAATCAATCAATAACTGCCATCTAATCGTCACACACGTCCAGAATTAATAACCTCGCTCTGATACCACTAATTGTCACACCCCAAACCCAATATCCATACTAATCATTCATTATTAGAATAATTAAATCATAATCTTGAGCCCATTGGAAATATAATTCATCTATCCATATTTTACTGCATAATGTGCATAATCAACATAATATTATTCTTGTGCCATAACGAAATCAACATCATAGTCATAATTAGAGATTATACAATACTACGATTAACTATGATAAACTCAATCCATACTAAATCAATATATACAATGTATGAGTATATCAAAATCTTCAGTGTGACAACGATAAAATCTCCATACTTAAACCCCAGCTCTTCTAACGGTGCAACTCTCAAGTTACCGGTCATATATTATCCTAGCTGGCAGCGTACAAACCTGAAATTTGTTAAAATATAAACTATAAGCATTAAGATTAGTGAGGTACTCCTTCCCTGCAATAGAATAACAATTCTATATCGAATATGTGAATATAAAATCTGAACAATCCTGCCCATTGGCAATAACAAATCCTGGAACATAAGTTCCAAATAATTCTGCCCATTGGCAATAACAAATCCTGGAACATAAGTTCCAACAAATCATTGGATCTTTGTCCAATTCCAATCCTGGATCAGAAGACCCAACCAATCCTGAATACCGAAGTATTCAAACAAATCCGCTCTTAGAGCTATATTCATATTTATATATGAAACAAATCATAAGTACACTCACCTTGACAGTTTAACTGGCTTTTCCCTTGACTTTATCCGGTACTTGTTCAATCAGCTCTTCTTCCCTTCCTATCATTCTCACAATATTAGTATCATCATAATAATATTAATAGTCCAAAGAATAACTTCAATCATAACTCAATTCATAAGCATCATATTATTCAATTCAAATCATTCATTAAAATGAAGTCCCATCTAGACTCAGGTTCTGATATCTAACATATTCAAATTACAGCCCAAACCCTTTTTAATTATTCTTGGTAATCCAATCCTTATTATATCATGTTTCCAAAACAAAAGACGGCACATCATTCCGAGTTTCCTAGAGCAAAATAAGCCTATTTCTTCACTAAATAGCAAATCTGCCCTATAGGCTCTTTTATCGTTCATTCAACTTCCAGGAATTTTCATGATTTTTCTACATCATAAATTTCTATGATATGTCACCCAACATCAGTAAACACATTGAAAAATATAAGATTAAAGTTTCATAATTTTTAAGGTTCGTTTTCTATGTTAAGCAAAACATCGAACACATGGCGGGCATATTTTCACCCCTAGGGCAGATTTCATACCCGAACTTCAAACTCTCACCAAGGACTCATTTATTGTTATTTTATCATGATTTTAGGATATGTCATACCTATATGAGTACAGGTTAATCTCCAATTGGAATCAATCAATTCCAGTAAGTACACAAAAATATATGGAAGTTTGAATAAACAGAGTTTCTAAACAAAGCAATTTTAGGGTTTTGTACATTCAACTTAACTTAAACTTGCATATATCCATACATATGCACCCAAGCATGAAAGTTCAATAATGAAATCAAGGATTTATATCATATAAATCGTAAATGAAAGAAAAATAGCAAGATTCATGGTTGGAATTACCTTAGGGGCTTTTTCGTAATTTTCTATGAATTTTCTTCAATTTTCTCCTCACTTTTTCTTCCTAACTTCCTACTTCTCTTTCCTTAAGCTTAAAATCTCTCATGGCTGCATTTTGGATGAATGAAGAGGTAATTCTAAGGGTTTAAGGTCGGCCAAAGCCACCACCCTTCCCAACCAATGAGAATAAAACATTTGTTGCCATAATAAGACAAAATACTACTTAACAGATGGACTACTTTGCCCTTGTTTCGTAATTTTGGTATAACTTCTCACTCGAACCTCCGTTTCACACACCATTTGTTGTGTTACAACCATAACTCACTTGTCTACAACTATGTAGTTTTCACCTCAAGTCAATTGGTATGACATAAAGGTCAAAACTAGCCTTAAACATGAACATTCCTACCGAAACCTTCAAAATTTTGTATTTGTAACTAATCCGACATTTCATGGTTTTTGAAGGTAGGATTAGACTAAACATAATAAATTAACATCATATATATTAATAACACACTAATCATATCACATAATCTAAGCATGATTTAAGCATAATTAATCGTAATTATATTCGGGTTGTCACACCAACCATCAAGCAGGGATTAATAAAATTCTTTAAAGAGAGGAAGAGTGTATTCTTTTGGATCCATGAAGATATGACAGGGATCGAGCCAGGATTTATATGCCACGAATTGAATATCGTCGAGGACACCAAGCTGATAAAATATAAGCGGTGTGTATTTAGGCCTGAGAAGAACATGTCTATTCGGGAAGAGGTAGAAAAATTATAGAAATCAAGGTTCATTGAAGATGTCAAATACCCTGATTGGTTGGCCAATGTGGTAATTATAAGGAAGAAGAACAACAACACGCGTATGTGTGTTGATTTTACGAATCGTAATAAAGCTTTCCTAAAAGATCACTTCCCCTTACCTAGAATTGATCATTCGGTTGATGCTACAGTTTGACATGAGTTAATCAATTTCATGGATGCCTACTCCGGGTATAACCAAATCAAAATGAAGCCATAAGATAAGGAGAAAATCGCATTTATCACCAGTCGGGGTACTTACTGCTACAATGTTATGCCCTTTGAGCTAAAAAAGGTAAAGAAATATAACGAAGGTTGGTGAATAAGGCTTTTGAAGATCGAATTATTAAAAACATGGAAGTATATGTGGACTATACGATCATCAATAGAAAGAAAGTTGTCGACCACAAAATGGACTTGAGACAAACGTTTGATCAGTTGGAGAAGCATAAGATAAAACTCAATCCTACCAAGTGCTTGTTCGAAATGAAAGAAGGAATGTTCTTGAGATTCATAGTAAATTAAAGAGGCATTAAGTCCAATCCAGATAAGATTAGAGCGTTGATTGACATGCAGTCTCCCCCAACCAAGAAAGACGTAGAAAAGTTAACTAGAAGAGTAACTGCTCTTAATACGTTTGTTTCCTGGGCTACTAACAAGTGTTTACCCTTCTTTAAAGTATTAAGAAAAACATTTGAGTGGAATGAGGAGTGCAAGAATGCCTTTTTAGAATTGAAGAAGTGCCTAGGATCACCTCCATTGCTTTTCCAACCACCAACAAGAGAAATAATATTTATATATATCTATACCTTGTCATTTCTGAGTCAACAGTTAGCTCGATGCTTAGCCGACTACAGAATGGGGTATAAAAACCAGTCTATTACACCCACAAGGCCTTTCGAGGATCTGAAATTTGATACCCACACCTGGAAAATCTTGTTTAGACCTCATTCAAGCTTCGTGAAGAATGAAACCATATTTCAAAGCACACACTATTGTAGTCTATACAGAATTTCCATTACAACATGCCATTCATAATCCAAAAAAGTCAGGGAGATTAATGACATGGGTAGTGGAACTAGGAGAATATGATATACATTATGAACCCAGGACGATAGTGCAAGGCAAAGTAGTAGAAGATTTCACAGCCAAATTCACTTATGAAGGAAACCCTGTCGACCAGATTTTACAAAAGAAAAATAAATGATAAGAAAAACTGAGAAAAATTCTTCAGAAGAGAGATCAGTAATAAATACTCCTGATAAAACTTCTCTAGAAGATAGCTCCGTGCCAGACAGACTAGAAACATCCACTGTGCGAGAAGTTGCCGAACGGTACTTGCAACAAAAGTAAAAAAATATATTCAAGTATAGGTTCCTAAGAAAATGGTACTTCGATGAAGAATTTCTTATATGGAAGATGTATGTAATACCCCCGTATTTTTACTAATTTTAATTATAGAATTCATTGAATTAATTGGTAATTAATCTGTATTTAAATACAAGCGAGATGAGAGTTAGTATTTGATTATGATCATTATGTTGAATATTACTGAGCTAGTAATATATGATTATGGAATTATTAAAATTATCACGAGTAGAAAATATGATAGTTTTGGAAATTAAGCTGGGTCACACGTGTCAGTCGCGTCGGGACCCGTTTTATGGATTATAAAGTAAATTTGTTTTTATATCATCCTTATGGTCATTTTGAGTGCGCCAATGTGTCCGAAAGTATCGAGATAGTCAGAAAAGATAACCTAGGGGGTTACTTTGGGTCCCGGGGTAGTTTTAGGCCAAACCGGCTACCCGGGAGGATATTTTAGTCATTTTACTATTTGATGAATAGTGACCTACGAAATTTAGGTTAAATATATGAGCCAACCATTAGGGTTATTAGGTTATTGTCTGCTACAAACTTGAGAGAGCAAAGTAGAGAGAAAGGAAGGGTTTCCAAGGGGATTGCTAGGGCCAAAAATCCACCTTGCACAACCATCATCACAGGATTTGTGATCAAAAAGTGTATATCACCACCATACCATCTTCTCCAAAGGATCGAAACCTCTATTTCTAGGTAAGTGATTTAACTTGTTATGATTCAGCAAATATATTATCCATGGTAGTTCAGAATTGGAGACTAAACTTGAAATATTGATAATTTCATGAATTGGGAGAATTAAGTCTTGAATATGGGTAGGTTTTTCATGTAGATAAATTCCAAAAAGATTAGAGATTTGAATCATAACCTTAATGATATAAATACCTGATTAAATATGAGTTTTGGTTATCTTAAATTGAGAGAAGCTATCTTAGGGTTTAAACATGAGAACTTGATGAACATACAGATTTATATGCAATTTTTTTAATGATTTGGTGATTCTGGAACGTTAAAAATCATGTGTTTAGGTTGTTATAACATCAAGTATGTTTACTTTGGAGAATGGGATCTTGTAATGAATTTTGGAGACAAAACGATGGCCAAAAATGAAAGAAATTATGGGCTATAACTAGTCAATCGATCGACATTCTTGAGTCGATCGATCGACTCCCCTGCATTTGTGACAAAAATTTCCTTTTAAGGTTTAACCAAATTTCGACTTTTAAGAATTATTTGTGTGGACTATTTGAACATATTGGGACTTAGGGAAGGTCAGTAGGGGTATATTTGAGGCCGAAAATATTAGTTTGGCTTGGTATTTAACGATGAACTTATGAGTGTCCGACGAGTGGGTTACAATTGGAAATTTTGAGAACTTGAATTTAATTTGAATAAACAATAACGTAAGGTTAGAGACAGTAGTAGGGGACCTTAAATTACTGAAATAACCTTAGAGACAAGTGGGAGACTTAGTAACCTTTTGGGTTAGGTTTAAGTACTCAAAATTATACGACGAGAGTTATCGCGCTAAACATATTACGTGGAATAATCGGGATGTTACTATAATATGTATGAGACTTGTGATATA
Organism: Sambucus nigra; assembly: GCA_949130495.1. Taxonomy (NCBI): domain Eukaryota; kingdom Viridiplantae; phylum Streptophyta; class Magnoliopsida; order Dipsacales; family Adoxaceae; genus Sambucus; species Sambucus nigra. The sequence goes on from OX422213.1 coordinate 3,332,347, forward strand.
GGGCAGGAGTATACCTATATTCATATGACAATTACTTAGGTTTTATGATTACCTAGTATATATATTATTATGTGTATGACATACCTACCATACTTGATATCACAGGAGGTTGTAGGAAGAGGACAATCTTATCTTGTGTGCCTTCGGGGAGATTTAGATTTGGTACCTCAAGAACATAGGACTGTGAAGACTTATTTGTGAGTTGATAAGTTAGCTGACTATGGGAACGTAGGTATATGCGCGACCCATGGGTATGTTAACTATGTTCGCCTCCAATATGTGTGAATTGTATTGAGACGATTCCCGAGTGATTCGAAACGCGTGATCCTTATGTACGTGATGTACTAGGATTCGATAGTAGAGTATGCGTGCACCCCAGCTTAGCCTGGGGGTGCCATATATGTATATATGTACTGAGAGTGATTATATATATACTTGTGATTGTTCATTGTTGCTTAGTAGATGAGAATGGCTAAGGTATTTAAACGACTTAAAGATATGGGAACTTAAATAATTCATGAGATAATTAATTTAAATGATGAGTATTTGAAATGTAATTATGTCATAATTGGGTAGTGCAGGTAGGCATCGTAAAGAAGTCCGTATAGACATATTTGGCGCAGACTAGTTAGGTAGCAGCATATCTAGAATGGGTTAAAACAATACTTAGGCGTGCACAATAGTTGAGGGGTGAGAATCTCAAGTGAGTGCAAGTGACTAACATGTATATAATATTTACTGTTTAATGCAATTAAACACTTGCTGATTTTTAAAAATATTTTCACCTAGGGCTCTGATTCGTTTGCTTCCATTTATATTTTCTTTTTGTTTAAACATTTTAGGTGCCCAGCCACAGGGACGCCAAGCATATGAGTTTCATTATGTTGACGTGCTGCAGCTGCTGTGGAAGTTACATGATCTCGATATTAGATGCCTCCACATCTATCTTTTCTTCCTTCGGAGTCATTTATATCAGTTAGGGAATGTTGCCCATTCCTATTCAGAGATAGAAGTTTTAGACTTTCATTTATTTCAGTTGTTGGATTTATCTATTCAGACTCTTGTATTGGGATTATTTGGCATTTAGACTATTATTGGAGTGTTTACTCCAGACTCAGTTTATTTCATTATATTAATTATCCCTATGAGATTGTTTATGTAAGTGTTGAATGGTTGATTATTCTTTACTTTATTGTAAGTTATTTTAATTAATAAAATTTGACATCTCACTTTTTAAATATTAGGTGGCTAGTAACTAATTAAATGTTTTTCGACAGTGACGCTAAGACTGAACCAACTTGATATTTTGTATTAATTTAATAAAGGAGTAGGTACCCTGTATTTAATTAGACAGGGTGTAACAATGTACATATATGGATCCTCATGTAATAATGGTAGCGGAGCTGAACTGATAATCAACACTCCCGATGATATAGATATGGAATACGTACTCAGGTTTCAATTCCAAGCTTCTAATAATGAGGCAGAATACGAAGCACTGATCGCAGGCTTTGAATTAGCTTTGTCATTAGGCACCAAGCAGGTCATACCTCACACTGATTCTCACTTTATCGTCAATCAAGTATTGGGTATATACGGAGTCAAAGGAGAATTGATGACGATCAAGACATAATATCCAAGTTTTTTACAGTCAGAATGGTCAAAATACCCCGAATTGAAAATGCCCGAGTAGATGCACTTGCTCGGCTAGCTTCGGCGACTAAGACAGAGCTAAGGAGGACCATTCATGTGGAAATCCTAACAAACATGAATATCGATGAAGAAAATATTAATTTGATCGCAATATATTTGGTCACCTCATGGATGGATCCCATTGAGGGATATATTAAAAAAGGCACCCTACCTAATGACCTAAATGAGGTAAGAATACAAATCATTCAGCTACATCTTAGAGGGACGAGTCATATACAAGAGAGGATTCGTTGTCTCATTACTCAGACGTGTTCACCCTTCAGAAGTGAAAAACCTGATTAAGGAGGTACATGAGGGATCTTGCAAAGCTCATACAGCAGGAAGATCATTGATCCAAAAAGTGGCCCCCCAAGGATATTATTGGCCAACTATGAAGGTAGATCGTGATGCATATGCCAGGCGATGCGATAAATGTCAAAAGTTCTCCACCATCCACAGGAAACCTGGAGCTTCACTTGCATCTATCACATCCCTATGGCCTTTTTCTATGTGGGGAAATTGACTTGGTCGGCCTTCAACCGAAGATAAGAGGAAGGTTTAAATACTTGGTCGTTGCTATAGATTAATTCACAAAATGGGTAGATGTTGAACCCCTTGTTGAAATACCCTATGAGAAAGTCTTCCAATTCATATGGAAGAATATCTTATGTCGCTATGGTATGCCATATGCTTTTATCACAAACCATGGGACTCAATTTGACAACCATGAGTTTAAAAATTATTGCATTCAGTCCAAAATTCAGAAACTACACTCTGCTCCTGGGCACCCATAATGAAATGGACAAACGGAGATAACTAACAAAACGTTGCTCGATGGTCTAAAGAAAAGGATAGATGACGCCAAAGGGAACTAGATTAATGAGTTACAAAGTGTGCTCAACGCTTTCGAAATTTTCTTACTTCATATCTTCAAAGAAAATTGAATCAAATATTGTTAAGTTTCAAACTTTCTATTAGATATTCGTTTCGACTGGTATTTGGGTGTTTTGGTTGAGCTGTATGAGCTGAAATTCCCATATACGATTCTCGGAGGAGGAGTCTCACATATCTCAATAAAGTTTATGCGTACAAAGTTCATTAAAAGATACCTAGAAAGCACGGATCCCAAATCACCATGGATACTTATAAGATACACCTAGTAACTGTCCTATTTTTTTTATAATGGGAGGAGGGTTATACAGGGAAGGATAAGACTGGGATACGATTATGGACGGCGAGGTCCTTTTGCAATTTTGGAAAAGTGAATTTTATTATTTTTTTAAGCCTTATTCCATGCAAAGCCAACTGAGCCCTTTCTGTGTCATTGTACTAAAGAGGTCTAACCGGGAGGTTAAAAAAGGGTTTGAGTGGGCCAAAGAATTTAGGATGAAATCATATCTATGATTACTAGAAAATACTATATTTCATCACCATCTTGAGATTCTACAGAAGTTTCCACCGGTTCTTCATAATTGGATAAGTAGGGTAAACGTAGTCAAAGAAAGACTCAGTCACGCCAGCCACCGAAGACAGATATAAGATCGTGTACAAGAGTCTACAATTCAACCTAGGAGGGCAAACAACATAAATGCTCATTTAATTCAAGTTTTTTGTGATTTTCTGGAATCCCAAATTAGTTAATTCACATTTAAGGACCTATATATCTCCTAAAATCTAATGAGCCAAATGTCATATAACCACAACCCAATTACGAATAAAATGTCAAATCATAATGTCCTACACAACTTATCAAAGTTTGCACATACAAAAATCCTAACATTAGCCCCAAAATAGCTCCGTCTAATAAGCTCTTAAAAGCCTCACCAACAAATTAAAAATTGGGATAGATAACTTTATGAGAAAAATTCAGAAAACTTGATAAAAATGCAACAGAATTCAAGCATCCTATTGTATAATTCTATCAAATATATTACTGGCGCTATTTTTTTATTTGTCCAGTGGTAAGGGGCGGCTCGTTTAGGCCAAACGTCTCGAGATTGAAATCCCCCAGTAGATACCGACCAGATTTGAAGCGGGGCGTGTGTTAGGGTGCATCGGGCACATCGTCCCTCCTGTTTAGCTCGCATGGGAGCATGGTTCAAAGTATCGACCGAGTTGACTCGGTATCGATCGAGTCAACTCGAAATCGGAGGGTACTGATCCGATACCGAGAGACGTTTAAAAAAACACTGAATCGGCCGAGACAGCCGCAATATCGCCCGAGACAACCGATTCCGAGACATCTCACCACGATATCGATCGAGACAGCCGCAATATCGATCGAGACAACCTATTCAAACGATATTGTCATATTTTGTTTTATTTTTTTATATAACTTTTATCTTTTACCATATTTCTTCATTGTTGAAAATATATTGTAACATTTACATAATGGTATTACTTTTTCAAAAGTATTAACATTAATTTTTTAAAACATAAAACTCTTTTTTTTTAAATGACTCTACTAAAAAAAATATATAAATCTTTTAAAAAGTAGTATTCTTTTTTTAAATGACTCTAATAAAACTCTTTTTTTAAAAAAAATGTTATTTTTTTACAAAAAATATTCAAATCTTTTACAAAAAATATATAATGTACATTTATGTTTGTAAAAAATTTACATTTCTGTACAAATATTATTTTGTACGTTTTTGTAAAAATGTTAAAAATGTACATTTTTGTTAAAAAAAATGTACATATTTGTAAAAAATATAAATATTTGTAAAAAAAATATATATTTTTGTAAAAAAATATATGTTTGTAAAAAAAGTGTATATTTGTAAAAAAATATATATTTTTGTTAAAAAAAATGTACATGTTTGTAAAAATGTCCTTTTGTACATTTTTGTAAAAATGTACATTTTTTAAATTTTTTGTAAAAAATGTTCTTTTGTACATTTTTATAAAAATATAAAAAAAAAATATACATATTTGTTAAAAAAATGTACATTTTTGTAAAAATGTAAAAAAATGTACATTGTTGTTAAAAAACAATGTACATTTTTGTAACAATGTTGTTTTGTACGTTTTTGTAAAAATGTAAAAAAAATATACATTGTTGTTAAAACAAAATGTAGATTTTTGTTTTCCAATATTATTATTGATTTACTATGCAATATTGAATCTGACAACTCTGCCGCGCTTCAGTATAACCAATTCTACAATGCAATACATATTGAATGATGGATTTGAATGTATCTCATTGGTCCACATTGTTAATCTTATTTTTTTTTAATTTTCTATATTTTTCCAGAATTTTTTGCACTCTCTAAATAGCGTATCTTTGCTTATCACCCGATACCGCGACCGAGTTGAAAATCGAGTGTCCGATACCGAGACTTTAAACCATGCATGGGAGAGTGTAATTGTGACTCATTCGTGTGGAGGTTCAGGGTTATCGAAAAACAAATTGTCTCCCTTACCCACATATCTGTTTTTCATACTTTCCTAGTGTAATCTTCATCATTCTACACCCTGGACCTTCTAATTTTCCTTGCACATTATCCGATATCTACCCCCTCTTTGTTTCACACACCATACGTATCAATCATGTAGGCCAATTCTCTTCACACCGAACGAATGTTAAGACTGATGAAATAGAGTTGACTGCATTGATATTTGTCAATTGAAGGACAACATTGGCGAAATATGCCCATCATAATTGAGTATGCAGTGAATCTTAGTTCTTGTTTGATTTGAGTTATTTTTCTTTCATGAATTTCTAGATTGGTAAAATTTAATGTAAGGCTTCAGTTTTTCTGACATCTTGACACGAATTATGATACATTTTATGCGAATTCACCATTTTAGAAACCAAGAAAGCATAAAAACTCGAACCAAACGATCACTTAGGAAACTACTTTAAATCTTTGAAACAGGGAATTGATAAAAAACAACAAATATCAATCCTTCAGAAATTTCAAACGCCTCTGCAACCTCTATGCACATCAACACAGTGAAATGGTCTGCCAAAGAACACATTGACACATTGATCAGTATTAAAGTTCAGAGCAACACTGTAAAAAACTATAGTTATACAAGTGTTTCAACTCATGCCAGATCATCCAGGTAATGACCATATCAAATAGAATTATGATCTACATCTAACGAATTTAAACGCCCACCAAAGTCTGGTAAATTTATCTTTGAATAATCTAGAGAACAAAAACTCATGTTATAGAATAGGACCAAAGAGCATGATTAATTGATTCCAGGTATTGTCCACATAAAAAACAACACTGTTGAACAGAAATGTGGTGACTAATTAAATTTCTCTAATTTAAAATACCTGTTGTTCAAGCACTCCATAGAAAAATACATGGAAAGACATGATACTTCATATAAGGTCACCACACTATTAACGGGCAACTGTCAGATACGACCCCGTTTAATAGCAGATACATATCCTTGCTTTTTCCTTTTTAGGATAGGAGGAAGGGGTACAGGGGAATACTGAATAATGAGAAGGATATGGCTATGGATACATCGGGATATATTAAAAATGTTTGAAAAGCTAAATTTGTAATTTTTAAAACTTGTTCCCTATAAAGCCAACTGAACCCTTTTGCTCTCATTATTGTACCAAAGAAGTCAAAAGGGGGGGGAAATGAAAAGGGGGTTGAGTGTGTCAAAGCCTCAAATGTTTATGATGGAATCATGGAAATGGAATACGATACCCATATCCGTATCCGTGCTTCTTAGAAAAATACTACTCCCTCCATCCCAAATTAATAGCCCTGCCTTCCTTTTTAGCCTATCCCAAATTAATAGTCCAATCTCTACAAATAGTATATAAAACTAAGTGAGATTATAAATTTACTAACGATACCCATGATAATACCCGTGAAAAGTGATACAATCATACAAGTGCATGTATTTCACTCTAAAGTATTCATCCTTTTAGGAGGATAAATTTGGAAGTAATTTTTTTCTTAAAATATTTGGTTTTCAAAAGGCGGCTATTAATTTAAGACTAAAGAAGTAATTTTTATCGCCATCTTGAGACTTCACAAAAGTTTCTATGGGTTCTTCATAATTATAGAAGTAGAGTAAACACAATCAGATTGCAACAGAATAGTATAGTACTAAAACTATACTATTTTAAGAAAAAAATAGTCAGGGTGTATCGACTATTTATAGTATAGTACTAAAACTACAGACAAGCTTATCTTCTTGATATTCTATGAACCCGATGGAATAACTAAAATATGGCCAACCTCCTATTCAAAGAAAGACTCCTAAATTAAGGGGACATTCTAGCCACCTAAAGCATAAATGAGATCCTGAATAAGAGTGCACAATTACAATGAGGAGGGAAAAAACCAGTTGTTTGTTTGGTTGAATTTCTGCTGTTTTCAAAATCCCAGACTGGTAAATTCACATATGGAGTGTCATAATCCATGTTACTAATTAATGTCTTGCATCCAATCATTCATACGTGGTACACATTGCCATATAACTTAAGACAGCAGGACAATTATAATATATGCCAGAAATGATCAATGCGAGGAATACGAAGACAGGCTCCTAATTTTGAGTAAGAGTTATGACACCAAAAATCGTCTTCACTTGGTTTGATAAATAAGATTTCTCTATGTTTCTCTATGTTGCTTGGAGGTATAATGGATTTATTTTGAGAAGGCCATGTCAGCTTAAATTTGGTAGTTTGACTTTTTTTTTGTTCATTATATTTATCGATGGACACAGGCCCATTATGATCTCCCTTACAACAGAATCGACTTGATGCTCCTAGAGAAAGGATAAGCAAGGAAGGGAATAAGATCTAATAAGCATACGTATCAGTGTTTGAAGTTGGGTTAAAGTCTTAAGATGTGGATGTTAGTTGATCGGGAAGAATGCACCGATCAATAAAAGAGTAAAATAAGATGACTGTGAAATCACAATGGAAAGAGATTACGCCCAACAATAAAGATGTTTATCCATGCTAACGATTAGTAAGCGATCGTAACCCTGTTTTCCAGAAATTATACTATCCTCTTCAATGAAGACGTTAAACTATCCTCATCCGCAATGGAGTTAAACTATCATCATTCGCAATGATGCTAAACTAATCCACTTCCGCAATGATGCTAAACTAACCCACGTTCGATATGATGTTAAACTATTCCCATCCATCACGACTTTAATCTGAGAGACTTCTTGAAGTCTCCTCGAGCTGCGCATTTTTATACAAACATTTTCCCCTTTTCACCCCAAAAACCAGCGTGCTAACTGTTTTAGCTAAAATCTCCCTTTGCAAATAATTTTCAAAACAAACATCACTGAAATGCAAAAAAACTATGATTTATATTCATCGATTGGCAACTGATATACATGTCCCAATTCTCAACTCCAATTTATGTTTATTCTCAGTTCCTCGCTTGTCATTTTGGATAAATTACAGGTATACCATTTTACAGAACATCTTGTATAAATTCATTAGCTGGGAAAGCGGAGACACATGTACGTCATGGTACCAATCGATTTACGATGAATATTTTATACTATTATTCTGAAAAGAATAACTATGTTTTTAATTCTTCTAAACTACCCCAGAGGTATACGTACAATCAAGTTTTCCCTGACATAAAACATAGACCATGTTCTGTGCATCTCTTCTCTAACCTTCAAAATGAACTAACTTTCCTGTTGGAAACAGCTGTCAAAGACAGCTGTTATGTTGAGTTACAAAACTTGGATTTCCTTCTTGTCCCACATCGGTGGGTTGGAGGAAATGGGATGAGTTAATATACCTTTTTTGTGAGTCTAAAGGGTAAGCCCTTTGGGCATTAGATGTTTTGTGTGTATGGGTGGGGGACTTATTGGGCCAAGTCACACACGCGCGCGCGCGCCGCCTCCACCGTCCGTCCGTCCGGCCCGTGTTCGGGTCTTGGGATTGGGCTCATTAAGAAATAATTTTTTGGACAAATAAATTAACAGTTTTGGGCTTTAAAAATTAATTTTTAACGATAATTAATTCCAGAAAAACGTGGGCCTTTTACTGTTGATTTATTCCACACACGTTTCCAGTTTTCTCTCCACGTTTTTGCCCACTAACGGTAATTTATTTTTTGCATAAAAAGAGGTTGAGACGTTGAGACCTCCGTTTTTCAATATAGTTCCAACACAAAAATTTCTTTACAGTTCATCTTCCCCATTGATACAGTTCCGAAATTTTTCTCCCAGAATAATTAATCTCGTTTTACAGATTAATTATATTATTAGAATCGAGCAATTATACAGAATGGGTGTACACAGACCGAGTTGATTTTTGTGCTTTATCGATCCGTATTTTCAGATTTTGGAGGCTGTTTTATCCTGGAGGTGGCGGGGCTTCGAGACTGTCAGCATACTTTGGGCAGAGCCGCGAAACACATTAAAGAGAGCGACATTGTCCGCGACTCAGCCGTGTTCTAGACTGTCCAGTTCGGGAATTCTTATATTTTTCTGTCCCAGATTTATTTGCTCCAAAAATTGGGTAATTTCGTTCCTACTTTTTAATTCTGCATTTAATTATTTAAATTGCTGCTACAACAATTTTAAGGTGCTTAGGAAAATTCTGCCATGGACGAAATTAACTCAAGCAACCTTAATAAGCCTTTCAAATATGAAGGCACCCATTTTAAACGTTGGAGAAAAAAATTGCTATTTTATTTAACTACGAAAAAAGTCGCATCATGTGTTCAATTTGACAAACCCGTAGTAAATAATCCACCTACTGTTGAGGAAAGCAAAACAATTAAAACTTGGGAGGAAAATGATTTTTTGATCAAGAACTATATTCTGAATGCTCTAAGTGACGAACTTTATGACTATTATGCCAATTATAAAACTGCGAAAGATGTTTGGGTTGCACTCTTTAAAAAATATGACACGGAGGAGGCGGGTGCTAAAAAATATGCCGTCAGCCGTTATTTGAAATTTCAAATGACGGATGACAAATCTGTTGTTGCTCAAACTCATGATTTGCAAATGATTGCCCATGAAATTATTTCCGAGGGCATAGCTTTAGATGAGCAATTTCAGGTGGCTGTAATTATAGATAAATTGCCTCCATTGTTCAAAGAGTTTAAAAATATTTTGAGGCATAAGTCTAAAGAATTTTCACTAGAGTCACTTATTACTAAATTGAGAATTGAGGAGGAATCCCGAAAACAGGACTATAAAGATGAAATTCTTGTTGTGTCTAACAACAAAAATCAAAAAAAGAACCACACTCCAATTGTTTTAAAGGCAAACGGAAAAAATATGAAAAATCAGAAAAAGAGCCACAACCAGAATTTTAAAAATCAGACTCAGACTCAGAATAAGTATAAGAACCCTGGAAATGGACAGTCTAGCAACTCAGGACATTTTCTCTGTTTCAAGTGTGGCAAGCCTGGCCATATGGCTCGCAAATGTCGCAATGTGCCACAAGCACAAGCGAATTTGATCGAAGAGGACCTATGTGCATGGTTAGCGGTGCCGAAGGGTGGTGGTTGGATACTGGCGCTTCCCGCCATATCTGTTATGACCGTCGTCTGTTTAATGTAACAACCCGCCCTTTTGGAGACAATTAAATTGCATAAATAAATATAAATTGGCAATTTGGGGAATTTCCCTAAATAGTGATTTTGGGGATTCTCGGGGATTTAATGGTTTTCGATGGAAGTTGCAATTATTTTTGGGACTTTATAGGTCGAAATATTTTAATTATATGTCGCCGTTGAGTAAAGCGACACGAGGTAAGATTTTTAATTGGAAACCCCGCATTTATTTATTTTGGGTTGGAATAGTGATTTGCGGTCAAGTACCTCGAATGGAAATTTCGACTGCGCCGTGAGTCTCAGAATGTCCGAGATAGTCGGAAAAGAGTGTCCGATTTTCAAAAATGAGTTTCGGCTAATTTTAGAGGTAAAAGTAACTCGTAATTGGGTAAACGAGTCGTTTTTGGGTTTTAAGGGTTAAAACCCTTTTCTTCCTATATAAAGAGGGAGTGAGGGAAATAAAAGAGAAAGAAAGAAAAAAAAGAGAGAGAAGAGAGAAAGGAAGGAGAAGGAGGAGCAGAAATGGAGATTCGGGCCAAACTCCGTCGGATTCGACTCGAGGTCGTCGGATTATATCCACGAGGCAAGTGTTTACTTGCTTTATTTATCTTTTTGCATAAATATCTCATACCGTAGTTTGGTATAAACAAACCCTAAAGGTTTTGGGGTGGATTATCGTGGATAAAATGGGTTTTTGGAAGTTAAAACAATTAAACCCCAATAATATCTCAATTTGTGTAACTTAGGTTTTAACCTAAATTAATTGGTGGTTTTGGGTTCTAGGATGTTTAGAACCCTTAATATATGTGTATTTGTAGTTGGTTGAGGTTGTAGGACGTTGGGTGAGGCGACAAAAGCTTGGGAGAAGCTTTAATGGGCGAAATCGTCTCGGAGAAGACGATAAATAGTAACCCATCACTCTAGGGGGCCTTTTTGGCCAGGAAAAGAATTGATTTATCTTTCGACCAAAATACGAAAGTTGTAGATCTTTTCGATACGGTTGCGTGGGCTCGGACTACGTATTTTTCTGATTTTTCTACGATTTGATATGATTTTTACAATATGGTAGCTCCGGGTTGAAATCATCAACTCGGAAATCAAATCGGGAATTGGAAAAATTACGGCTAGAATTAATTGCGTAGATGTTCGGGATAATTTTTGGGGTAGTATAGAAACCCCGAAAATGAATTTGGGTTGTTGGATAAGGGAATTGAGGATTTAATTTGAGGAGACCTGGTGTGACCGGTCGACCGCGCCCCCAAGGCCGGTCGACCGCGTCAAGGAGGAAGGGCCTACTGCTTTGTTTCGTAGGCTTATTTACAACCCGCGGTCGACCGAGGGTCTAGGACCGGTCGATCGGTGCCCTGTTTTCAACCCAAGATTTTGGAGATCAGGATTATTTCTCCTCTTTGAGTTTAAAGTTTAAGGGCCCTCTAAGTTAGAGTATTATAGAGGGTTAAGTCCTAAAGGACTTGAGGAATTGGGAATGTATATATATGTGTATATTCACTTAGAGTGAATTAGTATAATTGGAGATATCCAAATAAATCCGTAGATGGGATTTAAGTATGTATTACTTATTAAAGTAAGAAAATACTTTCGGTTTAGTATCATGCATATATGAATGCATGATTATGATTCTTTGAGAGAATCTTTGGGATTATTGGTCATCGATAGATGGTTTGGCAAATATGGCCATTTTTATATATTCAGGGAGGAATATATGGTATATATATATATACTATGTGATTAAGTATACTATGTGATTAAGTATATATGATATGATATAAATGATTTTGAAAATATATAGATGAATATTTTCAAAATGGAAAAAAAAAGTTAAATGATTTTAATAATTGATAAATTATGGCTACACACCTCCCTAAATCTCTATCATAAGGGAAGTTGCGTGTGTTATGGTGATGCCCCCTGGCTAATGAATGCAGGGTGGCTATAGTCCTATAGGCCATACGGGCGGTTATTTGTTTTCTGCACTGGTTAGGGGATTCTGGGTGTGGTCCTGACTTTCCCGCAGGCAATATGACCGCTTCCCAACGTTGGTAGGTTCCCAGGTTGTCTTGTATAGATAGACCCTGGAAGATGATAGCCATTTAGGGGCGCGTCCAGTGGGGAAACCCGGAGGGGCGGTCTTAGTTTTATTAAAGCAATTTATGATAATAAATTGGCTTTAATTTACATTTCCTGAGTATAAAAAGGGAAACGGGATAAAGGTTTGGCTTCGGTAACACTCCCGGATGGAAGAAGGGATGTGGAAGCATGATTTGATCAAAGCATTTTCATGATAATGGAAATGGCTTTGGGTACATTTCCTGAGTATAAAAAGGGAAATGGGATGACATATAAAGGAAAAGCATTTTTATGATAATAAAACTGGCTTTTAAAAACAAAGTATATGATTTGGTAAAGCAATTCATGATAATGAATTGGCTTTTATATTTACATTTCCTGAGTATAAAAAGGGAAATGGGAAGTTTTGAGAAAATGAAAAGTATTGATAAATACTTGATATATGAACTCTCAGTCCGGGAGATAGATCCGGATGGTTATGGTAAAATATGATTATATACATATGGATGAATCGAGTACCGAGGGTCTAATGGATCCCGATAATCGACCTTGCCGCATAGCAGTGTATCGGGGGGGTTCCTTGTTTGGATTTCTCTTTGCGAGACACCCCACGCACGAATATGGCAATGTGTTGAGACTAGGGAGAAGTTTCATCCTTAGTGCTCTTATATTGATATTTATTATATGATGTATATATATATATATATATTCTATACTGAGGGACTGACGGATCTCGACGATCGACCATGCCGCGTAGTAGTGTATCGGGGGGGTTTCTTGTTTGGATTTCGCTTTGCGAGACACCCCATGCACGAACATTGCATAGCGTTGAGACTGGAGTGAAGTTTAGCCCTTAGTACATTGCTTGGACTATCTAGGGTTGATAGTGGGTTGGGTGATAGACTAGTTTAGCAGGATAGCTTGACTAGGATGTTTAGAGGGATGCGCTAGGAGTGCACTATTAGTGAAGAGGTGAGGGGTATCTCATGGGAGTGCGATACCAAACTTAAATATGAGATGAAACCTTTTTCAAAATAATAAGGCATTTATGCACTTGCTAAATATTTTCAAAACTCGGGCTCTGACCCGTTTATCTACTTTTCCTTTCTTGCTATATATATATATATATATATATATATATATATATATATATATATATATATATATATTATAAAGGTGTCCAGACACAGGGACGCCTGGATGGCACTTCTTTCGAGTCTGACGTCAGCTGCAGCAGCTGTGGATGCGTGCAGGTTTTTGATAGCCGCTTCCATCGTTGTACTCTAGATAGGAGGTACTGTATAAACATTCGAGCCAATGGCTCAATTGTATTTATTTATTATTTTAGCACCTCATTCGATATGGTTGTATATTTTGACCGAGTGTTCGGTTATTTTATTTTATTTCAGTTTCATTTCGGCAAAACTGTGTGGATGTTTTATTTATTGTTGTTAAAAAGAGTAGTAAAGTTAAAATTTTGACACCGGCCTAATAGGTTATTAGTAATTAAATGGATTTTCGACAGTGATGCTAAGAATGATCCATATGAGACTCCTGTTTTAATTTAATATTGGAGTGATCGCCCGGTATCTTATTAGGCGGGGTGTCACAGATGGTATCAGAGCATCAGGTTCTAGTGTCCTTAGGAATCTGTGCAGACGTACTACGCTTTCAGCGTTGCTCTCATTTGTTATAGAGCCTCAGGATTAAGATTGTTGATTTCTATTGTGGGATTTCGTTCTCCTGCCATATTATGAGATTATAGAAATCTTTTGCGCGCTCGTTTTAGAATCATGTGCGGAGCTTGGATGGCAGCAGGAGGTGAGGCTTAGCTGGAGCAGCTGGTAGAAATTGGGGACGTGGGACTTAGTAGAGGTCACTCTCCTTGTGGCAATTGTTAAGGATTTTGGCGGCGACTACTAAAGAATGGTAGTTAGGATTACCGCAGTACCGCTGAAGTAGAGAGTGGTACTAAAGTTTGATTCCTCATTGAAATTGAGAATTCGAAAGGGATCTTACGGATAGTTTTAACCGTGAGTCCCCATGATTCAGCATGAATGAGAAGAATGTTGTTTTGGATTATTCACATAAGGATCGGCAAGAGGCCGACAGTTGATAAAGGCGAAGATGTTATGAGTTTTACCTCAATCGAGGAGGTATATTTTGTATGATTAGATAAAGTCGCGGTATTCGTTAGACCTAGACTCGTGTGTGTATTTTGAGTTTTGTGGCGGTCTCGATAACATAATATCATGTATGTTTATGTGTTTTTCGCGATAGCGAAATTTTTATTTTCCTTCATTCGCCATAAAGGCGGGTGTTGATATATTGTATATATATCTGGTTTGGGATACTCGTTCTATATGTTTACACGAGTATGGTGTTATGATGGGTATACATGTATTGGTAATTTCGGAGCGATAGCAGGCTAAGAATGGCAAGTCTATCGTGTCCATGGTTCCTGGAGGGAACAGGTTATTGTTGCGGTGTCTCACCTAGATATAGGTTGAGTTCACATTATTTATTGTGGGATACGAAACTTTGATGAGTAGAGGTTTCATTATCGTGATTTGGGTATATGGCGACCTTATATATATGATTTAAGGCCGCAGGATTTGTGTTGAGCTGTAAGATACAGCTCATTACTATTTGCGCAAGGACTTAAAAATGAGTGCGAGCGCAGGGTGGTATGACTCTTAGTTAGAGATAGGAGTTCAGACCACCTTTTTGTTGGATTAGGGGATAGGGATATCCCCATGGCATGTTGAAATAATGGAACTCCATAACCAACGAAGTCAAGGGTTAATGTGTGGAGGGGTTCCTTGTTTGGATTTCTCTTTGCGAGACACTCCACACATGACTCTTAACGGCGTCGGGAGTTGAGAGCTGTTATGGGATGCACGGATGTTGATTTTGTGGAAAGGTCTTATAGTGTGGATGAACCACTATAGGCTATGAGCCACATGATATTGATATACTTATGGAGATATTGTGCTATGGAAAAGCACTAAAGTGGTCCCCTCGCCACAAGTGGGTGGATGAGGTTGGACTTAGAGAAATTGGTTTGAGGATAATAACCAGCCTTAATGAAAAGGCAGATTTTGAGAAGATAAATTTTGGGTATTATGTTCGTGACACTTTCTACAGAAAGTGGGCACTTCGATTGATTAGGTTTCCTTCTGTATGGGCGGAAGGATAAGATAGTAGGAATGCGTTCATAGGCTAGCCTAGTAGGATTTAGGACGTCCCACTTGTGTGCCTTGGGTTGTTATATCTGAATGACCGACAACGCAAGGGAGTAATGTAACGGGAGGGTTCCTTGTTTGGATTTCGCCTTGGCGAGACGTCCCACGCACGAAACCGAGCAAATGTTGGAAGTTGAGAGAGGCCTTGGGCACTAGGGACATATTTAGGATACTCGTTTCGCTTAAGTAGGGTAACGCTTAGACCGTAGCATCAGTAGGATGTAGGTTCGTTAGAGTTAGTGGCGCCGAGTTTAGGAGAATGGAATTTGGTGGGTTCGGAGGACCCATAGGTGAGTATTACACCAAGGAAAGGAGATCCTTATTGGGAGAGAGTGTTACGTGTCAAACGTTCACTACGGATGTGCAGATATGCGCAAGTTTGAAAGGTGTATGGGCACCTTGGTAAGATGGTTTTATATACCGCCTGGAATAGAATGGGCGTAGTATATAGGGTTGAAATTCATTCTGATAGGCATTATAGATGATGGGTATTATGTGACGTATTAGAGTCACTTTACGATCGTGGTAGTCGTGTAGCATATGGTTGGGAACCATCGGGTTAGTATCCTTCCCTTGAGGTTTTTGGATTTGTAGTGATCCTAATTATATGGTGTAGGTTATATCCGAATTTCGAGGACGAAATTCCGTTGTAAGGGGGGGAGTATGTAACAACCCACCCTTTTGGAGACAATTAAATTCCATAAATAAATATAAATTGGCAATTTGGGGAATTTCCCTAAATAGTGATTTTGGGGATTCTCGAGGATTTAATGGTTTTCGATGGAAGTTACAATTATTTTTGGGACTTTATAGGTCGAAATATTTTAATTATATGTTGTCGTTGAGTAAAGCGACACGTGGTAAGATTTTTAATTGGAAAACTCGCATTTATTTATTTTGGGTTGGAATAGTGATTTGCGGTCAAGTACCTCGGATGGAAATTTTGACTGCGCCGTGAGTCTCGGAATGTCCGAGATAGTCGAAAAAGAGTGTCCGATTTTCAAAAATGAGTTTCGGCTAATTTTAGAGGTAAAAGTAACTCGTAATTGGGTAAACGAGTCGTTTTTGGGTTTTAAGGGTTAAAACCCTTTTCTTCCTATATAAAGAGGGAGAGAGGGAAAGAAAAGAGAAAGAAAGAAATAAAAGAGAGAGAGGAAGGAGAAGGAGGAGGAGAAAATGGAGATTCGGGCCAAACTCTGCCGGATTCGACTCGAGGTCGTCGGATTATATCCACGAGCCAAGTGTTTACTTGCTTTATTTATCTTTTTGCATAAATATCTCATACCGTAGTTTGGTATAAACAAACCCTAAAGGTTTTGGGGTGGATTATCGTGGATAAAACGGGTTTTTGGAAGTTAAAACAATTAAACCCCAATAATATCTCAATTTGTGGAACTTAGGTTTTAACCTAAATTAATTGGTGGTTTTGGGTTCTTGGATGTTTAGAACCCTTAATATATGTGTATTTGTAGTTGGTTGAGGTTGTAGGACGTTGGGTGAGGCGAAAAAAGCTTGGGAGAAGCTTTAATGGCCGAAATCGTCTCGGAGAAAACGATGAATAGTAACCCGTCACTTTAGGGGGCCTTTTTGGCCAGGAAAATAATTGATTTAGCTTTCGGCCAAAACACGAAAGTTGTAGATCTTTTCGATACGGTCACGTGGGCTCCAACCGCGTATTTTTCTTATTTTTCTACGATTTGATATGATTTTTACAAGATGGAAGCTCCGGGTTGAAATCATCAACTCGGAAATCAAATCGGGATTTGGAAAAATTACGGCTAGAATTAATTGCGTAGATGTTCGGGATAATTTTTGGGGTAGTATAAAAACCCCGAAAATGAATTTGGGTTGTTGGATAAGGGAATTGATGATTTAATTTTGGGAGACCTGGTGTGACCGGTCGACCGCGCCCTTAAGGCCGGTCGACTGCGTCAAGGAGGAAGGGCCTACTGCTTTGTTTCGTAGGCTTATTTACAACCCGCGGTCGACCGGGGGTCTAGGACCGGTCGACCGGTGCCCTATTTTCAGCCCAAGATTTTTGAGATCAGGATTATTTCTCCTCTTTAAGTTTAAAGTTTAAGGGCTCTCTAAATTAGAGTATTATAGAGGGTTAAGTCCTAAAGGACTTGAGGAATTAGGAATGTATATATATGTGTATATTCACTTAGAGTGAATTAGTATAATTGGAGATATCCAAATAAATCCGTAGATGGGATTTAAGTATGTATTACTTATTAAAGTAAGAAAATACTTTGGGTTTAGTATCATGCATATATGAATGCATGATTATGATTCTTTGAGAGAATCTTTGGGATTATTGGTCATCGATAGATGGTTTGGCAAATATAGCCATTTTTATATATTCAGGGAGGAATATATGGTGTATATATATATACTATGTGATTAAGTATATATGATATGATATAAGTGATTTTGAAAATATATAGATGAATATTTTCAAAATGGGAAAAAAAAAAGGTAAATGATTTTCATAATTGATAAATTATGGCTATACACCTCCCTAAATCGCTATCATAAGGGAAGTTGCGTGCGTTATGATGATTCCCTCTGGCTAATGAATGCAGGGTGGCTATAGTCCTATAGGCCATATGGGCGGTTATTTGTTTCCTGCGCTGGTTAGGGGATTCTGGGTGTGGTCCTGACTTTCCCGCAGGCAATATGGCCGCTTCCCGACGTTGGTAGGTTCCTAGGTTGTCTTGTATAGATAGGCCCTGGAAGATGATAGCCATTTAGGGGCGCGTCCAGTGGGGAAACCCGGAGGGGCGGTCTTAGTTTTATTAAAGCAATTTATGATAATAAATTGGCTTTAATTTACATTTCCTGAGTATAAAAAGGGAAACGGGATAAAGGTTTGGCTTCGGTAACACTCCCGGATGGAAGAAGGGATGTGGAAGCATGACTTGATCAAAGCATTTTCATGATAATAGAAATGGCTTTGGGTACATTTCCTGAGTATAAAAAGGGAAATGGGATGACATATAAAGGAAAAGCATTTTTATGATAATAAAACTGGCTTTTAAAAAAAAAGTATATGATTTGGTAAAGCAATTCATGATAATGAATTGGCTTTTATATTTACATTTCCTGAGTATAAAAAGGAAAATGGGAAGTTTTGAGAAAATGAAAAGTATTGATAAATACTTGATATATGAACTCTCAGTCCGGGAGATAGATCCGGATGGTTATGGTAAAATATGATTATATACATATGGATGAATCGAGTACCGAGGGTCTAATGGATCCCGATAATCGACCTTGCCGCATAGTAGTGTATCGGGGGGGTTCCTTGTTTGGATTTCGCTTTGCGAGACACCCCACGCACGAATATGGCAATGTGTTGAGACTAGGGAGAAGTTTCATCCTTAGTGCTCTTATATTGATATTTATTATATGATGTATATATATATAGATATATATATATTCTGTACTGAGGGACTGGCGGATCTCGACGATCGACCGTGCCGCGTAGTAGTGTATCGGGGGGGTTCCTTGTTTGGATTTCGCTTTGCAAGACACCCCACGCACGAACATTGCATAGCGTTGAGACTGGAGTGAAGTTTAGCCCTTAGTACATTGCTTGGACTATCTAGGGTTGATAGTGGGTTGGGTGATAGACTAGTTTAGCAGGATGTTTAGAGGGATGCGCTAGGAGTGCACTATTAGTGAAGAGGTGAGGGGTATCTCATAGGAGTGCGATACCAAACTTAAATATGAGATAAAACCTTTTTCAAAATAATAAGGCATTTATGCACTTGCTAAATATTTTCAAAACTCGGGCTCTGACCCGTTTATCTACTTTTCCTTTCTTGCTATATATATATATATTATATAGGTGTCCAGACACAGGGATGCCTGGATGGCACTTCTTTCGAGTCTGACGTCAGCTGCAGCAGCTGTGGATGCGTGTAGGTTTTTGATAGCCGCTTCCATCGTTGTACTCTAGATAGGAGGTACTGTATAAACATTCGAGCCAATGGCTCGATTGTATTTATTTATTCTTTTAGTACCTCATTCGATATGGTTGTATATTTTGACCGAGTGTTCGGTTATTTTATTTCATTTCAGTTTCAATTCGGCAAAACTGTGTGGATGTTTTATTTATTGTTGTTAAAAAGAGTAGTAAAGTTAAAATTTTGACACCGGCCTAATAGGTTATTAGTAATTAAATGGATTTTCGACAGTGATGCTAAGAATGATCCATATGAGACTCCTGTTTTAATTTAATATTGGAGTGATCGCCCGGTATCTTATTAGGCGGGGTGCCACATTTAAGACTTATTCTGAGACTGCAGATAAGAAGGTGTTGTTGGGTGATTCTCACTCCACTGAGGTTGCCGGTACTGGAAATGTGGAATTGAAGTTCACTTCGGAAAAGACTATTATCCTCAAACAAGTTCTTCACACTCCCGAGATAAGGAAAATTTGGTTTCGGGCTATCTTCTCAACAAAGCTGGCTTTACTCAAACTATTGGTGCTGATTTATTTACTTTGACCAAAAATGGAATTTTTGTAGGCAAGGGTTATGCCACTGATGGGATGTTTAAATTGAATGTTGATGCAATGAATAAAATTTCTCCTTCTACTTATATTGCTTGTTCATTTAATATTTGGCATGCTAGGCTTTGTCATGTTAATAAACGACTAGTTAAAAATATGAGCACTTTACGATTAATTCTCGAATTATTATTAAATGATTTTGAAAAATGTGAATGGTGTAGTCAAGCTAAAATCACTAAGACACCACATAAATCTGTTTTTCGAGAATCTGAACCACTTGATTTAATTCATTCGGATATTTGTGAATTGGATGGTGTCACAACTAGAAATGGCAAACGTTATTTTATTACTTTTATTGATGATTGTTCCGATTATTCATTTGTGTATTTAATGAAAAAAAAAGTGAAGCGTTTGACATGTTTAAAATTTTCCTTAATGAAATTGAAAATCAATTTAATCGGAAAATAAAAAGGTTACGTAGTGATAGAGGCACCGAATATGATTCTGGACCATTTATTGAATTCTATAAAACCCACGGTATTATTCACGAAAAAACTGCCCCTTATTCGCCCGAAATGAACGGTAAAGCCGAAAGAAAAAATAGGACATTAACTGAATTAGTTGTGGCTATTTTATTAAATTCAGGGGCTGCCTCACATTGGTGGGGTGAAATTATTTTGACTGTGTGTCACGTGCTTAATAGAATTCCTAAGACTAAAATGAAAATATCTCCTTATGAAATTTGGAAAAATATTAAGCCTAACGTGTCATACTTTAGAACATGGGGGTGCTTAGCCTATGTACGTATACCCGACCCTAAAAGGTCTAAATTGGCGAGTAGAGCATATGAGTGCGTTTTTATAGGCTATGCTATTAATAGCAAAGCATACCGATTTTATGACTTGAAAAATCAAGTAATTATTGAATCAAATGACGCCGATTTTTATGAAGATAAATTTCCTTTTAAATTGAGGAATAGTGGGGGCGAGTCATCCACTAATATTTCTTTAAATAAAAATAAAGAAAATAATGAATCCATTTTAGAAATTCGAAAAAGTAAAAGGGCTCGTGTGGAAAAAGATTTTGGTCCCGACTTTTATGCTTACACTTTAGAGGAGGATCCTAACACTATTCAAGAAGTTTTATCTTCTTTAGATGCCGATTTATGGCAAGAGGCTATTAATGATGAAATGGATTCTTTGGAAACAAATAAAAATTGGCATTTAGTAGACCTTCCTCCTGGATGTAAAACTATTGGGTGTAAATGGATTCTTAAAAAGAAATTAAAACCGGATGGCACTGTTGAAAAATATAAGGCACGCCTTGTTGCTAAAGGTTTTAGACAAAGAGAAAATGTAGACTTTTTTGATACATTTTCACCCGTGACTTGAATAACGTCTATACGTGTACTATTTGCTATAGCTGCCTTAAATGATTTAATTGTACACCAAATGGATGTTAAAACTGCATTTTTAAAAGGAGAATTAGAAGAAGAGATTTATATGGATCAACCTGAAGGGTTTATTGTACACGGTCAAGAAAATAAAGTATGTAAATTAGATAAATCTCTTTATGG
Source organism: Sambucus nigra (assembly GCA_949130495.1). Taxonomy (NCBI): domain Eukaryota; kingdom Viridiplantae; phylum Streptophyta; class Magnoliopsida; order Dipsacales; family Adoxaceae; genus Sambucus; species Sambucus nigra. The sequence continues at coordinate 3,353,991 of OX422213.1, forward strand.
ACTCAAACAGGCACCTAAACAATGGCATGACAAATTTGATAGCCTAGTCATCTCTAATGGGTTTAAAATTAATGAAAGTGACAAATGCATTTATTATAAATATGTACAGAACATTTGCACTATCGTATGTCTTTATGTTGATGACTTGCTTATATTTGGTTCTAATATTCATGCCGTAGAAAATGTTAAATCATTATTATGTGCCAATTTTGATATGAAGGATTTGGGTGAAGCTAGTGTAATATTAGGAATTAATATTACTAGGTCAGAAAAGGGGCTTTCTTTGGATCAATTTCATTAAATTGAGAAAGTTCTAAAGAAATATAATTACTTTGACTGTAAACCTGCTAGTACTCCATTTGACCCTAGTGTAAAGTTATTTAAGAACACAGGCGACAGTGTAAATCAAAATGCTTATGCAAGCATTATAGGTAGCTTACGTTATGCTACAGATTGCACTAGACCTGACATAGCTTATGCTGTGGGAGTACTATATAGATTTACCAGTAGACCTAGTATGGAGCATTGGCATGCTATTGAGAGGGTCATGCGGTACCTTAAAAGGACGATGAACCTCGGATTACACTATAATAAGCATCCCGCTGTCATTGAAGGATATAGTGATGCTGATTGGAACACCCTATCTGATGATTCTAAGGCTACTAGTGGATATATATTTAGCATCGCTGGTGGTGCAGTTTCTTGTAAATCTAAGAAACAAACTATTTTGGCTCAATCCACTATGGAGTCTGAGATGATAGCGTTAGCTACTGCTAGTGAAGAGGCAGGTTGGTTAAGAAACCTCCTGTCAGATATCCCCTTATGGGAAAGACCGATACCGACCGTTTTGATTCATTGTGATAGTACCGCGGCTATTACAAAAGTTGAGAACCGTTATTATAACGGTAAGAAATGACAAATACGTCGTAAGCATAGTACTGTTAGAGAATTTATCTCTACGGGTGCTGTGAGGGTGGATCATATACGGTCTGAACAGAACTTAGTTGATCCTTTGACGAAAGGACTAGCGAGGGAGAAGGTGTGGAACACCTCGAAAGGGATGGGACTAAAGCCCTTGGATAAATGAGTCATTTGTGATGGTAACCCAACATATAGACTAGAGATCCCAAGAATATGTTCAAAGGGTAATAAAAAGTCACAAGTGATATGGGTTGAATCATGCTATTAGTAATTAAAATAGAACGGGATTTTACTCCGAGTCCATCCCTATGGAGCATGATATCCTGAAGTGAGTTAAGGATGAGTTATTATAACTCTTAATGAGATCTATAGCTCTATTTTGAGTGGGGTACTTAGCTACATGAGTATTCTTGATAGACTCACCTATGTGAATGTGGAAGTGTGGCTGCTTCCTATGGATATTTTGGGCAAATTCCTAGAGCGTTCACTATACTGGGATAGAAGCACATGGTCGTAACGTGCTAGCTATTAGAAATACACCCAAGTAGGGTTGTGTGTGGGATGTTGTCAGAGATAGAGTTCAAAACTACGATTACTCTAGTATATTCTGAATCATCTTTACTACGTGAAGGTTCAAGTCGAAAGACACCTTTGCTTATGCACAATTCTATGAATTATTGCTCGATAAAATATTTTCAAGTTTTGCAAGTGGGGGATTGTTGGAAACAGCTGTCAAAGACAGCTGTTATGTTGAGTTACAAAACTTGGATTTCCTTCTTGTCCCACATCGATGGGTTGGAGGAAATGGGATGAGTTAATATACCTTTTTTGTGAGTCCAAAGGGTAAGCCCTTTGGGCATTAGATGTTTTGTGTGTATGGGTGGGGGACTTATTGGGCCAAGTCACACACGCGCGCGCGCGCTGCCTCCGCCGTCCGTCCGGCTCGTGCCCGTGTCCGAGTCCGGGTCCGGGTCCGGGTTCGGGGTCTTGGGTCTTGGGCTTGGGCTCATTAAGAAATAATTTTTTGGACAAATAAATTAATAGTTTTGGGCTTTAAAAATTAATTTTTAACGGTAATTAATTCCAGAAAAATGTGGGCCTTTTACTGTTGATTTATTCCACCCACGTTTCCAGTTTTCTCTCCACATTTTTGCCCACTAACGGTAATTTATTTTTTGTATAAAAAGAGGTTGAGACCTCCATTTTTCAATACAGTTCCAACAAAAAAAATTTCTTTACAGTTCATCTTCCCCATTGATACAGTTCCGAAATTTTTCTCCCAGAATAATAAATCTCGTTTTACAGATTAATTATATTATTAGAATCGAGCAATTATACAGAATGGGTGTACACAGACCGGGTTGATTTTTGTGCTTTATCGATCCGTATTTTCTGATTTTGGAGGTTGTTTTATCCTGGGGTGGCAGGGCTTCGAGATTGTCAGCACACTTTGGGCAGAGCCGCGAAACACCTTAAAGAGAGCGACATTGTCCGCGACTCAGCCGTGTTCTAGACTGTCCAGTTCGGGAATTCTTATATTTTTCTGTCCCGGATTTATTTACTCCAAAAATTGGGTAATTTCGTTCCTACTTTTTAATTCTGCATTTAATTATTTAAATTGCCGCTACAACAATTTTAAGGTGATTAGGAAAATTCTGCCATGGACGTAATTAACTCAAGCAACCTTAATAAGCCTTTCAAATATGAAGGCACCCATTTTAAACGTTGGAGCAAAAAATTGCTATTTTATTTAGCGACGAAAAAAGTCGCATCATGTGTTCAATTTGACAAACCCGTAGTAAATAATCCAGCTACTGTTGAGGAAAGAAAAACAATTAGAACTTGGGAGGTTAATGATTTTTTGATCAAGAACTATATTCTGAATGCTCTAAGTGACGAACTTTATGACTATTATGCCAATTATAAAACTGCGAAAGATGTTTGGGTTGCACTTTTTAAAAAATATGACACGGAGGAGGTGGGTGCTAAAAAATATGCCGTCAGCCGTTATTTGATATTTCAAATGACGGATGACAAATCTGTTGTTGCTCAAACTCATGATTTGCAAATGATTGCCCATGAAATTATTTTCGAGGGCATGGCTTTAGATGAGCAATTTCAGGTGGCTGTAATTATTGATAAATTGCCTCCACTGTTCAAAGAGTTTAAAAATATTTTGAGGCATAAATCTAAAGAATTTTCACTAGAGTCACTTATTACTAAATTGAGAATTGAGGAGGAATCCCGAAAACAGGACTATAAAGATGAAATTCTTGTTGTGTCTAACAACAAAAATAAAAAAAAGAACCACACTCCAGTTGTTTTAAAGGCAAACGGAAAAAATATGAAAAATCAGAAAAAGAGCCACAACCAGAATTTTAAAAATCAGACTCAGACTCAGAATAAGTATAAGAACCCTGGAAATGGACAGCCTAGCAACTCGGGACAGTTTCTCTGTTTCAAGTGTGGCAAGCCTGGCCGTATGGCTCGCAAATGTCGCAATGTGCCACAAGCACAAGCGAATTTGACCGAATAGGACCTATGTGCTATGATTTCAGAAATCAACATGGTTAGTGGTGCCAAAGGGTGGTGGTTGGATACTGGCGCTTCCCGCCATATCTGTTATGACCGTAGTCTGTTGAAGACTTATTCTGAGACTGCAGATAAGAAGGTGTTGTTGGGTGATTCTCACTCCACTGAGGTTGCTGGTACTGGAAATGTGGAATTGAATTCACTTCGGAAAAGACTATTATCCTCAAAGAAGTTCTTCACACTCCCGAGATAAGGAAAATTTGGTTTCGGGCTATCTTATCAACAAAGCTGGCTTTACTCAAACTATTGGTGCTGATTTATTTACTTTGACCAAAAATGGAATTTTTGTAGGCAAGGGTTATGCCACTGATGGGATGTTTAAATTGAATGTTGATGCAATGAATAAAATTTCTCCTTCTACTTATATTGCTTGTTCATTTAATATTTGGCATGCTAGGCTTTGTCATGTTAATAAACGACTAGTTAAAAATATGAGCACTTTACGATTAATTCCCGAATTATCATTAAATGATTTTGAAAAATGTGAATGGTGTAGTCAAGCTAAAATCACTAAGACACCACATAAATCTGTTTTTCGAGAATCTGAACCACTTGATTTAATTCATTAGGATATTTGTGAATTGGATGGTGTCACAACTAGAAATGGCAAACGTTATTTTATTACTTTTATTGATGATTGTTCCGATTATTCATTTGTGTATTTAATGAAAAATAAAAGTGAAGCGTTTGACATGTTTAAAATTTTCCTTAATGAAATTGAAAATCAATTTAATCGGAAAATAAAAAGGTTACGTAGTGATAGAGGCACCGAATATGATTCTGGACCATTTATTGAATTCTATAAAACCCACGGTATTATTCACGAAAAAACTGCCCCTTATTCGCCCGAAATGAACGGTAAAGCCGAAAGAAAAAATAGGACATTAACTGAATTAGTTGTGGCTATTTTATTAAATTCAGGGGCTGCCTCACATTGGTGGGGTGAAATTATTTTGACTGTGTGTCACGTGCTTAATAGAATTCCTAAGACTAAAATGAAAATATCTCCTTATGAAATTTGGAAAAATATTAAGCCTAACGTGTCATACTTTAGAACGTGGGGGTGCTTAGCCTATGTACGTATACCCGACCCTAAAAGGTCTAAATTGGCGAGTAGAGCATATGAGTGCGTTTTTATAGGCTATGCTATTAATAGCAAAGCATACCGATTTTATGACTTGAAAAATCAAGTAATTATTGAATCAAATGACGCCGATTTTTATGAAGATAAATTTCCTTTTAAATTGAGGAATAGTGGGGGCGAGTCATCCACTAATATTTCTTTAAATAAAAATAAAGAAAATAATGAATCCATTTTAGAAATTCGAAAAAGTAAAAGGGCTCGTGTGGAAAAAGATTTTGGTCCCGACTTTTATGCTTACACTTTAGAGGAGGATCCTAACACTATTCAAGAAGTTTTATCTTCTTTAGATGCCGATTTATGGCAAGAGGCTATTAATGATGAAATGGATTCTTTGGAAACAAATAAAAATTGGCATTTAGTAGACCTTCCTCCTGGATGTAAAACTATTGGGTGTAAATGGATTCTTAAAAAGAAATTAAAACCGGATGGCACTGTTGAAAAATATAAGGCACGCCTTGTTGCTAAAGGTTTTAGACAAAGAGAAAATGTAGACTTTTTTGATACATTTTCACCCGTGACTAGAATAACGTATATACGTGTACTATTTGCTATAGCTGCCTTAAATGATTTAATTGTACACCAAATGGATGTTAAAACTGCATTTTTAAATGGAGAATTAGAAGAAGAGATTTATATGGATCAACCTGAAGGGTTTATTGTACACGGTCAAGAAAATAAAGTATGTAAATTAGATAAATCTCTTTATGGACTCAAACAGGCACCTAAACAATGGCATGATAAATTTGATAGCCTAGTCATCTCTAATGGGTTTAAAATTAATGACAGTGACAAATGCATTTATTAGAAATATGTAGAGAACATTTGCACTATCGTATGTCTTTATGTTGATGACTTGCTTATATTTGGTTCTAATATTCATGCCGTAGAAAATGTTAAATCATTATTATGTTCCAATTTTGATATGAAGGATTTGGGTGAAGCTAGTGTAATATTAAGAATTAATATTACTAGGTCAGAAAAGGGGCTTTCTTTGGATCAATTTCATTAAATTGAGAAAGTTCTAAAGAAATATAATTACTTTGACTGTAAACCTGCTAGTACTCCATTTGACCCTAGTGTAAAGTTATTTAAGAACACCGGCGACAGTGTAAATCAAAATGCTTATGCAAGCATTATAGGTAGCTTACGTTATGCTACAGATTGCACTAAACCTGACATAGCTTATGCTGTGGGAGTACTATGTAGATTTACCAGTAGACCTAGTATGGAGCATTGGTATGCTATTGATAGGGTCATGCGGTACCTTAAAAGGATGATGAACCTCGGATTACACTATAATAAGCATCCCGATGTCCTTGAAGGATATAGTGATGCTGATTGGAACACCCTATCTGATGAATCTAAGGCTACTAGTGGATATATATTTAGCATCGCTGGTGGTGCAGTTTCTTGGAAATCTAAGAAATAAACTATTTTGGCTCAATCCACTATGGAGTCTGAGATGATAGCGTTAGCTACTGCTAGTGAAGAGGCAGGTTGGTTAAGAAACCTCCTGTCAGATATCCCCTTATGGGAAAGACCGATACCGGTCGTTTTGATTCATTGTGATAGTACCGCGGCTATTGCAAAAGTTGAGAACCGTTATTATAACGGTAAGAAACGACAAATACGTCGTAAGCATAGTACTGTTAGAGAATTTATCTCTACGGGTGCTGTGAGGGTGGACCATATACGGTCTGAACAGAACTTAGCTGATCCTTTGACGAAAGGACTAGCGAGGGAGAAGGTGTGGAACACCTCGAAAGGGATGGGACTAAAGCCCTTGGATAAATGAGTCATTTGTGATGGTAACCCAACATATAGACTGGAGATCCCAAGAAATATGTTCAAAGGGTAATAACAAGTCACAAGTGATATGGGTTGAATCATGCTATTAGTAATTAAAATAGAACGGCGTTTTACTCCGAGTCCATCCCTATGGAGCATGATATCCTGAAGCGATGAGTTATTATAACTCTTAATGAGATCTATAGCTCTATTTTGAGTGGGGTACTTAGCTACAGGAGTATTCCTGATAGACTCACCTATGTGAGTGTGGAAGTGTGGCTGTTTCCTATGGATATTTTGGGCAAATTCCTAGAGCGTTCACCATACTGGGATAGAAGCACATGGTCGTAACGTGCTAGCTATTAGAACTACACCCAAGTAGGGTTGTGTGTGGGATGTTGTCAAAGATAGAGTTCAAAACTACGGTTACTCTAGTATATTCTGAATCATCTTTACTACGTGAAGGTTCAAGTCGAAAGACACCTTTGCTTATGCACAATTCTATGAATTATTGCTCGATAAAATGTTTTCAAGTTTTGCAAGAGGGGGATTGTTGGAAACCGCTGTCAAACACAGCTGTTATGTTGAGTTACAAAACTTGGATTTCCTTCTTGTCCCACATCGGTGGGTTGGAGGAAATGGGATGAGTTAATATACCTTTTTTGTGAGTCTAAAGGGTAAGCCCTTTGGGCATTAGATGTTTTGTGTGTATGGGCGGGGGACTTATTGGGCCAAGTCACACACGCGCGCGCGCGCCGCCTCCGCCGTCCGTCCGGCTCGTGCCTGGGTCCGGGTCCGGGGTCTTGGGTCTTGGGCTTGGGCTCATTAAGAAATAATTTTTTGGACAAATAAATTAATAGTTTTGGGCTTTAAGAATTAATTTTTAACGGTAATTAATTCCAGAAAAACGTGGGCCTTTTACTGTTGATTTGTTCCACCCACGTTTCCAGTTTTTTCTCCACATTTTTGCCCACTAACGGTAATTTATTTTTTGTATAAAAAGAGGTTGAGACCTCCGTTTTTCAAAACAGTTCCAACAAAAAAATTTCTTTACAGTTCATCTTCCCCATTGATACAGTTCCGAAATTTTTCTCCCTGAACAATTAATCTCGTTTTACAGATTAATTATATTATTAGAATCGAGCAATTATACAGAATGGGTGTACACAGCCCGGGTTGATTTTTGTGCTTTATCGATCCGTATTTTCTGATTTTGGAGGTTGTTTTATCCTGGGGGTGGCGGGGCTTAGAGAATGTCAGCACACTTTGGGCAGAGCCGCGAAACACCATAAAGAGAGCGACATTGTCCGCGACTCAGACGTGTTCTAGACTGTCCAGTTCGGGATTTCTTATATTTTTCTGTCCCGGATTTATTTGCTCCAAAAATTGGGTAATTTCGTTCCTACTTTTTAATTCTGCATTTAATTATTTAAATTGCTGCTACAACAATTTTAAGGTGATTAGGAAAATTCTGCCATGGACGTAATTAACTCAAGCAACCTTAATAAGCCTTTCAAATATGAAGGCACCCATTTTAAACGTTGGAGCAAAAAATTGCTATTTTATTTAACTACGAAAAAAGTCGCATCATGTGTTCAATTTGACAAACCCGTAGTAAATAATCCAGCTACTGTTGAGGAAGGCAAAACAATTAGAACTTGGGAGGTTAATGATTTTTTGATCAAGAACTATATTCTGAATGCTCTAAATGACGAACTTTATGACTATTATGCCAATTATAAAACTGCGAAAGATGTTTGGGTTGCACTCTTTAAAAAATATGACACGGAGGAGGCGGGGGATAAAAAATATGCCGTCAGCCGTTATTTGAAATTTCAAATGACGGATGACAAATCTGTTGTTGCTCAAACTCATGATTTGCAAATGATTGCCCATGAAATTATTTTCGAGGGCATGGCTTTAGATGAGCAATTTCAGGTGGCTGTAATTATTGATAAATTGCCTCCACTGTTCAAAGAGTTTGAAAATATTTTGAGGCATAAATCTAAAGAATTTTCACTAGAGTCACTTATTACTGAATTGAGAATTGAGGAGGAATCCCGAAAACAGGACTATAAAGATGAAATTCTTGTTGTGTCTAACAACAAAAATCAAAAAAAGAACCACACTCCAGTTGTTTTAAAGGCAAACGGAAAAAATATGAAAAATCAGAAAAAGAGCCACAACCAGAATTTTAAAAATCAGACTCAGACTCACAATAAGTATAAGAACCCTGGAAATGGACAGTCTAGCAACTCGGGACAGTTTCTCTGTTTCAAGTGTGGCAAGCCTGGCCAGATGGCTCGCAAATGTCGCAATGTGCCACAAGCACAAGCGAATTTGACCGAAGAGGACCTATGTGCTATGATTTCAGAAATCAACATGGTTAGCGGTGCCGAAGGGTGGTGGTTGGATACTGGCGCTTCCCGCCATATCTGTTATGACCGTAGTCTGTTGAAGACTTATTCTGAGACTGCAGATAAGAAGGTGTTGTTGGGTGATTCTCACTCCACTGAGGTTGCTGGTACTGGAAATGTGGAATTGAATTCACTTCGGGAAAGACAATTATCCTCAAAGAAGTTCTTCACACTCCCGAGATAAGGAAAAATTTGGTTTCGGGCTATCTTCTCAACAAAGCTGGCTTTACTCAAACTATTGGTGCTGATTTATTTACTTTGACCAAAAATGGAATTTTTGTAGGCAAGGGTTATGCCACTGATGGGATGTTTAAATTGAATGTTGATGCAATGAATAAAATTTCTCCTTCTGCTTATATTGCTTGTTCATTTAATATTTGGCATGCTAGGCTTTGTCATGTTAATAAACGACTAGTTAAAAATATGAGCACTTTAGGATTAATTCCCGAATTATCATTAAATGATTTTGAAAAATGTGAATGGTGTAGTCAAGCTAAAATCACTAAGACACCACATAAATCTGTTTTTAGAGAATCTGAACCACTTGATTTAATTCATTCGGATATTTGTGAATTGGATGTGTCACAACTAGAAATGGCAAACGTTATTTTATTACTTTTATTGATGATTGTTCCGATTATTCATTTGTGTATTTAATGAAAAATAAAAGTGAAGCATTTGACATGTTTAAAATTTTCCTTAATGAAATTGAAAATCAATTTAATCGGAAAATAAAAAGGTTACGTAGTGATAGAGGCACCCAATATGATTCTGGACCATTTATTGAATTCTATAAAACCCACGGTATTATTCACGAAAAAACTGCCCCTTATTCGCCCGAAATGAACGGTAAAGCCGAAATAAAAAATAGGACATTAACTGAATTAGTTGTGGCTATTTTATTAAATTCGGGGGCTGCCTCACATTGGTGGGGTGAAATTATTTTGACTGTGTGTCACGTGCTTAATAGAATTCCTAAGACTAAAATGAAAATATCTCCTTATGAAATTTGGAAAAATATTAAGCCTAACGTGTCATACTTTAGAACGTGGGGGTGCTTAGCCTATGTACGTATACCCGACCCTAAAAGGTCTAATTGGCGAGTAGAGCATATGAGTGCGTTTTTATAGGCTATGCTATTAATAGCAAAGCATACCGATTTTATGACTTGAAAAATCAAGTAATTATTGAATCAAATGATGCCGATTTTTATGAAGATAAATTTCCTTTTAAATTGAGGAATAGTGGGGGCGAGTCATCCACTAATATTTCTTTAAATAAAAATAAAGAAAATAATGAATCCATTTTAGAAATTCGAAAATGTAAAAGGGCTCGTGTGGAAAAATATTTTGGTCCCGACTTTTATGCTTACACTTTAGAGGAGGATCCTAACACTATTCAAGAAGTTTTATCTTCTTTAGATGCCGATTTATGGCAAGAGGCTATTAATGATGAAATGGATTCTTTGGAAACAAATAAAAATTGGCATTTAGTGGACCATCCTCCTGGATGTAAAACTATTGGGTGTAAATGGATTCTTAAAAAGAAATTAAAACTGGATGGCACTGTTGAAAAATATAAGGCACGCCTTGTTGCTAAAGGTTTTGAGACAAAGAGAAAATGTAGACTTTTTTGATACATTTTCACCCGTGACTAGAATAACGTATATACGTGTACTATTTGCTATAGCTGCCTTAAATGATTTAATTGTACACCAAAAGTTGAGAACCGTTATTATAACGGTAAGAAAAGACAAATACGTCGTAAGCATAGTACTGTTAGAGAATTTATCTTTACGGGTGCTGTGAGGGTGGATCATATATGGTCTGAACAGAACTTAGCTGATCCTTTGACGAAAGGACTAGCGAGGGAGAAGGTGTGGAATACCTCGAAAGGGATGGGACTAAAGCCCTTGGATAAATGAGTCATTTGTGATGGTAACCCAACATATAGACTGGAGATCCCAAGAAATATGTTCAAAGGGTAATAACAAGTCACAAGTGATATGGGTTGAATCATGCTATTAGTAATTAAAATAGAACGGGGTTTTACTTCGAGTCCATCCCTATGGAGCATGATATCCTGAAGCGAGTTAAGGATGACTTATTATAACTCTTAATGAGATCTATAGCTCTATTTTGAGTGGGGTACTTAGCTACAGGAGTATTCTTGATAGACTCACCTATGTGAATGTGGAAGTGTGGCCGCTTCCTATGGATATTTTGGGCAAATTCCTAGAGCGTTCACTATACTGGGATAGAAGCACATGGCCGTAATGTGCTAGCTATTAGAACTACACCCAAGTAGGGTTGTGTGTGGGATGTTGTCAGAGATAGAGTTCAAAACTACGGTTACTCTAGTATATTCTGAATCATCTTTACTACGTGAAGGTTCAAGTCGAAAGACACCTTTGCTTATGCACAATTCTATGAATTATTGCTCGATAAAATGTTTTCAAGTTTTGCAAGTGGGGGATTGTTGGAAACAGCTGTCAAAGACAGCTGTTATGTTGTGTTACAAAACTTGGATTTCCTTCTTGTCCCACATTAGTGGGTTGGAGGAAATGGGATGAGTTAATATACCTTTTTTGTGAGTCTAAAGGGTAAGCCCTTTGGGCATTAGATGTTTTGTGTGTATGGGTGGGGGACTTATTGGGCCAAGTCACACACGCGCGCGCGCGCCGCCTCCGCCGTCCTTCCGGCCCGTGTCCGGGTCCGGGTCCTGGGTCTTGGGTCTTGGGCTTGGGCTCATTAAGAAATAATTTTTTGGACAAATAAATTAACAGTTTTGGGCTTTAAAAATTCATTTTTAACGGTAATTAATTCCAGAAAAACGTGGGCCTTTTACTGTTGATTTATTCCACCCACGTTTCCAGTTTTCTCTCCACGTTTTTGCCCACTAACGGTAATTTATTTTTTGCATAAAAAGAGGTTGAGACCTCCGTTTTTCAATACAGTTCCAACACAAAAATTTCTTTACAATTCATCTTCCCCATTGATACAGTTCCGAAATTTTTCTCCCAGAATAATTAATCTCGTTTTACAGATTAATTATATTATTAGAATCGAGCAATTATACAGAATGGGTGTACACAGACCGGGTTGATTTTTGTGCTTTATCGATCCGTATTTTCTGATTTTGGAGGCTATTTTATCCTGGGGGTGGCGGGGCTTCGAAACTGTCAGCACACTTTGGGCAGAGCCGCGAAACACCTTAAAGAAAGCGACATTGTCTGCGACTCAGCCGTGTTCTAGACTGTCCAGTTCGGAATTTCTTATATTTTTCTGTCCCAGATTTATTTGCTCCAAAAATTGGGTAATTTAGTTCCTACTTTTTAATTCTGCATTTAATTATTTAAATTGCTGCTACAACATTTTCTATACACAAAATACCTCGAGTGTCACACCCCTGTTCCCTAAACACTCAATCATAGAGTTACAAATCAACATGTATAGTGTCTTTCCTGGGATAAGTTTGATAATTTTCCTCAGCTAGTACCCTTCCACCACCAAGAACTATATTCAGACCCTCTAAGATTGTTACGCTAGGAAACAAAGATGATTCCCTACGTTCGATAACCAAAACTCTTGTAAGCATCCATAATTCTTTATGTCAGCCTCACTTTTTTTATCCTCAAATAATGCTGTTCAAACCTAATATATCTCTAGAATAGTCAAAATCGAATAAGCAAAACTGGGTTTGGGACGAGCTATTCTGGGTTTGGACCTGTCTCTATTGTCCTCTTAACCTCAGGCCTGAAACTTCTATAGTGAAGTGTTTAAATCTGTTTTCTTGAGTTATGTCCTGTTCAACTTCCCATTGTTTCCTACTCCGACCCATATTGTTTCAAATCTGTAGCCATGTCATAGTATACTGGGATAATTTCACAGCATAAGGAACTCATAGATTGTGTGGCTTGAACATTATAGGTCATTGTTGCGTGAGCACTAAAGAATCAAAGGACTGTGAATTTAAGACCTGTAGGCTTGAGGACACTACAATACTAGTATAAATAATATTCAAATAGGAAGCTCCACGACATGCGCACCCCCTTTTAAAAACTCTAAAGGTGGAGAAATGTAAAGAATAAAATCAATGAATGATATACGACACCTGATGCATGATATTCGACCCTATTGATAAGAAACTCGTTTAGAGTTGAACGCCTGTAATTAAGGTAGGAATTGTTTAGTAATTAATTAATGGGTTATAATTCAGTAATTTTTATACAAATTTGATCATTCCATGAATCACATGGAAGGATTTTTATACACGTGGAATCACATGGGAATTCATTTAATTCGTTGGACTTTTCCCAAGTACTTGGGAAAAGTAATAACAGATATGACATGCCCTTCCATATTGTTCTTTATCTTATATATCAATATAATCGTGTTTCCTACAAAATCAAAAACTAAAACTAATTAGGTCTGATCCTAAATAGAAAAATCCTCTTAGTCCTGCCAGAAAATGTAAACCGTACCAACTCACCTCACTAATCCACTTGGAACTAAAAATGAAGTATACAGTCATGTTGGAGCCTTAGAGGAACTGTTTGCATATTTGATTCAAGTAAAAGGTAAGATACAAGCTAGTAGTACCATACAAACAACATGACAACAAGAACAATATTTAAGTGAATAGTATTATGAATGAAATTTGTTATATGGGCTGGAAATTGATGTGATGCAGAATAGGACACAACATGTCCTACTATATATCTATGGATGAATGAGGAAATGGAGGTGGCAGTAGGATGTGTTCCTTTAAATTATTCAATTGTTTTTCCAATTCATGTTAGCAATTCTGAGATTCTGTGTAAAGGTTTGAATGTGTTCTTGTTTTGTTCATTACTTTTACATTGAAAAATTGGGTTTGGTTTTTGGGAAAGGAGAAGTGGAGAAGAAGCTGACGGTTATTTGGTCCCTGAAGTAAGTGGGAGTTAAGTCTAAATATTGAATTAGAAGGTTTTTTCAATACCGAATTTTAACCGTGGGAGGCTCTACTTAATACTTTAACTTCCATGAGGAGGGCTAGATCTAATCAATGAACAAGTAGGAGGGAAAGCTTAATTAATTATTATTATTTTTTGGGGTGGGGTAGGGGTGTGGGGGTTCAAAATAACCCTTTAATTAAAAGAAATTAATAAATGGTGATGCAGATTTCCAAGTGAAAATTGCTCTCTTTGATGAGCATTATTGAAAGCGAGTAAATGTTAATGTAAATGGGTGAAATACCGAAGCGGCGGTGAATTGCAAAATAATAGAAAAGGTCTTTGTGATTTCTGTTCAAATTAAATTAGTTGTAACCACTATATTAAACAGAATTATTCTATGTCTAAAACTACGAGATATTTATGGCCTACGTGTCTATAACACCAGGGTAGTATATCCCAAGTCCTTAACTCGTGTCTTGGATTTTTTGCAGGAAGTTACTGTATCCAATTTCAAGCCAAATGTGTAAGTTCCTGCTAGCGGTTGAGTTCAACCTTCTTACAACAGTTAACTCATTTGGCATACTCTCAGGAGACCTAGTAGGGTGTCAACAAACTTGATGAAATGTTTGGATTTTCATGGTCAACCTCATTCACGTATTGAGTACGATATGTAGTGTCACATGCGAGTCCCCAAGGGAAAGGGGGACGCAGCTAGGAGAGCGAAGAGAGGGTGAAAGAGAAGATTTACATTTCATTAATTTTATTTTTGTTATTATTATCATGATCTATTAATATTGCTATTAATTTGGATTTTTTTTAAACTATTATTTGGAGTTACTTACCCAGGTTTACCTCTTAGTTATCCGGTAGATTTACGTCTCTAGCTAGTTATTATCATAAACAAGTTCATTGGCACTCGATGTAGTCAATTAATTTTAATAAGAGTCGAGTGATATTTGTGTGTTTACATAAAAGTGGTAACACAGCTACGTCGATTGTCGTCTCAACCGCTATTCCAGCAAAGAAGTTACTCCATGTGGAGAATCTCATTAACCACTTGATGACTAACATCCAAGCTTTGGTAGCATCCCACATTACACCGACTTTGGCCCAATTTCCACCGCTCACGGCAGCGCCACTGTACCTGATGGTGACCACCTCTGTCGACCCTGAATTAGCCGCCCCTCCTACACCGATCCACGTTTGTTTGTTATCTCCCCGCGCCACCTGACACACTCCCCACATTGACCCCCGCCTATCTGCCCCCTTTGGTATGTGGGATTTGGCTCAAAATACACATGGCAGCAGGTTCGCTGCAGCGAAGGGGGCTCGTTGGGCACGCATATTTCAAAAGTTTTTTGGCACAGTTCACTTTGGGAGGCGCGACCAGCGAAGGTATTGGTTCGCCTCAGCGAACGGGCTTAGATCTGCAAAATAAGGGTTTTCAAGTGGGGTATTTGGAGGGTTATCACAAAGGTATTTCACCTATAAAAGGAACCTTATGAGGGTTGAAACCCTAAGTTGATGGCTTCTCTCTTGAGAGCTAGAGAGATAGAAAGTGGGTCTTCTTCCTAAGGTGAGATTTTGGGGTGAGAGGTGAGGGATTTTCCCTCTCACCCATGGGTATTAAACAAAGGTGGAAGCAGGGTGTGGGTGTGGGTGTGGGTGTGGGTGTAAGTGTTTCATGTATGTAGGTGTGCTTAATATGTAATATGGTGTGGTGTGTGTGTGTGTGGGTGGGGGGGGGGGGGAATTTCTCACCGGTTTACATTGGAGTGGGATTCACCGAATTGGGTACATGGGAAACACTTGTGGACAGGAAATTGAGAGGTTTCTTGGCTTAGAACATGAATTCACTTGGGTAGAGAGTTGGTGTACAATGGTTATCCGGTAGTTGGATAGGAGAGTAGAGGGCATGTGATTTATCCCCGTATATTCTCTATTGTACTTGTAATTTCTTCAAATATAGTGGAATTTGGCCTCTCCGTGGATGTAGCCTAGTTGGTGAACCAATTATATCTTGTTATTGTCTCTCTTGTTTACTTCTTTATTGTGTTTGCCATTATTACCATTTTATCTTAAATATATCTGAGTCGTGGTTGATTGGAAGTTGCCTTAACAAATTGGTCATTGGCACACAACATGGAGATTTCCCAATCTGCCACCTTTAGTCCCCCTTACATGGAGTGCGACCCACATCCCGTCAGCCTTCGATCAAATATACGATGCATTCCCTCCATGCCTCCGACTACCCCCAGGCTCAAAAGTTTATAACCCTGTTTTCGTCGGTGTTCCTACCCACAACACCACTCTTTTTACCCCAGAAGTACACCCCTCCGGCCAAAACATAGTCTGCTCAGCATTAGCCCCACTGCAAACCCCTCAAATCTTGTCGCCCCGAGGAGCCATTCCTGGATCCCTTCAGCCCCGATCAAGTTCCCCTAACTGCCATTTGACAACAAGTCAATAGTTTCAGCATTTGTTAATCCGGTCAACGTCGCACGTGACCATGGTTGATTAATTCTAGCTTGGACCCAACCGTCGCCCGCACTCTTTTAACTTCTCACAACTTCCCCCATCAAGGAGGTTGGAAATGACAATTTTGACATCCCCAGGTAGTCTCCGAATATTAACTCCCCATTTAACCTCAAGTAATGGGGTTCATTAAGTCTTACTAACAACTTGTTATCCCCCATAGCACTCCGAAAAAGTCAGAGCCACACCAATGTATCGTTTGTCAAGAATTTTTCCACTTGGTTGTTGTTTATCTCGTATAACACCAGGAAGAACCTCACTAAGCTATCCCTCTAGTGGATCGGCGCGGACTACACCCAATAACCATCTTTCGACACCTTTGGCAATCCGCGATATAACTAGTCGTGCCAAAAATGATCCCGAGTACCACGGCTTTGACGAGCAACCTTGCCGACAAAGATATGGGTCAAATTTTGCATTTTTCATGATGAATTACGCAAGGATACATTCGAGTCAATGTGTCAACCTTTATCTGGCATCTTTTTCTCACTGCATTTATAAATTAGCTCAACGCGCTATAGTCAATTTTCATCTACAAGTGCAATTCAGGGCTCTGTTATGTTCATTTAATTGCCACAAAGTTTGACAGATTTGCATGAATTTGGTGGCAAGAGTTCACTTGACCCCTCCGCACACTTGACTATCAACCTCCTATCCGTACTTGGGTTGAATTAAAGTGGGTGATACGCGCATTGTTCCTTCCCCGCTATGACATAGATCTTTTTATGCACATCCAGAACTTTCGTCGAGACATGTTCTAAATCGTTAACTATACTAAGAGATTTAGCTTCTCATCACCCGCGCGTGCCTATCGCTAAGATGATGTAAAAACGAGTGGATTGCTACATCAATTTCCTTCAACCATCCGACAATATTTTCACACCAAGGAAGTCCTTACAATTGAGGTTGCTTACAACTCCAATCGCGACACCCACCACCACCTCTCCGACTGCTCCAAATCCCTCTCGGCCTTCTCTGGTCTCCGATATGACTTTTATGGAGTGTTTATGTTTCTGCACTCACCTAGCATTTCTCGTTGATGGTGAAGAGTGCCAACTCAAGACTACCCTAAAGATGTGCAAGTAGCGGCCCTAGTTTTATGCATCGTCTCTTTGGACACTATTGGAATATGGTGTTTATATTTATTATTATGTTTTATGTCTTGTTTATGTCTCCAATAGCTAAGGGTAATTAGGTATTCTTAGTGTCTCTTATTTTAGGTTAGGGTTTAGTGCGTAACCTATTTATATCCCTTTAAGAGTCTTTGTAATGTAAGATTCTCAACATCATTTCATCAATACATAGTTCGTTTTGATTTTCTAGTTGGTATCCCAGCCAAGGTTTAACCCTAGGTCTTTCTTATTCCGACTTCTTCGGTGGGCGTCTTTTTGCCACCCGTCCGGGTCAAAGAATTTTTTTTGTGTTTCTCGTCATTTTTGGTGCTCTAGCTCTTGGATAATACCCATTGATGCCTGCTGTTGCTAATACAGCCCTACTGGAGTTCTGGTGGGGCTGGCTTATGCCTAGAGATTGTTGCTAGAGCCCGACGGCTTTGCCTCCCATCCGGTCAAATAGTTAAGATTGGTACAAGCTAGACTCCTTCAAAGGCAGCTGGAGTTTTTGGGATTAAGCTATTTGGGCCTAAATTTTGGACTCTTGTTCTTGTACATCACTGTTTTGACTGTGATGGGTGTGTCTAGGGAGGCAAACAAGTGTGCCACATGTGGTGCTGGTGTGGTGAAGGGTTTCCAGGGGGAACCACCAGTATGAGGCATTGGGTGGTGGTGCCGACTTTGTGAATCATGGCTACACCACCAAGGGTTCAGGCCTGGGTGTTGAGATTGTTGGCACCTTTATCCTTGTTTACACTGTCTTTTCTGCCACTGGTGCAAAGAGAGGTGCTAGAGTAGAGTTGCCACTATCAACCTTTAGTTCACTTTGCCTTTGTTTAAAGTAGATTCCTGCAGCAATAATCCAATAAGATGTGGACCACTTTACATTTGTTCAAAGTTGGAAAAGTTGTGAATCACTTTAATTAAAATAAAAATATTATTCCAAATCAAACACTGAAATTTTTGTAATCCCCAAATCTACCCCAGAAACTTTCAGAAATTATTCTCTTCCCCTTATGAAATTGATGTTTCATCCCCTGAAATTTTAGAAATTCACAAATCAGCCTCCAAAACTTCTGAAAATTATTTTTCAGCCCTTGAACTTTCTGGAAATTTAATTTTAGCCCCTAGAAATCGGAGACTTTAGCTCTTGGGGACTTCTCTCCCATCTTTAGGGAAGAAGATATTGGGTTCTTTGTAAGGGATTTCCTCAATATTTTTGTTGAAGATGGTTGTGTGACTCGCACGCTTTTTCATGTGTGAATCATATGATTTTGTTGATTTATTCCCACTCTTTGGTGACGCTGATGATTTGGATGAGGTTTGTTTGTTGGTTATGTTTCCCATGGAGGACATGTTGCTTGGGGTGACCGAGTTGGTTCGAGGGTATGTGGACCCATTGTGGGAGACTTGGACTACATTTGGAACAATTGCCACTCTTCTTTCTACATGTGATCTTCTAGATTCTTGGTACATTTTTAGTCCATTTGGAGCAACAACATTTTTCTACGTTTGTGAAGTTGTGTTTCTTCGGTGCTTATATGCAATTGAAGGTATCCATCACTCCTTTTCATCCCTTGCGATCTAGAAATTATTTGCCATTACTCTATCATATTGGTCTGATTTAAGGAATCCTATATGTTACTAGGTTTATGGTCCATTTGGTTTGAGTTGTTCGATGGCATTGTATTGGCCGGATAGGTCCATTTTTGTCTCAATATCAACTTTCGGTTTGTGGTCCGATTGATTTGTTTCGGACCTTTTTGTCTCACAAACAATTTCACATGGGTGAGTGTCATTTTTGGCACCTGTATTATGATGGATACCAAGGGGGAGTGTTGTGTGGCTATTATTGGCCGTTTGCCCTCATGCTGATGTTTTTTCTGACAAGTCGATTGGTCCGTACGTGCGGGGGAGTGTTGTCGTATCGTATCCCACGTTTGGTTTTACAGGTTGAAGTTTGCTTTGGGACCCGCACATTTTCAGGTGTAATTGAAGCATTTGGATGTTAATTGGAGATCGGTGTTCAACTTGCAATTTTCAATAGCGAGTAACATATCTTGGTGCAAAATGACTTTGGGAGTGTTGGAATATGTTGTTTATATTTATTATTATATTTTATGTCTTGGTTATAGCTCCAATAGCCAATGGTATTTAGGTATTTTTAGTGTCTCTCATGTTAGGTCAGGGTTTAGTGTGTGTCCTATTTATATCGCTTTAAGAGTCTTCGTAAGATTCTCAACATCATTGTTCATTCTGATTTTCTAGTGACACCGACATGGGCATCCGTTCGTTACTTGTGGGTAAACCAGAGAAGGGATGCCATCGAGAGAGAGAGGAGATCTACTATTCCCTTTTTATTTTTGTTAGTTTTATTACAATCTTTTAGTTTATCCCAAGGTTATTAGTTTTATTTGTGGGTTCTAAGTTATCTATGTCTATCTCTTAGTTATTTGGTAAATTTAAGTCTCTAGCTATTTTTTTTATTATAAATGAGGTCATTGATCACTCACTATACTCAATTATTAATAAGATTTTAATGATATCTATTTGTCAAACATCAATATGTGCCTAATTTTGAGATTTCTCTCCAGAATCATGCAAATTCTCTTTTACACCATTAAAACTTACATAAGCACGGTTTAAGTCTAACTTTTTCTTCTTCTAGGAATAAAACTCTTCAGCCTTTCCTCAGCACGAAAGGTCATAACATTCCATTTCGATTTTCAAAATCTTTCATGGACTTGTACTTAAACCCCATCCCAACCCCAACCAATTCTTTCAATTGCAGCAAATGTCCAACTCGCATAGACCGGAATGAAAGTAACAATCAGTTCATGATGAAAGAGAAAATATTAAGGTTTGTTTATGTATTATCACCTATATATACACAAGCTAAAGAGGATAGAAAGTTGTCTCACCAGTTTAGAAACCGTGAAAGCGGCAAACCAGGACGCTCAACAAACGACCAACTTTCAACAGCGTGTAACAAATACGCCTGACTGATAATGACAGTCAGATTGAGTGGAAACCAAATAACTTTCATAATATCTGCAGAAGAAAACATTATGACTAAGACATGAAATCAATTTTAAAATTTTGAGAAAGATGAAATTTCATTAGTTTGAATCATTGTCAACTAACTACCGAGAATAATGCCAATAAGATCCCAGCCAAATTCTAGGTGTCGGGCAGAGGATATAGTTTTACCCTGTCTTTTCATATTGTTAGGATGGTACCTGACATTAAACAATTTCTAGTAAGATTCTTAGAAAAGTCCCTTTTTATTTAATTCTCATTAAGCAGTGTATGAGGCAGATATACTACGTGAGAATAAAAAATTGGCAAAATATTTAATTGGAAAAAATAATAATATATTGATATCATTCTACTAATTTGGAAAAGTAAATATATAAAATGGGAATAAATAATAACATGCTTGTACAAATCACCAAGAGTAAAAAAGATTTATCGGGTTATAGATGCCCCACAATTGTGACGATAGTGTCAGACTATCAAGGCCCATAAAGGTGTTTTTAAGAAGATAAATCTGCAGGTATATTTTAATAGGTTTCTTCAATGTACTATTGGTAAGAATCAACTTTTTTTTTCTTCAGGCCATAGTTGAGTATCAACAAGAGGTGAACTGTATGTTATGAAGCACGGATTCTTCAGAATGGTAAACGACTCTGAATCGCACCCGAATCAGGTGTAACTCTCACCCGACTCTCCTCTGATTCTCACCCACTGCGTATCCAATTATTTTAATTGAATTTAATTACAGATTCTACATGGATTCTTTAAGAATCTTAATTTTTCTCGTGAAGAATACTCAGGTCAACCAATTTTTCTGGTATTTTTTTTATCAACGTCCTTTGTGAAGCTATTAGGATATATAGTCTAAATTTGATGGAACTTTGAGAAGGAGAGCGGGTGAGATTTGGGCAAAGATGGAGATTCGAGGGTTAGAAGGCTACATATTGAATTGAAAATCATTGACGTGGATTTTATTGATGTGGATCTTCAAGCTCAACATTTTCGTGTTATTGCAAATCAACTTTCAACATTTTTCGACTTTGAGTGGTGATACTGAATAATAGTTCCATAATGATTTACAAGAGTGGTGTTCGAAACTCACGGATGATAGGCAAATGTGTGGAGAAATGAAAAACAAAACTCACAATATACCAAACTTTATAAACAATAACATTTCCCAGAGTGATATAACAGTTCCAAAGTTACCTTAGTTAACCATAGTTTTGAAACGAACAGTCAAATAGATGGCCATCCATACTTGTGTATTCAAAATGGGGCAAATGCTTCCAGTGACAGATCCGAGGATCATCCCACTGTATATGAGTGATCTACTAATCTCAGCTCTGCTACCCACTTTAAAAGAATATTAATCATAGACACAACTGACAATAAAACAACAGAAAGAGAATGAATTCAACTATTTATTTATAGCTGTATAGATGTACATTATTATGGTCTCACTTAGGCCCCTTATATACTCCCTCCGTCCCGAATAAATAGTCTCCGTTTAAAAACGATGGTTTGCAAGGATGGTGGTCTGTAAAGGCACCACAAAAGTTAGTACGCAACACCACTATATGCTTTAAATTGAGCGTACATCGTGCTTAAAATGTGTGGTGTTTAGGAGTAACTTTTATGGTGCCTTTAGAAACTACTATTAAGGATAGACTCAATCAGTAGCCAAGATCAAGATTTGTTTGTATCGTGGAATTTAGTTAATTCATTATGTCCAAATGTTCATTAATTACACATAAGCCTCTATGGCCTAACGCCGTTGTCATTCCCTTCACATGTCCCTCTAGTCATATATATACTCAACCCTTTAATATTTTCAAGGACTAAAATATCCCCATCTTCTCCTCCACTAGCCCATCTCTACCAAAACGTAATACTAATAGTTAATTATTGCAAACCTTATAGATTTACTCCCAAGTCCTTCAAATGTAAACCATTTTTCGTCAATTTAATGAAATTAAAATATTTGTAGTAATCTAAACATAATTTAATCAATTAAATCGGTTTGGAATGGTATATATATGTGAATCAATACTTGTATATACATGTATACATTCATCAGTTTCTGAGATGCAGATTTAAGCTCCTAACGATTTCTAAATTGAAGAAACAAAACTGACTGGAATTCCAATTTTCTGAAATTTTGCACTCCAAACCCCTAGGTTTTCGTTCTCCTATCGGACATGAAATTCACCAATTTAATAGGAGGCAGTGACTCGTCCACAACAAAGAAGAAGATTTACTGATATAAATTGATGAATTCATCATTCCAACACGAATGTATTCGGTTTCAAAGAGAATATAAAACTCAACTAAAATAATTAAAAACAAAACCGACACTCTGCAATATAGCTCAAATAATGAATTCACCACGAAGTACTTGTTTGTACCTTGGGGACATATACTGAGAAAAATCTTCCATACCCTGTGCCAAATCCTCCATAGTAAGCATTCATGAAAACAAACAATCAGGAAATTGTGAGCTAACATATACTAAAAAACAATTCTTTAGAGATGCCATATGCATTCCACTTGATCTGATACCACAAGTAATCATAATTTTTAGTATGATTAATTTGATATGTAATATTTTCTTTTAAATAATTGACTTTCAAACAGGGACTCTTAATTTGGGATGGAAGGAGTACTTTTTGGGGACTATGAAACAAAATAGCTAAATAATTCGCATGCCTAGCAACCTTTATAATATCATCAAACTGGTATAACAAGCTTGTCACGTTGCAGGGGCATATATGGTAGGTATAATCAGTACACTACATACATTTTGCGAATTTGAATTTACATAGAAGGGCCCCGCTTGAACAGGATGATATCTAATTGGCCGTTCTTGGTACTGACAAAACTATGGGCTGGGCCAAATATAGGTTCGGCTAAATATGAGTTGGGAAAAATATGGGCGAACCAAATATGAACTGAGCTAATCCATTTTTTTTCTATCCAAGTAAGTATTATAATTTCAAGTAAATGTAAAAAAAAACATATTTTACTCATGACTTTTATATTTGAACTCTGTATTTGACTCATATTTTTTGTTAGTGGAAATTATATTTGAATCATATCTTTTAAATATGGACCCCATATTTGATTCGTAGCTTTTAAATATGGGCCCCATATTTACACGTATGGGCTAATATGGGTTAATTTATAATTTGGGGTACATTTTGCCATTACTAGCTGTGCCCAACAATCTATGGTCAAAAGGAAAGTCCATGAAGAAATATTGGCAACACCGATATATGACTGCTAGCAAATTATGGTGTCGCGCTTTAATCTGAATACCAACTAGGGCCGACAATATGGGTAAATTAGGAGGAATCCACCCACTAACCGCCCAAAACAATACTTATTTGATCCCATCATTTGTTTACAGGTTTGAAATGGATTTAATGGCCTGCTCTCCTGGATCGAGGTGGGTTATTGGCGGGTCGGGGGCGTGGGGGGGGGGGGGGGGGGTATTTGTAATTGTTTTTCGTAACTTCTGCCCAACCTTCTCTCTCTAACTATTTCTTCATATCTCTCTCTATGTAACGACTCTGTTTTGATTGCAGGTGAAATATTCTGTTTCTGGGAATTTCAACCTATACAGAAATGCATAAAACTCAGTGTTAGGATGGGTTGACCCGAGCCCAACCCTGTTTAATCTTGACCCAAATCCAAACCACCACATTCCACGACCCATTTTTGAACCACCCAAATCTGACCCAAATCATTTTTGACCCGTCCACATCCGCCCACAACTGCCCATTTGCCGTTCTAATACCAAGGCAAAATATATATGACAACACTATGTCTTAGGCTAGCGGTAACCGCACTGCAAATTATTCTTAAATCATCATAATATGTGAACTAATAATGCAGTACATGTTTAGATACATAGTAGTGCATAAATGACATTATTTCTAGAGATCATGCGTTGCATCTCTTGAATGGTCCTTCGAACTTCATTGATTTTTCATATATCTATTAAGAACTTCAATTAATTCTTTTATCATAATCCTTCGATCGACATTGTTGGAAAATATACACTGAATTCAGCTTTCGTCTTTTGTCTCTGTTAATTTTTACATCCAACAGATGCACTTCCACACACACACAAAGTGCTGGTTCACAGAACTAGACCATGGCTCTCTTTCTACAATATCAAAAGGCTCTTAGCTCTGTGAGAAAACAACAAACTAACTCACCTCACCTCTTATGTTTGATCCCTTGAGGAACCCTTTGCATATTTCTTCATATTTGATTAAAATAAAAGGAAAGACACAACCGAGAGTACCATAAACAAATATAGGACAACAAGAACATAATGGGTGATTAGTATAATTATGAATGAGAATTGTTAAATGGAATGAAAGATGATATATATATATGTATGGGTGGATGAAGGGGATAATTGTGGTAGCGGTAGGATGTGTGTTCTCAAATATTTTTCTCTGTTCTTTTAGCATTTCAACTTTATTCATTGTTATTAAGGCTCTATCACATCCGTCAAAAACTTGTTTTCTCCAAAAAATTCAACCCCAATTCAATATTCACATACTCAAACAAAGACCAAACACGTGAGGTTGTAAAAAAAATGTTTACAAAATTTAAATGAGGCCAGAAATATCTTCTCTCATTCTTCCACTTATAGTGACATGTCAATTTGTGTAAAGAAAAAGTATATACAAATTTGAATAAGATTACTTTGTCACTAACATATCTGGTGCATAAACAGATTTGTAAAAATTTTAAGTGAGACCTACATCTTAGATATTTTCTCTCACTCATTCACTTTCTCACCAGCGCCTTAATTTCATAAAAAAATGTGTACAATACATTTTTGTAGACTTAACATTAACCAAAAGAGGATGCAGTTGTCTTGTCAGTTTTCACAAGGCGTAAAAAGAATACCAGCCAAGTAGAAGAGTAAATATATATTTTCATAGCAAAATGGTACCTTCATCTATTTTGAACTAAAATGGCTCCTTTCCAAATGCATTCATCACCAATTGCTGGCCTTCCCTTCTCTCCAAATGCATCTGTAACCATTGATAGTTAAAAATAGTTGGAATGTTATAAGGACATTCAGATAAAAAGTAAAGCTTACATCCTTTTCAAAAGAGTTTTAAAGATAAGCTGCGATTCCTGCAATTTATGTAAATGGGAAGTTTTTTGGTGTCACTGTTTTTGGTGGCTGTTGTAAGGAAATTCAGATAATAACTAAATCTTTATGAGTTGTTTTTTTGGGGGAGTTAATGTGTACAAGAGAACTAATGCAAGCCACAACTATTACTAACCCTTACCTATGACACTATTCATGGTCATGCTCATGTCTACGTCACTACCGGTATTTGTGAAATTATCTGTGGCTACAACACAACCGTGACCGTTTTGCGATCATGCGGTAATTTTTAGAAATTCGAAGAGTCAAAAGTTTAATTTTTTAAAATTGGACAAATTTATAAATAAAGTTTTATTTGGGTGGTATATTCATTATCATCATAAGTCTGGGGGTTGTTGGGGGTAGGGATGGAGAAAGAGCATAGATTGTAGTATTTTACTAAAATGCAGGAGTTAGTCCTAACCATTGACCTAAAAATTAGAGCTCAACCATATGTTTTTGCCTCTTTTTGAAAACTAGTCTTCCATATTGTATATAAATTATGTTGTTTACTATCAATGCAATAAAGAAAAGTTAACTTACGACATTATCGCCTGCCAAGTGAGCATCATCATATTATTGTTATAATCACTGAAATCCTTCACAAAAGATGCCCAAAGTGACGCTCGATATCTTATTATACACAACCCAACTATTTTGCTTTCCTCTTTACCTTTGAATATTTGATTATTTCTCTCCATCAAACTTCCCAAGTCCAACGCCCATCACCAAAGATGCTATATTATATATGGACTTCGTCAATTGCCAGTATTACCATTTACTATTATTTTATTAGGGAGAATAAGTCTCTTTTGCTAAATTCCACCAAATTGCACAATCTTGTAGTGGTGGGTGTTTAGAGATTGATAAGGAAAACCATCACCATAAGTGATGTTTAACAACAATTTAAAATTCTGCCACTAAAACCCTCATTTTTCTTCCTTTAATTTTTTGCAAATTATTTAAGTTATGATTCAAGTCCTTATCGTTATTACAATTATTTAGCATAAGTTTGTAGAAATCAGAACATCAGACCAACTAGAAATGAGGCAAAAGGGCTTACCGGAAGCATTGCTATAAAGTCTACCTTAGGTGTTGATAATCAAAGGGCAGCTGTTTGAGGCGGCACGTGGGATATTATCAAAGATTGCATTAAGAAAAATCTCCAATCTGGATTGGCTCTATCGATTCTCACCAAATTGTTAGAAAAAACCCTCCCTGTTATTCGTCCAAGTCAAACACGGTCCCGTGTTCCCAAGGGAGTCATCTACATTCTTAACAAACCTGTGGCACTGACTAACCGATTCTTATTTAGCCATGCTCTTTTTTCAGACTCATCTAGGTAATCATTGAAATTATAGCAATTAGCTATGGGATCATGGGGTCTTTAAGGTAATCCTAAAGATTCTCACCGATCAGGATATTTTGAGTAGCATAGATAACACTGAAAAGACAGTCCTCATTGTTTGGTTTAGGTATTAGGAGATGAACAGTTTGGCCGATGGCTTCCACGGGTCTGAGAGACACTCGGTGGGGGTTCCAAAGAGCCCGTACTCCCCCAACTTTACCAATTGGATCAGAAAATACAACTTTAGTCAGGAAAAATTCACTATGAGGGTTTGGGTTTCCAATAGAACCAGAACATCAAATGCATAGGCAATGAATAGTTCTCTCATAATTCGCTTAAAAAGTGTTTTTTCGCCACCTGGACAACTCTAGATGAGAAAAATCATTATTCACTAGTGGAAACGGGTCTTCATCACTCCATTGGAGTCATCTTTTTACCCTCATTTGAGCTTCCTCCGTTGACGTGGTGTTCATCACCCTTACTCCATGAAATTCTCCGATATATTTATTCTCTTTTTTTGTTGGACAAGTAATAAATATAAAAAAATGGGAATATTTGGGTGAGTGATAGTGGAAGAAGACTAAGTGGATGTGGGTGGTGGTGTAATTTTGGGGAATGGTGGTGGAAGAAGACAATTTAGTAACATTATTTGTTTGTTTAGATTTAGAGGTTAACTTTTGTTTTTTAAAGAGGTATTTTGGGAAGAAAACAACGAGGTATTTTTTTCTAAGAGCCTCCCCGATTCAATGTCCAAAGTAATCCGCACCCTCCAGACTCTATTCATTACAGTGGGGTGATTGAATTCCGCGATGTGAGTTGTAAGTATGCAGCTGAAGTGGGCTTTGAATTCAACTATATCAAGAATGATTTGAAACGGGTTACCGCCGAGTGTAAGTATAGATTATCGACAGGTTGTGCTCGGTATATGCATGGAAGGGTTGACACGATTAATGAATTCTTTTGTGTTAATAAATTTAATGGCAAGCACACATGTGGAGTTACGTACAGAACTCGTAAACATAGTCATTTGTCTTCAGGGTTAATTGCAAATGAAATAGAAAATCGCGTAAGATTGAATCATAAGACTCACCCCATTGACATCGTCACATTTATTTTAGATGAGTATAGATATGATCTTGAATATAATAGGGCATAGTGGGCTGTAGAAAAAGCGAAGAGAGAGGTGTTTGGTGACCAATCATGATCGTTTGACAGATTAAGATGGTATGTGGACGAGGCTATGAATTCAAACCCCGATAGTTGTTTGTCGATCGAGTATTATTCTGATAGTGGTTGATTCAAATGGATGTTCATAGAATTTCATGAATATATAGAAAGCTTTAAGAACTATCGCCGCTGATTTTCCTGGATGGCACATTTTTGAAAAGTAGGTACAAAGGAGATCTATTGGGGTTGACAAGAAAAAATGCGAACCAAGGTGTGGGGGCTTATTTAATTCAGCCCAATGCTTCAGCCAACCAATCCAGTTCCCAAGATGGACTTCCCGTCCCAACTGAAAATAATTATTTTATACCTGTGTGTCTGACATGTTCTTAAATTCATGGATATAGACTCAAATAGGTTACCAACAATCTCGGAGGAGATATTTAGGGAAACCTATGAGTTATCTACAAGCTGGTCGAGTTACTTATACAACTCAATCACTTATTTTTACAACTATAAAATGAAAACCCTGATTTGGGAGGACAAAGGGATCTAACTTTAATTATTTGAGAGACGCTAATAAGAATACAGTAACCTCTCCATGGATGTAGGCAAGTTAACGAACCACGTATCTCGGATGTTGCGTGTGTGATCGTTTATTCTTTCATCTCAAAATTTCTTTCTAGATTTCTTATTGTGATAATATTTGCACTCAAAATTGGCGCCGTCTGTGGGAAGAAATTATTTTCCCTATAAAAGAAGTTATCAAAATAAAGCCCATGATATCTCACCATAACAGTAATCTTCCTCAAGTTGGTGACGTGTAGGATAATCCAATCCCGCCCAGGGTCATGTCGGAGATTCTCCAATCGCTAAGTCCCAAGTTTTGCTAAGAGAGGTAACCTTCAGAGGGAAGTCAGGGACCACATAGGTCTACGCAGATCTCTAGGTTTGTCTATTCTTATGAAGCTAGGCTTTGAAACTAGGTAGAGGCAACACGCCTCCAGATAGAAGAAAATGCTCGCTTGCAAAGGCGACTTGAAATGATGGAGAGAGATCTCCGTAGAGATACCAGGAAATGTCGTGATAGGTATCCTAGTCCTCAGGCAAACAAAACTCGCAGTCGAGGGAGGAGCTCCAACCATGACCAAGATCGATCTGAGCGCGACGGGTCAGAGCGTGATCGATCAGATCATGGTCGATCATAGAGGATCTAAAAAACTAATTATCGTTAAGATGAGGACATTCGAATTTTGGTCCGTAGAGAGATGGACCAACATCCAGCCCATCGAAGGACCATGTCTACTAGGGAGCTAGCCAGAAAAGCTCTCAACACCAAGGTGAAATACCCCTTCTCAAGGACGATTGAAGAAGAGGAACCCCCAAAGAAGTTCCCCATTCTCGTATTCAAAATCTATGATGGAAATATGGATCCCATCGACCATGTTCGGTAGTGCAGGCAGGCGATGACCCTATGGATCCATAACAACGCCTTGATATGTCGAATCTTACCTTCTAGCCTATATGACGTAGCATACAAGTGGTTAGAGAAGATTCACCACAGGTCGGTCAAGAGCTTCAAGACTGATGTGGTGGAAACCGAGCATCCATGTAGATATGTTAATCGTTGTTGTCGGCTTCCGATCGCAATGCAAAAAAACCTAAACTGTAACTACACTCCTATGGAGTATAGCGGCTAGTCGGGGTATCGAAAATCCACAGGGAATTTTTGATAGACTTTAATTGATTTATTACTTCTCAAATAAAAAAGTAAGAGATGATAGTGGTTTAAATTGGGGAAAAGGGGAAAAAATTAATTACGCAAATTAAAACTAAACAAAGATGAATAAAACGGGATTAGGATCACATCCCCACCATGGGCTAAATAATGCGTAAAAGAGATTTTGGTTCGAAAACATTTAACCGAGCATATTAAATTGATTATAAACATAAAACATAAGAAAATTAATCTAATAATGAATGATTAAACTTTCACCCGAATATGGTCATAAATGAATTAATTTCGAAATATCACCATAAACGCTAACATTGCGTGACAAAGAAAGTTAAATGCCTAATATTCCAACTTTAATACACAATGTTTCAATTAAATACTTTTATAACCAAAACCTAA
This sequence comes from Sambucus nigra, assembly GCA_949130495.1. Lineage (NCBI taxonomy): Eukaryota > Viridiplantae > Streptophyta > Magnoliopsida > Dipsacales > Adoxaceae > Sambucus > Sambucus nigra. Next base: position 3,384,294 of record OX422213.1, read on the forward strand.
ATTTTAAGGCTCAATACCCATTAATGGTGGAAATGTGACCCCAACCCTTAAACTAGGTACTACACATGATTAAAACAATAAATACAATAATTTAAAGGATGAATAAAATTAATTAACAAATGAAGATAACTATCTAACAAAGAAAGAAACAAGGAAGTACAAGTATATTAATGAAGAAGAAGATGAATAGTGGTAGATTACTTACAAAATGGGTATAAACCCTAAGAGAGAGGGAGGAGGGAAGATTCCTAAAAAAAACCTAAAATCTGATCTCCATTAATGTCAAATGAAGTCCCCAACATAATAGAATGTTTACCCATAAATACCCAAACAAAAACCTTCCCAAAAATAAACATGTGCGGACTTTAATAGGGCCCAAATAGATTCCCCAAAATGGTCGAATTGATTCGCCCCTAACAGGTCTGAATCTTCATTTTGGATCAGTACACGGAAAATGTCTTAACTTCTTCGTTATAGATCGAAATTAGGCGCGATCAGAAGCTACATGATGCTAACTCATAGGGATAATACTAACATTAAGAATTGTGGCCATAATAACAAATGATAAAATGACTAAAATGCCCTTGAATGTACCCTTTATGACGGAGCTTTCTCGAAATGAGATCAAACTTCACGCTAAGCACTTTAATACCTACAAAGGCTCAATTATACCTTACAAAGCATATAAACATTCATAAAAGAGGTTAATGAGCATAAAAGTAGGTATTAAGATACCCGAGGGGCTAAAATTCACAAGTATAAAGGGTAAATAAATGCAATATTAGAGACGAATCACCCCCAACTTACCCATTGCTAGTCCCTAGCAATGAATTGTAAAGAAACAAGACAACAAAGAGTACCATAAGAGAGAAGATATATATAAATGAGATAAATGCCACTTTTGTGGGCGAGCGATTGCATTTAGCATATGCAATAAGACGTTTAACCCCAAGGTTACCCTAGTGGGCGAGTGTTGTCTCGTGAAGATTTTCAAGGATGAAACCCAATAACATAAAACTTTCTTCAAAATATGCCCAATAAGTCAAAAAGACAAACTCAACAATAACGAAACGGATTTCAACATGTTATTAGCATAGTGAATGAATTCACTCAAAAGTCCGTAGTTACTAACACTATAGAATAAACTTCAACGAATCGAAACCTTAAGAATGGGAGGAAGAGAGAGAACGTGGAAATAGTTTGATTCGGCAAAACTTTTATAAACTGGATAAACATTAAAGTGCGCAAGATATTCAATCCTCTCTGGATATTACACTCAAAAAATTAAATCACTAAGAACGGGAGGTAATACACCGGATATGCGGGCATAAAGAGTAAATGTAACATGTCATCAATGAAGAACGCTATATATGTAAATGCAAAATATGTAATCTCAATGAAAGGATATCATCATTAAAGAAGTAAAATTCATTTTCACATATTATTGCAATTATTAGGACTTTTGAATCAAATTCACTTTAGGATAACATAGGATTTTTATAGGGTTGTAATGTGTAATACCCCGTATTTTTATGCTTTCTTAATTTGGAGATTTATTAAATTTAATGGAAATTATTTATTTAATATAAATCCGGAAATTAATTATTTTATAATTATTAACGTGATGTGAGTTAGTAATGATGGGAAACTTGTTGAATATTACTAATGATCAAAGTAATATATAATATTGGTTCTATTAAATGTCACGAGTGAATAGAATGATAATTTTTGGAAATTTAAGTCAGGACACGCCTGTGTCGTGTCGAAACTAAATGGTGATTAATAAAAGTGAAATATTTATAAGTCATCCATATGGTCATTTTGAGTACGCCAAAGTGTTCGAAAGGGTCGAGATAGTCAAAAAAGTGTACTCGGGGGTTTAGTTTGGGTCTCGGGGGGGGGGGGGGGGTTAGGCCTATTTAGCACCCTGGGAGGGCATTTTGGACATTTTGCATTTTTGGGTAATTAAACCCACGAAATTTAGTAGGTTATATCAGCCATTTGGAATGGTCCCTTAGGGTTAGAAGACTTAAAACCTTAGAACGGCCATAGGAGAGGGAAGGAGAAAGCTTTCCAAGCAATCCAAGGCCAAAAATTCATCCGGTTGCACCGCCACCACCATCAACACGTAGATCGCGCGACGGGGAATGCAACCACACCAAATTCGTCCACAAATCTGAACTCTGAAATTCCCAGGAAAGTATTTATCTTGCTTAATTTCGTTAATGCATCATTCATGTTAATCTAGGGTTGATTAGGATGAGTTTCATAGAAGAAAACCCATGTTGGAGATAGGAAAATTGCATGTAGTAATGATATAAATGATAATCTGGAAATCCCCTTCATATGTAGAGGTTGAACCACGGATTTATGATGGATTAGAAGTAGAAATTCTGGAAAAAGGTTGATTAGAACAAAGTTAAAGAAATTTCTAGGGTTCACAAGATTTATATAAGTTTTGGCCCTTTAATCCATGGTTATTGATGAAAATTCACATGCTTTACGTAGAAGATTGTTAGCTTGGGTTTATAATGTTTATAGTACGAATTTCTGGGAGTTTGGGTGTTAAATATCTAGATTTGGATGATGGTGGATGATAGAACCCGTAACTGGTATTCTGCAGATTTCGCCATACCTGCTTGATCGATCGATCAAGCCAAGAGCATCGATCGATCGATGGTTCGATCGATCGACCCCTTCTGGAAAACTAGATTTTTCCTTTTGTTGACTTAAGCCGATTAAATTCGTAATAAGTCTTGATTAAGGTTGCTAGGATATAATGAAACATAGGAAGGACCAGTAGGGTCAAGGTAAATCCCATTAAGTGGAACTTTAATGAAACGGAAAATGAGGGGTGAACGGGGAAAGATTCGTACCTAAGAAATGTAACGTGCGTAGGCTTAATAATCGAAATGTCGGGGAAATTGATTAGAAGGTAAGTGAGGGCTTACTGAAATTGTACTTAGTTAAATGGAATACTTCGAGAGATGAGAAGTGAGTTGGAATAAGTTAAATCTCGAAAATAAAGTAAATAAGAGACGAACCGTTATACGTGTTATCTTAATAATGAGAAATAAGGATAAATATCATAATTAAGGGTTATGAGAGTATACCTAAATTTGATATAGTAATAGTGGTATATTTATATGACTGTGTTTATGCATATACTATATATGTGTAAAAGTCATGCCCGTGCTACTTGCTATCCCTGAGGTTACCGCGCTGGGACAGTCTTATCTCGATGGGACCCTTATGGGGGATATTGACTCGTACCCTAAAAGATAGAAATCCTTGGTACAGGCTATCTGATCGATGGTCAGACGGTCCTAAGAGACGTGAGGGTATGTGCTGACCTTTTAGAGACTTGGAATCTATGCTTCGCCTCAATATTGTTTGTGTTTGTGTTAATACAGTTCGAGAGAGATTCCTAACTTGTATTCCCCTTAGTACGAGTGATACGGGGACTAGATAGCAGAGTATGCCCGCACCATAATTATTATGTGGGGTGCTGTTAGAATATATATATTATAGGAGTATTTAATATATATATATTTAAATCTGGAATTTGGGGACTACCTACTGTGTTTATGGTAAGTAAGAAATGAATAAATATTACAATTTGGGAAGATGTGTTTAAAATGTATAATACGTTATGGAGAAACTTTATTAGCAAATAAGGATTAATTGAGAACTTTGTTGTCAAATGGAATTAACCTTTTAAACAATTGAATTTGTCAGTTTAATCTTACGAGCAACCTATAAGATAAGATAAGTTAAACCATTGGGAAGGTTAGTGCGATAAGCGTGCACATTATAAGAGAGGTGAGAATTTCTCAAGGGAGTGTCGCACTAATATGTTGTTGCATTGGCCAGTAAATATTTTAAATACTTGCTAAACTAATTTTAAACTGTTATAATCGGGCTCTGACCGATTCCTATTTTCTCTCCTCTCTTGTATATATATATGTATTACAGGTGCCCAGCCACAGGGGCGTTAGGCTTAGGATCATTTGGAAGGAACGCGCTGCAGCTTAGGTGGGAGTTGCGGGCCTCTTGCTTAGACGACCTCATCATTGATTCCACTCCTATCTTTATTTCATTCAGTTGGCCATGTGTCGCCCTATTTCCATTATTCAGTTATTTTATCAGAGATTGTAGTCCATTTACTTTCAGTAGATTTACTTTGGAATGTATTACTGTCAGGATGTTTTCCTTTGGTATTTGAAGTTGGGATTTATTGTTGATGGTTAAACTCTTGAATGTTTATTCTACTTCTTACTTTGTGTGTTTATAAATCTGTTAATTGTTAAAAAGGTTTTATAATTTGAATTTAATAAAAATGGGAAATGAGGTTTAAATTGGTTTTGTCACCTAGCTTAATTATTTAGGGTGTTTAAATTGGAAAAGTTGTTTTACGACAGTGATGCTAAGAATGAACCAACCATTCACCTTGATTATAATTTAATAAAGGACTGATCACCCGGTATTTAATTAGGCGGGGTGTCACATAATGTAGGTTTGGGGTTTAGGTTATGAAACAAGGGGATATTTACGAATCCAAAGGTTCTTGGGGATGAAACACACGGGATAATGGAACATTGTGGCCAACTTCAAAATTAGAAAAATAACTTCCATAATAAGTATTGGGTATGAAATCGAAGAGTGAAAAATCATATTGAACACTATATACAATATGGAAATACTTTTTCTTCTTTTTCTCTTCTTTTTTCTTTTATTTTTCTTTGTCTTTTGTTTTATTTCTTTTTCTTTTGTTTTTCACTTCACTTTTTTCTTTACTTTTTCACTCTCACATGCTTAATTGCAACCACATAACAATAACATCATTCAATCCCAAGTATCATTCCAAACAAAGGTATGGAAGGTAATATGTACGGAATATAACTCCAATTTAGAGTTGGTTATGGGATTTTGGATTATGAAACAAAAGGCTATATTAAGCCTCAAAAGGGGTTGACAGGGGGAAACATATAAGGTGAGGTCAAGGTCAATATGGGTGATATAACAAAGATGGCATGCGATCCTTTCCTAAAGTTTACTTAATTCTCGAGTCAAAACAACTTTGAAAATCATGTTTAAGTAACACATTTCATATGAGCTCAATTAATGAACAATCAATGAAAGAACAATGAGATTACCGACGAATTTAACGTTTTCGAGGAGGAAAGAGTAATATATAAACACTCACAAATGAAGAAAAACCTAAAGCTCACTTGGTGTAAGTATATACAATGCAACAAATATTACCTAGTTTAAACGCCATAAACCAAATCATTAAAAGAAGAAAAGCACATGCGCTCATGGATTTAAAGTTTAATTCATGAAGTTATTCATAATATCAATGATTTGGGGACTAAAGTCTAATAACTTCTAAAATCGAGAACATGCATCCTTGAATTGTCTAATGGCTCGAGCATCTATTAAAATTTATCATTGGAAACAAAGGTAAAATGCCCAATAAAGGAGAAAAAAGAAAGAAAATGTCTTTGAAAATTTTCAAATTTTCAATAAAATCATGCTTGGAACGAACATGTGATCAAATCAATGAAACTAAAAAATGAATGAAAAGAATATCCCACACCCACTAGCTTAAATGTTGCATTGTCCTCAATGCGAATCAAGAACACGCCATAAAGTGAGGAAAAGAAAGATATTACCCAAAATGGAGGGATCCCCGATGAGTACAAGTCCACTAATTCTAAAAAATAAGTTAGAATCGAGCATAACAAAAAAGAATAATAAAAACTATAACTAATTACACTAGATTATAAGTAAAAGGAAAACTCAAACTAACTATTTACAACTTACTATTTGAATTTCTAACTAACTATACACTAGAAGTTGAAATTTTTTAGGGTCCACCCAAAATACGATTTGACTTTGAAGGATTAATGGTGTACCCTCATTTTCATGCATGCCTCTCAAAAAATAAGAATTCCGTCTGAACAACGAAAGGCATGTGTAAGGCATAAGAAATGAACCCTCACCAATTAAAAAAATTTGGAGGATGATGGGGGATTTGGATGCTAAGGGGGACAAGTACAATTGGGATCCAAGAAAAATGGAATCACCTCCCAAAGGTTTTTCAAGTAGAATGGGAGGTCGGGCACACAAAAAAGAAGAACCAATCATGGAAAACCATTCAAGTAAAGAGTCCTCATCATAAAAGGTTTAAACATTTCAAAAGTTTTGACAGACTCGTAGGAATCTAGTGATACTTGTCATGCTTCAATAATGGAGAACGAAAAAAAGGATGAAATTAATTGAATCACGAGTGATTCATCATCACTTAGATATTGAATTTCAAGGGAGAAAGACTCACTTTCAATGAGATGTTTTACTAAAAAAGTTTGAGTTAAAACACAAGTCGCGATCTCTTCTTTGTTTTCCAAATAAAAACTAATCTCATTGCAAAGTGCTTCAATTTCCAAACCAACATCATTAGGGGTATTCATTACTTTGGGTGAAAAGAAGCATGGTTTCTTCCAAAGTAAGCTTCCTTAGCTCTAGAACCTCGGATTCCTCATTTGGTTGAAAACATTCTTCAACTTCAAAAATATCGGAAGAAAAATCATCGCTGGATTCGAATAATGCATCCAACTCTTGCTCCTCAAAACAATTTTCTTCCCGATATTTGTTTTCAAGACTTTCATTCTCAAGAATTCGAAGTCCTTCAAGAACATTAGTAGGTGATGGCGCGGATCCTTGAAAGTGAAAAGTTTGAGAACTATTTCCAAACAAATGTGAACCATTATAATTACCGAAATCACTATAAAAAGACATGATTATCGAATAGTTTGTAGATGAAAAATCCATGTAGAAAGGTGAGCGAGCGAGAATTCAATGTTTCCTGGTGCTCAAATGTGCAAACCTACAAAAAAGGTTAAAACAAAGAATACAAATACAAATGAAAAATATATTGCGAAATAGTAAATCAATTACAATCTATAACAAAACATACCCCAGCAATGACTCCATTCTGATGTGGTGGAAACCGAGCGTTCGTGTATATACGTTAATCGTTGTTATCGACTTCCGACCGCAATGTAAAAAATCCTAAACTTCAACTACACTCCTCTGGAGTATAGCGGATATTCGAGGTATCAAAAATCCACAGGGAATGTTTGATAGACTTTAATTTATTTATTACTTCCCAAATAAAAAAGTAAAAGATGATGATGGATGAAAAGGGGAAAAAGGAAAAGAGTTCATTACGCAAATTAAAACTAAACAAAGAATAATAAAATGGGATTAGGATCACATTCCCACCATGGGCTAAACAATGCACAAAAGTGATTTTCGTTCGAAAAAATTTAACCGAGCATATTCAACTGATTATAAACATCAAAAAAATTAATCCAATAATGGAAGATTAAACTTTCGCTCGAATATGGTCACAAATGAATTAATTTCGAAATATCGCTATAAACACTAATGTTGCGTGACAAAGAAAGTTAAATGCCTAATATTCCAACTTTAATACATAAGGTTTCAATTAAATGCATTTATAATCAAAACCTAAATTTCAAAGCTCAATACCCATTAATGGTGGAAATGTGACTCCAACCCTTATACTAGATACTACACATGATTAAAATAATAAATACAACAAATTAAAGGATGAATACAACTAATTAACAAAGCATAAACAATAAATAAATGAATATAACTAACTAACAAAGAAAGAAAACAAGGAAATACAAGTATATTAAGGAAGAAGAAGATGAATAGTGGTAGATTACTTACAAAATGGGTATAAACCCTATGAGAGGGGGAGGAGGGAAAGCTCCCAAAAAACCCTAAAATCTGATCTCCGTTAATGTAAAATGAAATCCCCAACTTAATAGAATGTTTACCCATAAATACCCAACCATAAACCTTCCCAAAAAATAGACATTTGCGAACTTTAATAGGGCCCGAATCGATTCCCCAAAATGGTTGAATAGATTCTCCCCTGACAGGTCTAAATCTTTATTTTCGATCAACATATGGAAATCGTAGCTTTTTCGTTATAGATCAAAATTAGGCGCGGTTAGAAGCTACGCGAAGCTAACTCAGAGGGATACAACTTCCATTAGACTTTAGGCCATAATAACAAATGATGAAATGACTAAAATTCCCTTGAATGTGCCCTTTATGATGAAACTTTCCCGAAATGCAATCAAACTTCACGCTAAGCATTTTAATACCTACAAAACCTCAATTATACCTCGCAAAGCATATAAACATTCATAAAAGAGGTTGTTTGATTAATGAGCATAAAAATAAGAATTAAGATACCCGAGGGGGTTAAAATGCATAAGTGTAAATGGTAAATAAATGCAATATTCGAGACGAATCAAAGGCCCTAGTAAAGGCTTTCACTGCTCGCCTCATAACCAGTAGTTCCCACCCCAAGAGGATGGATTCACTGCTCATGATGAAGAAAAAGACAAAAGAGAGCCTTCGTGATTATGCCAAGAGGTACTGAGAGGTCTTCAATGAAGTGGAGGGCTGCTCAGAGCAGGTTGCTATTATATCCTTTAAGATTGGTCTTTCGACCACTTCTCTGCTGCACCAATTCCTGACGAAGCAAGAGGCTGGAACCATTGGCAACCTCATTACGCTCATTGAAATATACGCCAAGGTTGAGGACGTGGTTCACTCAACACCGGGGGACAATGGTAGAGCAAAAGCAAGTAAAGGAGGAAATAAAAGTTATACTCTAAAGAACGGGGGTAAGAAAGGCTCCAAATATGAGAGGAAGGTCGATCCTTCAAAGGCATTCCAGGCTATTAACATAGTCTTCAAAGTACTAATCTATAAAATCTTGAGTAAGATCAAGGGTCAGCTATTTATCAAGTGGCCCAAGAAGATGGGTGATGACTCGACGAAGAGGAATAATGCACTAAAATACTCATTCCACAAGGAGGGCAGCCAGAGGACAGAGAATTACAAAGAACTCAAGTCACATTTAGAAGAGCTGGCCCAAGCTGGACATCTCAATGAATACATAAAGAAGAAAGTCGATTAGGTCGCAACCAATAGTGAGTAAAAATCAAACAAATATCCTAAATGACGACATGGGACAGGAGTTTGTAGTGATCCATGGAACATCCGACCCGAACCAGATCCAAGGGAATATTGTTCGAATGGAACTGAAGAAGGTCACCGCTGTCATGAAGGCATTCCAAATTAACACTGTATAAAGTTAAGCTAGAAAATACATGTACCGGAGGATGTCGACTACACCAAACACATCGTCTTCATAGAGGAAGAACTAATCGAGGTAAGGACTCCCCACCACGGTGCATTTGTGATTACTCTTAGAATCCTGAATTGGGACATTGACAAGTTGCTGGTAGACCAGGGAAGATCATGGGAGGTGATTTACCTAGAGTTGTTCCACAAGTTAAAGCTCTACCTAGCTTACCTTAAGGAGGCCATAGTTCCATTGATCAGCTTTATAGGGAAAATTACGATGCCATTGGGAAAGATAGCCTTGTCGGTTAGAACAAAAAATATTTTAAAGTTAATTAAATTATTGGTGGTGGACATAGAGTTTACATATCACACCATTCCAGGTAGGGATTGGCTACATGTCATGAAAGTCGTACCATCTACTACCACCAAAAGCTCAAGTGTATCACCGATCGAGGCATGGTCGAGATACGTGGCGACCAGGCCACTGTAAGGAAGTGCTTCATCATCGTTATTCACCCCCGAAAGGAGAAGGAGAAAGAGCCAAATAACACCCCGAAGGAAGCCCAGGATGGGGTTACTCCTTCTAAATAGCAATTACGGTATGACCCACCAAGGATGGAAGAGACCAGGATTCATCCTGCTGATAGGGTCATTGAAATCCTGGAGGAAGTAGGTGTTGATGACAACATGCCTGATATAAAGTTTTTTATCGGAACCGCGCTTACCGATTGGGAAAAGAAAGAGTTAGTTGCCTTCTTGAGAAGAAATTTGGATGTTTTCACTTGGGAGACGTACGATATACCTGGAACTAATCCCGGCATAACCCGCCACCATCTACATATTGACCCAACCTTTAAGCTGATAACTTAAAAGGTATGTCAAACAACCCCCGAAAATGCTAAAGAGGTGGAGAACGAAGTTAGGAATCTTCTAGAAGCAGGATCCATTAGGAAAGTTTAGTTGCCCAAATGTTTATCCAACCTAGTGGTAGTACGAAAAAATAACAATAGCTGGAGAGTTTGCATCGATTTCACTGACCTCAACAGAACCTGCCCCAAGGACAGTTTCCCACTGCCCAAGAACGATCAGTTAGTCAATGCCATGGAAGTTCATAAGAGAATGAGTTTTCTAGACGCCTATTCAGGGTACCATCAAATTTCGTTGTTCTGCCCCAACCAAGACAAAACATCCTTCATAACCCCAGTGGGTGTATATTGCTACAAGGTCATGCTATTTAGACTAAAGAATGCAGGGGCAACTTACCAGAGGTTGGTCACGAAGATGTTCAAGCAGTAGATGGGAGACACCATGGAAGTCTACATCGATGACATGTTAATCAAGGGCAAGAACAAAGACGACCATTGTAACATCCCGTATTTCTACTGATTTTTAATGTGGGATTAATTATTTTTAAATATGATAAATTAATTGATAATTAATTCGGATTAAAATAAATATTAACTAGCGAGATAAGGGTTAGTATTTATTGATGTGAATTATATTGAATATTACTTAGTGAGTAAAGTAATATGCGATTACGAATTTATTAAAATTATCGCGAGTGAAAAATACAACAATTATAATAATTAAGTCGGGTCACCCGTATCAGTCATGTTGGGACTCAATTTAATGAGATAGAAAGTAATTTATTTTTAAGTGGTCCAAATGGTCATTTCGAGTGTGCCAACGCGTCTGGAGGGTTGAGATAGTCAGAAACGTCTACTCGGGGGTTTAGTTTAGGTCTCGAGGTAATTTTAGGCCAAACCGACATCCCGAGAGGGTATTTTGGTCATTCTCATTTTTGGGAGAATTAGACCAATAAATTTTAGAGACCTTTATCAGATTTTAAGTTGTGTCTTCGAGGGTTAGAAACACACAAATGACAGAGAAGCCGTAGTAGGAAGATGATGAGAGCTCCCAAAGACTAGAACCACCAACCCACACCCCTTGTGCACCAAAATCACCGCCGTTGCGTAGATCGGATGAAGAGGATCACACCTATACCCATCTTCTTCGACAGATCAGATCTACCATATCAGGAAAACTTTTAAACTTGTGAAATTATAGCATGTATGATATCCATGTTAGTTTAGGTTGCATTACTCATGAGTTTTATATGATTTGAATGAATTTAGAGGGTATGTATTGAATCCCTGAGTTAAAAATTGATATAGGATTGATTATTACATGTATACAGTAGTAAACCATGAAATTATAATGTATCTTGGTGAAGAAATATGATTTTATGGTGTTCTTGATTAAAAGTGATGAACTAGGGTTTTTAAAAGAAATAAATTGAGAGTTAGGAATTTATTAATGATTAAATTTTGAATGGATGATTCTGGAACGTTAGAAATTACCCATATATGTTGCTATGATATTATAGACCTTTAGTTGGGAGTTTAGGATGATGTAATAAAGGTTTTAGGGGTTAAAAATGGTGAACCCATAACAGTCTAAAGGTAGAAGACGAGATCTGTAGAGGCGAATCGATTCGGTTATAGGCGAATAGATTCGGCTGTCCTGTTTTGGCCAATTTCTCCTTTTTGTTTAGTATTTTTGGGGGACCGTTCGGGATTCAAGCATGGGACTTATTTTTAAACATAATGGGAATATATTGAGATACCAGTGGGCCTAGGTGGGATTTCGTGCTTAGTCTTAAAAGGGGGAATTAAGGGCTAAACCTAATTAGGATAAGATACCTAATTAGGAGAATAATTTGAGTCACGGGGATTCAATGGAAACGATGACTTAGACTAGTAGGATATAGTGAGTTTACCTATTGATATTATGAGAAGAATAATGAGTACGCTTCGGGTAGCAAGAAATACTCGATAGCATGCTGTGGGTACTCGAAATTCAGAACTATGGGCCTGGACAAGTAGCCCAGTCCTCGAGGCCCAAAGTCCAGGCCCCTCATCTTTTATAATTGATCTGGTCTCCCCCCACGATTCCATGAAGGGAAGTTATGGGGGAAATGGAAAACGTGGAGGAACCCATCACCCCCACTCATCTACATGCACATGTATATATTAAACCCTAGGTCCGGGGCAAAAGGACAAGTTGTATTCTCTGTAATAACTCTTCGGAGTATATAGAAATAATATCGACTGCACCACCGTGGACATAGGCACATCTTGGTTGAACCACGTACATCATTTGTTGTGTGATTGGCATCTTGTATTCCTTGTTCTCTTCTTGATAATCTTTCTCTCATATTTATTTGTGTTGCATAATAATTGCTTCTACAATTGGCGCCGTCTGTGGGAAACGTTCATCTTTCCCTGAGAAGATCCCACATCAAGAAAGGACTTTAAGATGTCTGGTCACAACAGCAATGTCCCCCAAGCAGGAGATATTCAAGAGCCACCTGCTCCTCGCAGGATTAGGTCTGAAGTTCGACGTTCAGATCAGAGAGCTCGCCTGGAAAGACCAGCCTCAGAAGAAAGTTAGGGACCAGTGAGGTCCACACAGATATCCAGGTTGATTGATGCGTACGAGGCAGGGCTCCACAAGCAGAGAGAGTCTTCTCGCAGATATGAGACTGAGAATGCTCGCTTGAAAAGAAGACTGAAAAGACTAGAAAGGGAGCTTCGTCCTGATAACCGAAGATGCCCATATCGCACTCCTAGCCCTCAGGCGAGCAAGTCTCGCAGCCGAGGAAGGAGCCCTAGGTGAGAATCTCAAAGGGACGAAGGAGGCGAGTCAGACGACGACCTTCGCGAACAGCTACGAAGAGCTCGCCTCTACCAGAGCCCTGCTCCAAACGATGACCTCCGCGGACAGCTGCTAAGAGCTCGCCGCCACTAGATCCCTACTCGCAGCGACGAGCTCATACGAAACATGGTCCGCAGGGAGATGGTCCAGCATCCCGCTCACCACGGGATAAGATCAACTAGAGAGCTCGCGAGGCGAGCTCTCAAAACCCAGATGAAGTCACCTTTCACAAATTAAATCGAAGAGGAGGAAGCTCCCAAGAAATTTTCCATTCCAAGGTTCAAGTTTTACGACGGAAAGACTGATCCCATCGATCACGTCAGGCAATAACGACAGGCCATGACCCTCTGGAGTCACCGGGATGCCCTGATGTGCCGTATTTTCCCCTCGAGCCTTCATGATGTAGCACATAAGTGGTTCGAAAGGCTCCCCCACCGGTCGATCAAGAATTTCAAATCCCTAGCCAAACTCTTTATGGCCCGATTCATTACCAGTAGCTCCCATCCCAAAAAGATTGATGCTCTACTGATAATGAAGAAAATGCCTCAAGAGACCCTCCGAGAATACGCAAAGAGGTACTGGGAGTTATTCAATGAGATCGAGGACTGCGCGGAGGAGGTGGCAGTGGCCTCCTTCAAAATTGGGCTCCCTAATTCTTCCCTCCTCTACCAATTCCTGACGAAGAAGGAAGCTATGACCATTGACGACCTTATGGCCCGAATCGAGAAATACGCAAAGGTGGAAGATGTCACCCGCTCTAATACAGGAGAAAATGGTCGAGCTAAGCTCACTACCAAGGTAGGTGAGAAAACTAAGAACCAGAGGAAAGGAGGAAAGAACGGGGGCAAAAATGGCTCTAAAAACGGAGGGAACCAGGACGCATCGAAAGTATTCCAGGCGGTCAACACCGTCTTCAAAGAACCAATTTACAAGGTTCTCGCGAAGATCAAGGATGAGCCATTCATCAAGTGGCCCAGGAAGATGGGGCGAGATCCCTCGAAGAGGAACAATGCGTTGAGATGCGCTTTTCACAAAGAGGGAGGGCACAAGATCGAGCACTGCAAAGCTCTTAAGTCTCACCTCAAAGAATTGGCCCAGTCCGGGCATTTGAACGACTTTGTGGAGAAAAGGAAAGAGAAAGTGACTGCCAGGAGAGAGATGAGACCCGACAATATGCTGGAGGATGATACTGGACATGAGTTCACCGTAATTCATGGAGTATCTGACGTCGAGCAGATACAAGGGAACTCAGCTCGAATGGAGATGAAAAAACTTACAGCGGTAATGCAGGCCTTTCAAATCGATCCAGCAAAATCACAGTCAGGAAAGCGTCGACGAGCAGAGGACGTCAAATATAACAAGCATATTGTTTTCACAGATGAAGATTTGATGGGAGTAAGGACCACACATCATGATGCCCTGGTCATTACACTCAGGATAGCCAACTTTGAAATCGATAAGCTGCTCGTCGATCAAGGAAGCTCATCCAAAGTAATGTACCTCGACCTGTTCAGGAAATTGAGGTTGAGCGTCGCCAACCTAAAGGAAGCTACTGTACCTTTGGTCGGCTTCGCTGGGAAAATGACCATGCCCCTAGAAAAGATAGTGCTGCCAGTTCGTGCTGGGAATGTCTCCAAGATGATTGAGTTTTTGGTAGTTGACATCGAATCACCGTACCAGGCCATCCTCGGCAGAGGATGGCTTCATGCAATGAAGGCGGTCTCCTCAACCTACCATCAGAAGCTCAAGTATGTAACCGAGCGAGGAGTAATGGAGATCCATGGCGACCAAGCGATTGTGAGGAAGTGCTTCATAGCAGCCATCCGACCAAAGCCAGAGAAGAAGGCCGGTCAACCCAGCGAGAAAGTTGAAGAGGGTGTGATACCTTCTAAATAGCAACTAAAGTATGGAAGACCAGGAGTAGAGGAGACCAGGATCCTCCCCTCCGAGTGTGTCATCGAGGACCTGGTAGAAGTTATAGCCAAAGTTGGTGACTGTAGCAGAGTCTTCTTGATTGGAGCATCTCTCACGGATCAAGAACAGAAGGAGTTGACGACCCTTCTGAGACACAACGTAGATGTTTTCGCATGGGAACCATACGAGTTGCCTGGCATTAATCCTGATATGGTCTATCATCAGCTGCACGTTGACCCCACGTTCAAGCCAGTCACGCAGAAGGCATGAAGAACTGCACCTGAGAAGGCTAAAGCGGTCGAAAAGGAGGTCGAAAAACTGCTGGATGCAAGATCCATACGGGATGTACAATTCCCCAAGTGGTTGTCCAACCCAGTAGTAGTTTCGAAGAAAAATGGGAAGTGGAGAGTTTGCATCAACTTCACTGACCTCAACAAAGCATGCCCAAAGGATAGTTTCCCCCTCCCAAAGATAGACCAACTAGTAGATGCCACTGCAGCTCAAGAGCGAATGAGTTTCCTGGACGCATACTTAGGATATCACCAGATCCCCTTGTATGCCTCAGACCAGGATAAAACGACGTTCATCACGATGGTTGGGTTGTATTGCTACAAAGTCATGCCATTTGGGATCAAGAATGCAAGGGCAACCTACCAGCGGCTGGTCACAAAAATGTTCAAGGATCAAATGGGAGACACAATGGAGGTTTACATCGATAACATGCTCGTTAAGAGCAAGAAGAAGGAAAATCACCTCTCAGACCTGTCAAAGACCTTCGAAATCCTAAGGAAGTACCGAATGAAGCTCAATGCGAGCAAGTGTTCCTTCGGTGTCCAGTCAGGAAAATTTCTTGGATACTTAGTCAACAAGAGAGGCATAGAAGCTAATCCGGACCATATTGATGCAATCAACATGGTACAACCACCTCGAACAGTCCGGGAGGTGCAGAAGCTCACTGGAATGCTCGCTGCCTTAAATAGCTTCATTTCCAAATCCTCCGAGAAGTGCAAGCCTTTTTTTCAGCTTCTAAAAGGGAATAAACCAATAGAATGGAGCCCGGACTACTCGCGAGCATTGGATGAGCTCAAGTCTTACTTAAGCTCTCCACCGTTGCTTGTCATACCATAACCAATGGATTCTGTGTACCTATACCTCTCGGTATCCAGTCATACTGCCAGCTCGGTGTTAATATGCGAGGTCGAAGGAATCCAACACCCCGTTTACTACGCGAGCAAGACCTTATTAGACGTCGAGCAAAGGTACCTACCATTAGAGAAGCTCCGTTTTGCACTAGTGATAGCCTCGAGGAAACTGAAGCATTATTTTGAAGCTCATACTATCATCGTCCTTACATCGCACACCCTTAAGGCGATCCTAAGGAAAGCGGATTTGTCGGGAAGATTGTCTAAGTGGTCAGTCGAGCTTGGACGGTTCGACATCTAATTTCAACCAAGGACCGCTATCAAGGGTCAGATCCTCGCTGATTTCATAGACGAATTCACTGGCGAAGAACTCCCCGACCAACCTCAACCAACAAAGCAAAAAGAGAATCGAGCAACAGTGGAAACCTGGAAACTATTCGTTGATGGAGCTTCCAACTCAAAGGGGGCAGGCGTAGGCATCGTCCTCATCACCCCAGAAAACACCATCCTTAAGCAAGGAATCAGGCTTGGATTTGCAGCCTCCAACAACGAAGCAGAGTACGAAGCCCTAATAGCCGGTCTCCAAAAGGCGCAAATTTTGGGAGCAAAACGTTTACAAGTGTTCGGCAATTTTTAACTAGTCTCCAATCAGATAAGTGGAGATTACAACGCGAAGGATGAAAGGATGGCAACCTACCTCGCCCTGGTGAGGAAAATAATGACGAGCTTTAAGGAGATCAACATCCAGCAGTTTCCCAGAGGGCAAAACAGTCATGCCGATGCCTTAGCAGCCCTAAGCTCGGCAGTTGATTCTAGTCTTAAAAGGGTCATTCCCATCGATTTCCTCATTTGTCCAAGCATTAACCACAACAGCAAGCTGCCAAATGTGGAATAAATACTCCAGGTGGGATCAACCCCCAGTTGGATGGACCCCTTAAGAGACTATTTAAAGGAGGGCACGCTCCCCGAGGATAAGAAAATCGCCCACCAGATAAGAGTCAAAGATGCTCTCTTTCACTTATCTACAGGAGGCGACTTGTATAATAAGTCCTTCTCCGATCCCTACCTTAGATGTGTCCACCCAGGCGATGTCAAGCAAGTGTTGTGCGAGCTTCACGAAGGAATCTGTGGAAGTCATGTCGGAGGAAGGTCTTTAGCCTTTCGAGCAGTGAAGGAAGGCTATTGGTGGCCATATATGCAAAAGGACTCTGCAGTATATGTCCGCAAATGCCAGAAATGCCAGCTTCACGCTCCAATGGTCCACTAACCAGCAAGTGACCTAAAATCCCTGACAAGCCCGTGGCCCTTCGCCTAATGGGGGATGGACATCGTGGGACCACTACCCACTGCTGCCGACAATCGTAAATACTTGTTGGTTACAACTGACTACTTCACCAAATGGATCGAGGCAGAACCATTGGCAAACATTCGAGACGCTGAGATGATAAGATTCATATGGAGGAATATAATCACTCGATTCGGAATCCCCAGAACCATCATGACTGATAATGGGACACAATTCGAGAGTGGCCCCTTTCAAGACTTCTGTAACGAGCACGGGATCAGGCACAACTTTAGTTCAGTGGCCTACCCTCAGAGCAATGGGCAAGCAGAAGCTTCTAACAAAACTATGATCGATGGATTGAATAAGCGACTAGAGCGATCCAAGGGCGCATGGGCAACCGAGCTACCCCATGTCCTATGGGCATACTGAACAACTCCTCGGCGAGCAATAGGAGAAACCCCATTTTCACTAACATATGGCATGGAAGCAGTCATTCCACTAGAAGCGGGCTTGCCAATAATGAGATCCGACCTTGTCGACCAAGGCCAGAATGATGGGGCGTTGCTCGCTGAACTCGACCTCGCCGACGAGCGTAAAGAACTGGCCCTGGTGAAGCTTGCGAGCTATTAGCAACAGCTCGCAAGGCATTACCACAAAAGGGTTAACCCAAGAAGATTCCAAGTTGGGGACTATGTTCTAAGGAAAATCCTGGACAACACAGTAAGGTCATCAGACAACAAGCTAGGCCCAAACTGGGAAGGACCCTTTAAAGTAACTAGGGATGACCTGCAAGGTGCATAGCATTTGGAAACAATGGAGGGCAGAGAGATACCACGAGCATGGAATGCAGCTAATCTCAAGAAATTCTATTTTTAAATTCTCTTATATTTGTTATGTGAAAGGAATAGTTCATTCCCCTTATTACTAATGAAATCAGTAAACTGCATTTTATCACACATCTTTTTCCAAATCACAGGCACAATGGTCGATATAGCAGGGGAATACCCCTCCTCAGGTCATCGTCATGAAACACGAAAGACCTCTTAGACTTGCCTTTGGCAATATATAAAGCCCTACAGAGGATTCTTAGGCAATGCGACCAGATTTTATACTGGCCATCAAACCTACTTTGGTTGAGCAAAATCCTGATCGGATGAAGACATCCAATACCAGGTGTGTCCTCTCCAATTACCCTACTTAGGCCTAAGGGAGTGTGATGACACAACCTAAAAGGTAAAATGGGGAATAATGGTATTTTGGTATTATATTGGACTGGGGGACACTTGCATGGCAAAATAAAAAGGATTACGAAGCAGCAAGAATATAAAAAGATTAGATGAACACGTTTAGTCCGCAAAATCATCCAAAACACGAAATTTTCATTGATCTCTTATATTTACAACAGTGATAATACATGTTTAGTCAGCGAAGCTCGCCCAAAGCATTTACATTATCAAAAAAGACAAAAGAATAACAACTGGTTATATTTACAACAAAGATAATACACGTTTAGTCGACGAAGCTCGCCCAAAGCGTTTACATTATCAAAAGAAAAAACTTGCAAGAAATTCAAGAAGGAGGAAGCCTCCGAACAAGATAGTCTGCCACCCTAGCTCTTCGTCCATCATCAGGAGCAGGGACCAGCTCTTCCACAACTTCATCTGCGTCCAACTCTAACAGTTGCCGAGGAATAGCATCAATAGGGATCCATCTATCATCCCTCCTGAATGGATTGGGCATAAGAGTGGAGGAGGACATCTCGTGACGATACCATAACACTGAGTTCCTCGGGACCTGGAGTTCTTTCAAGGCACTCAACCACCATCTGATGAAAGAAAGTTCTTCAAACTCGGATAGTCTTGTGGGAGCATCTAGCCAACCTTGATCATAACCGTCAGCCCATGCTTGTCGAGGACCCTTCTTGAATAAATGCCGCAATCGAGTAACGTCCCTTTGAAGCCCAACAGTAGTTACATATGCTCGGCGGACATCATCACGGAGCTCTTCCATCTCCTTATCCCGCTGTTCTTCTGCTTCCCTGTTCCTGCCCCTGGTTCTCCTACCATCTCGCGGGAGGGGAGGACGAGTGGAACCTCGGGGCATAGGAGGAGTATGTCCAGCTCGCGAAGACGAGGGGCCTTGCAGAATCGCTGAAACAGTGCTCGGAGCATGCTCTCTAAGTTACACGACTTTCCTCCTCAGGTTTTCATTCTCCTGCTGCAGGAATTCCCCAACTTGATTTATCTCGGTGGCCTCTAGCAACCTTGCTCTCAGTACATTGACTTCCTCTTGTACAGAGGCACCAATTCCTTCCATCTCCTGGAGCCTATCCTTCAGCTTAGCCACTAGCTCGGACTGCTCCTTATATTTTTTATTCCTTGACCTAAGAGACTTGCAAAGCCTAACAAAGGCCTGACGAACCTGAGGACTGGCATTGGGACCAAGAGTCCTGCCCAATTGAGATGTGGCAGGAATATAGTCTTCTACATCAGTCAACTACAAGACATAAAAGGGCAAGGGAAAGAGAAATTAATCAATGCATTGGAAAAAGAAGCCTTTTATTTCATTAATGAAGGTCAAGTACATCGAGCAGGAAATGGAAAAATTACAAGAAAAAGTACAAAAATAGTCCTAAGGGAGGATTAATGTAATACCCCGTATTTTGTGATATTTATTTATGGGATTAATTAAATTAAATGTGAATTAATTGGGAATTAATCCGGGTAAAATACTAGCGAGGTGCGAGTTAGTATTTGATTTTAATGTGTATATATGGCTATATATGAATATTGAATTATGAAATTTATCGTGAGATTGAAATACGGCAATTTGGAAATTTTGTTGGGAGGCGTGTGACAGTCGCGTCAGGAATATAATTATTTTAATTAAAAAGTGAATTTTATCTCCATTAATCGTATGGTCATTTTGAGTGCGCCAACACGTCCGAAAGGGTTGAAATAGTCAGAAAACACTAGCCGGGGGTTTAGTTTGGGTCCCGAGGCATTTTTAGGCCATACCGGCAACATAAAAGGGTAGTTTCGCAATTTTTAATTTTTGGGAATTAAAACCAACGAAACTTGGGAATTAAAAATCTGATTTGGTAATTACCCACTAAACCCACTAATAACCAAATGGGCTACGGGGGTTATTGGAATTAGTTCCAATAGGTTCCTAAGGAAAACCCTAGCCACCATTATCACCTTAGAGAAGAAGACTTGTAGAGAGAGAGAGAGAGGAGAATTCTGCAGAGAGAGAGAGAGTCATTCATCAATTCGACATCAAAATCAGAGATATACATAAGGTAAGTGGTTTAATTTCATTATTTGCAAAAAATGCTTCTTCCATGCGTAGGAAATTGATTAAATTGTATTGTTTTTGGGAGACTGATGAAAACCCATTAAATTGGAATTAGAAACTTGTATTTTGATGAGGAATTGCATATAGAATTGTGTGTAGGTAATTAATCTGATGATTATATATTTTGGATGAAACAAAAACGGATTTAATTAGGCTCATTGGGGATTCAAGAATTTCTAGGGTTAATGTTCTTGAAATTTGGGAAAAATGTATAGATTTGATATTTGGATGAGGTTTAGAATGAACTAACCCCACCAAAACACGTTAGTATGTGACCTAAGTATGTTTAGGGACGATTAGAAACCTTGAACAATTGTTGGATTGATGTTTCGATGAGTTTAGAGAGGAAGAAAAGTTGGAAAAACGAAATAGGGAAAATCTGGGCTCGAATTTGGCCACTCGTTAGAAGACCTGCCCAGGTCGTTCGAACGAGCTCGTTCGAACGAGCTTCTAACGAGTTGACCTTTGACTTCTAACGAGGGTGATGTTCGTTCGATGCCTTTCGTTCGAACGAGATCTCGTTAGAAAGACCACTTCGTTCGAACGAACTCTCGTTCGAACAGCCTCGTTCAAACGAGACTTCTAACGAGCTGACAGTTTAGGCTTTTTAGCCTGTTTTGATCCCGAGTGGCACATAACCTTGTTTATATGTAGAGATAACACTTCCTTGATGATTAATTGTTACATTTGGCATATTTGGGATATTATGAGGAGTAAAACCTAGAAGTGTAGTTTGAACCAAAGGAAAATTATGAATTAGGACGTTAGTGCCTATTACGATGCGGGAATTATTGACGGCCTAAATAATTAAATTAACCGGAAACATATAAATTGTGTAACATTATAAGTTGGAATGAGAATGAGAAGTGTACGACCAATAAATTATGGTGATTACTAAGATGTGTTCATACTTAGTATATGTATATGATTTTATGTGTATGACATACCTACCATACTTGCTATCACGGGAGGTTTGCGTTCGCTTAGGGCCATCTGTCCTTGTGTGCCTACAGGGGGGATTTAGATTGGTACCTTGAGAACATAGGTCAAAGAAGGACTTATTGGGTTGTTAATAAGTCTACTGATCGTGGGAGCGTAGGTATGTGCGTGACCCATGTGATGTGACTGTGTTCGCCTCCATTGTTTGTGATTGTTGTTATCTGAGAACGATTCCTGAGAGATTCGGAATGCGTGATCCTTATGTACGTGATGTACCGGGATTGATAGCAGAGTATGTGCGCACCGCAGCTTAGTATCGGGGTGCTTGTATTGTATATTGATGACGTGAATAATATACACTTAATTAATGAGAACTTTCATATGGTATTGTGCGTAAATACAGAAACGCTTTGAGAAAATGTAAAGTGGCAACTTGTATTGTATTGTATGGCTAATAATTGAGAACCTGAATTTTAGTAAAACCTCTATTAAATTGATAACGTTAGAATGTATAATGGGAACCGAGTAGAAAAGTTAGACTTTATGTCAGTTTAGTTAGAGGTGAATATCACTTAGATGGGTGCTATACGTTAGGAGTGCACAATTAGTCGAGAGGTGAGTATTTCATGTGAGTGCACGTCCTAAAATGTATTTTGCATTTGTTGTTTTAAATGTTATTAAAGCACTTGCTATTTTTAAATCCTCTCCACATTCGGGCTCTGACCCGTTTGCTTTCAAATCTACTTTTTGTAAAAACAATTTTAGGTGCCCAACCACAAGGACACCATGCTTAGGATTCTCATTCAGGTGACGAGCTATAGCTGTTTTTGGAAGTTATAGGGTCTTACTAGTAGACGCTTCTTTTATCTTGACTCCATATTCAGGATTCACCACTTGTAGGGTATGTTGCCCATTTCTAGTAGAGACATTTCCTATTTCAGATTTTCAGACTATTTGGCATGTAATTAATTCGGAATACTTCGTTTTATTCATTTTAGTGATGGGATTGTTGTGAGGAGTTTTCCTCCGGACTTGGTATTATTTATTGGTTATTATATTTCTTCATTATGGTGAATGGTTATGTTATTCTTTCATTATTCTTGCACTATATGTTAATCAGACTTAAATTAAAATTTGACATCTTACTTTTTAAATACTAGGTGGTTAGTAATCTTTAAAATGTTTTCGACAGTGATGCTATTAACTGAACCAACTTGGCATTTTGTATTAATTTAATAAAGGAGTAGCTACCCGGTATTTAATTAGTCGGGGTGTCACAGGTGGTATCAGTGCATCAGGTTCTAGTGTCTTTTAGGATCTGTATGGCATATTATGTTTCCGCTGAGCTTTCTTTGATGTAGAGCCCTATATTTTAGGACTGTTGTATTCTTTTGTATATGCTATGTTCTTCAGCTATTTTAAGTTTATAACTGCAAACTTATAAACTTTTTCACGTTTCAGATGCCTCCGAGACGTGCTCCGAAGGATAGATGTGCCCAGGCCGATCAGCTAGCAGCTCCGGCACAGGGTACTATGAATGCCAAGGAAGTAGCCACCATTGTTGCTCAGGCGGTGAATGCCACGATAGAGGTGATACATCAGGCTCCACCCCAGGTTCAGGCAGTGGCGCCAGTACCAGCACAACTTCCCTCTGCATGGTATAGGGTGAGGGATGCTTTTCAGAAGGCGCATCCCCCTGAGTTCTCTGGTAGCTCCGATATTGTCACAGTTAGCCAATGGAAGAAAGACATCCAGCGCCATCTCCGTATGTATGAGTGCACTGATTAGGCATAAATTCTTCCCAATTTATCCCCTAATTTCGGTACTTTAATCACCTCGAACAACGTAATTGGATTGACTTTATCTCATAATCTTTCTATTGACTTATCCTAACAAGTACACCGAGTTTCTGGTATTTCGTTATGATTTTACAGGTATCTAATGTCAAGAAATGGAAGAAGGAAACCGGAAGAATAGAAAAAGTCAACAAGAAAAGTCAAAAGGGCAAAAGAGTCATTTCTACCCAGAATCCGGATGAGGTACCTAAAGAGAGTTGAAGGTATCATCCTCAGAAGCACCTAGGAAGAAACGGCACCTCAATCAGATACCCGGAGCAAAAGATATGGACAGTCAAAGTTTGGAGGAAAAGTCAAATAGGCAGACCGGTCCGCCCTCAACCCGGACCGGTCCGCTGTGCAAACTCCAGAGGACTGCGAACCGAAGGAAAACCGAAGAGCACAAAAAAATAAAAGAACCAATCCGCCCCGGACCGGTCCGCCTGGAAAATAAAAGAACCGATCCGCTTTAGAAGCGGACCGGTCCGCCCATCGAGATTTGTTTTCTGATTCTCCTCTAAAGACTCCGACTTATACTCAACTTCTTGGAATTTCATGTAGGGTATAAAAACCTGAATTATTTTCGTTGAAAAGGAGGATAGAACGTGGGGAGTTAATTTTAATTTCTCATTTTCTTCCACAAACCCTAGTTGTAGATAGAATTTCCAGTTTTATTCAAGGATTGAAGGTTTATTCCAAGTTTGTGTGATCACCAATTTTATTTATTGCTGCGATTGTTCCTTGGGTAATTTTAGTAAGTTGTTTCTTCTTTGTGATTCTATTTTACAGTATTCCATCAATTGTCCTTAGATTAATCATGAACTCTTGCATGTTAAACACTGTTTTCATCATTTTCGGTATGTCCGGCTAGATTTCCAAGGTCGGGTTACATGAACCCAACCTGATGTGGTCATTGCACGTATAAAGTTAATCCTCTGAATTTAGTAATTAATTTTGACCGTATTGCGTAGGGACACAACAATTGTAGGTCTAAATATCTCGTTTGCCCCTGGGTAACCGGGATGATTGAGAATACAATTCGAGTGTCGTTATCGTGATACTGATTTACTCGTCCTTTGATTAAGTATGACGTGGGCTTGAACCTCGTATATGTAATGCTTGGGAGTACTAAATTCCGGGTCAAATTAATTAGATAAATTTACGATTAATATTATACTGCAATACACTAGGGTTGGGGGATTGTATTCCCGTCCTAATTTTCATCATCTCATTTAAAAGTTCAATTCAATCCTTCATTCTTAATCTAGGTCATTTAGTTAGCTGCATTTTTCACCATACTTTCATAATTGCTTTTAGTGTAATTAAATCCCAAAAAAAAAACCAAATCAAATCTTTTTTCTTTCTTTTTAGAGTCATCGTTAGGATTCCTCCGTCCTTTTCCATCGTCACAACTCTCGTTGTCCTTTTTCCCTGAGGATCGATACCCGACTTGTCGGATTATTACTTGAAGGACAGGCTTGCACTTGAGCCTAGAGATTACACACTTTAGAGACACATTCTGAGTCGTGTCATGCACCGATGTGCAAAAGCAGTTATTGGCTTCCTTTAAGCTGGTGGGACCCGCGTTGCAGTGGTGGGAGTCCACTACAACTTTGGAGGAGAGGGACACGATCCCTATTCAGATGTTCTGGGAGCGGTTCGACCGCAAGTACTTTCCACCCGCAGTGCATACTGAGATGAGGCAAAAATTGCTGAACCTGAAGCAGGAGAATTTGACTGTAGCAGAGTATGAGGAGGAGTTTATGAGACTTCTCACTATTGTGCCAGATGAGGCACCTACTGAGAGCAAGAAGATTATGTTGTTTGTCGACGGGTTAGCTTGGAGGACCCGTCAGCATCTTATTGGGAACATATCCCTGAGTACTTTCACTGATGTACTCAATGCCGCATTGCTACATTTCCAGGATCACCGCTTCCATCTTCAGGGAAGCAAGAGAGCAGGAGAGTCCAACCAACAGGGCAGGACCGGGGGTAATGGTGCTAGTGGAGCACCATCTCATGGACAGACTCGTCAGCACGAGCAGAGTTCCCATCAGGGGGACCCTGCTAAGAGATTCCGTTCAGGTGATTCCAGGCAGGGATATGGGGGTTATAGGCAGGGCCAACATCGACAGCAGGGTCAGCATCAGGGCCAGCAGGGTCATAATGGTCAACAACAGTAGTTTCACCAGGGTCAGCAGGGCCAGGGCAGAAATGGTAACGGTCACCAGGGCCGTGGTCAGCATGGACAACGAGGGGGAAACTTCTCGGGGAACTGTTATGTTTGTGGAAAGACTGGCCATAAACGCCAGGACTGTCCTGATAGGGGCAGGGCCCCGCAGTAGCAGTAGGGTGCTCGACCTGAGCCACAGAGGCCACTTTTTCCACCTTCCCTCCCAGCTCCAGCCCAGGTGCCAGCCCTACCAGCCATTCCAGCAGCTCCAGTGCAGCAGGGGCAGTTACTGTATGGACGTGTCTATAACGTCCACCAGGCAGCAGCTCTACAGGCACCACCCGCGATTGAGGGTATATTTCCTATCCATGGTACTATGGGTCGGGTTTTGTTTAATAAGGGGGCAACGCATTGCTTTATAGCTACACATTTTGCGAAGGCCTTAGGGTTGTTAGCCATAGCAGAGAGCACAGTGACTTGTGTGGACTCACCATTGGGGAGTGGGTCACTTATTTTCTTTATATACCGGGGAGTGGGGGTAGAGATTGGTAGTTTGGTATTACCTGCTGATATGTTGGTATTAAATATGCATGTGCACGATGTGATTATCGGTATGGATTGGCTCGCAGCTCATAGAGCCATGATTGATTGCTTCGGTGGGAGCATTGTTTTTGCCATTCCGGGGCAAGAGATATTTGTAGTGGCGATGCCTCGCCCAGAGGGAGGCTCGACCGCTCATTTGTATTACATAGAGGAGGATACCTCTAATGAGGTTGTGATCCCTTTAGATTCGATCCCAGTTGTCAGGGAGTATTCCGATGTGTTTCAGGAGATACCATGCCTACCCCCCAGTCGAGAGATAGACTTTGTCATAGACTTATTACCAGATACGAGACCTATAGCACGCGCACCATACCGTATGGCTCCGGCAGAGATGCGAGAGCTACGAGATCAGATAGAGCAGCTGTTAGGTCAGGGCTTTATTCTCAGGAGTACCTCACCTTGGGGCGCTCTTATTTTGTTTGTAAAGAAGAGAGATGGTTCCCTGAGATTGTGTGTGGACTACCGGGAGTTGACCAAGGTCACGATACGGAATAAGTATCCGTTGCCTCGAATCGATGACCTATTCGACCAGTTGAGAGGAGCTTCTTTCTTCTCGAAGATTGATTTGCGATCGGGATACCATCAGGTGCGTATCAGGGAAGATGATGTCTCGAAGACCGCGTTTTTAACGAGATATGGTTCCTACGAGTTTCGGGTTATGCCTTTTGGCTTGACCAACGCTCCAGCCGTGTTTATGGACTTGATGAATAGGGTGTTCAGAGAGTTCCTTGATCAGTTCGTCATTCTCTTCATTGGTGATATTCTGGTTTACTCCCAGACAGAGGAAGAGCACGCCGAGCATTTGAGGCATGTTTTGCAGACGCTAGTCAGAACGAGCTGTATGCAAAGTTTGAGAAGTGCGGGTTTTGGATGAAGGAGGTTCAGTTTTTGGGACACATTATTTCCGACCGGGGAATATCTGTTGATCTGGGGAAGGTATCCGCGGTGAGGGAGTGGGGACAGCCCACGACACCGACTGAGATTCGTAGTTTCTTGAGGCTAGCAGGATACTACAGGAGTTTTATTCGTGGTTTCTCCAAAATAGCAGGTCCTTTGACACATCTGACTCGTAAAGGTGTGCCGTTCATTTGGAGTGATGCCTGTCAGTTGGCATTTGATGAGTTGAAGGACAAGTTGACCTCAACACCTGTGTTAGCATTGCCGAGACAGGGAGTTGAGTATCTGGTTTACACCGATGCGTCCTTACAAGGACTTGGAGGTGTATTGCAGCAGGAGAGTCAGGCCATAGCTTATGATTCCCATAAGCTTAAGCCTCACGAGAAGAATTACCCCACTCATGATTTGGAGTTAGCGGCAGTGGTATTTTCCCTACGAATTTGGAGACATTACCTTTTGTGGGAGAAGTTTCGATTGTTCACGGACTACAAGTCCCTACAGTACCTGTTCACACAGAAGGAGTTGAATATGCGGCAACGAAGGTGGCTTGAGTTTGTAAAAGACTATCAGTTTGACATCCAATATCACCCGGGGTAGGCTAACGTGGTAGCAGACGCGTTGAGCCGTAGGCCAGTAGATGAGGTGATAGGGGTGTGGAAAGCCAAATGGAAGGAGTTGGGACACCAGGAAGCAGTGGCCCGATCGTTCATGTCTATGATGACCGTTACACCGCAGATTGTCACGAAGGTGGTAAAGGCACAGGCAAATGACCCGTTCTGTCAGGAGCAGATCGTTCGATTACTAGCAGAGGGAGCCGAGTCCTATACCGTTGTTTCAGATGGGGGGTTACGCTTCAATGGGAGATTGGTAGTTTCGAAAGGGGAGGAATTACGACATGAGGTGATGGCAGAGTCGCACGGCTCACGGTTCGCGGTACATCCCGAAGGGGACAAAATGTACCAAGACATGAGACGACAGTATTGGTGGAGCGGTATGAAGAGAGATATTGTCGTGTTTGTTTCTAGATGCGCCACGTGTCAGTTGGTAAAAGTGGACCATCAGAGACCGACAGGACTTCTACAACCATTGGAGGTCCCGATGTGGATGTGGGAGAGCATATCCATGGATTTTATCACGGGGTTGCCTACGTCTCAGAGGGGTCACGACTCCGTTTGGGTAATTGTGGACAGGTTGTCCAAAGTTGCTCATTTTCTACCCGTAAGGACCGAATACACTACGGGACAGTATGCCCACCTCTTTATTGCAGAGATAGTGAGACGTCACGGTGTACCCCTAAATATCGTGTCTGACAGAGACAAGATATTTGTCTCACGGTTTTGGGAGAGTTTTCAGGAGGCCATGGGCACAGAATTGCGGTTGAGTACGGCTTATCATCCACAGACCGATGGATAAATCGAGCGTACAAACCAGATGTTGGAGGACATGCTGCGTATGTGCATCATTGATTTTGGGGGTGGATGGGAGAAGTATCTTCCACTGGTGGAGTTTTCTTACAACAACTCCTACCAGTTCACCATTGGCATGGCTCCATTGAGGCGTTGTACGGTAGACCTTATCGTTCCCCAGCATGTTGGTTGGAGGTGGGGGACAGCAAACTACTTGGGCCGGAAGTGATTCAGGATACTTCGGCAAGGAGAGAGCTGATACGGAGTCGCATTCGGGTAGCTCAAGACCGGCAGAAGAGCTATGTCGATGCGAAGAGGTCCTTCAGGGAATTTGAAGTGGGAGACCAGGTTTTACTCAGAGTATCTCCTATGAAGGGGATTATGCAATTCGGTAAGAAGGGGAATTTGGCACCAAGGTATGTGGGGCCATTTCCTATTATTGAGCGGATTGGACCGGTTGCGTATAGACTTGGATTACCGGAGCATTTGCATCGGATTCATGATGTGTTTCATATTTCCTCGCTAAGGAAATATCTTAGAGACGATTTGTCTCATTCTCACATTGCTTTGGAGGACATCGATCTCCAGACTGATAGCTCCTATGAGGAGGGGCCGATTGCTATTTTGGACCGAAGTGAGAGGAAACTGCGGTCAAAGATAGTTCCGTTAGTGCGTGTTCAGTGGCGACATCATAATGTCGAGGAATCCACATGGGAGCGTGAGGATGAGATGCGCGAACGTTATCCAGAGTTGTTCTTACCAGGTACTTTCTAGTTCCGAATTTCGGGACGAAATTCAGTTATTAGGGGGGAAGTATGTAATACCCCGTATTTTTGTGATATTTATTTATGGGATTAATTAAATTAAATGTGAATTAATTGGGAATTAATCCGGGTAAAATACTAGCGAGATGCGAGTTAGTATTTGATTTTAATGTGTATATATGGCTATATATGAATATTTAATTATGAAATTTGTCGTGAGATTGAAATACGGCAATTTGGAAATTTTATTAGACGCGTGTGACAGTCGCGTCAGGAATATAATTATTTTAATTAAAAAGTGAATTTTATTTCCATTAACCGTATGGTCATTTTGAGTATGCCAATGCGTCCGAAAGGGTCGAACTAGTCAGAAAACACTAGCAAGGGGTTTAGTTTGGGTCCCGAGGCATTTTTAGGCCATACCGACAACGTAAAAGGGTAGTTTGGTAATTTTTAATTTTTGGGAATTAAAACCAACGAAAATTGGGAATTAAAAATTTGATTTGGTAATTACCCACTAAACCCACTGATAACCAAATGGGCTATGGGGGTTATTGGAATTAGTTCCAAAAGGTTCCTAAGGAAAACCCTAGCCACCATTGTCACCTTGGAGAAGAAGACTTGTAGAGAGAGAGAGAGAGGAGAATTCTGCAGAGAGAGAGAGAGTCATTCATCAATTCGACATCAAAATCAGAGATATACATAAGGCAAGTGGTTTAATTTCATTATTTACAGAAAATGCTTCTTCCATGCGTAGGAAATTGATTAAATTGTATTGTTTTTAGGAGACTGATGAAAACCCATTAAATTGGAATTAGAAACTTGTATTTTGATGAGGAATTGCATATAGAATTGTGTGTAGGTAATTAATCTGATGATTATATATTTTGGATGAAACAAAAACGGATTTAATTAGGCTCATTGGGGATTCAAGAATTTCTAGGGTTCATGTTCTTGAAATTGGGGGAAAATGTATAGATTTGATATTTGGATGATGTTTAGAATGAATTAACCCCACCAAAACACGTTAGTATGTGACCTAAGTATGTTTAAGGACGATTAGAAACCTTGAACAATTGTTGGATTGATGTTTAGATGAGTTTAGAGAGGAAGAAAAGTGGGAAAAGTGAAATAGGGAAAATCTGGGCTCGAATCTGGCAACTCGTTAGAAGACCTGCCCAGGTCGTTCGAACGAGCTCGTTCGAACGAGCTTCTAACGAGTTGACCTTTGACTTCTAACGAGGGTGATGTTCATTCGATGCCTTTCATTCGAACGAGATCTCGTTAGAAATCCCATTTCGTTCGAACAAACTCTCGTTCGAACAGCCTCGTTCGAACGAGACTTCTAACGAGCTGACAGTTTAGGCTTTTTAGCCTGTTTTGATCCCGAGTGGCCCGTAACCTTGTTTATATGTAGAGATAACACTTCCTTGATGATTAATTGTTACATTTGGCATATTTGGGATATTATGAGGAGTAAAACCAAGAAGTGTAGTTTGAACCAAAGAGAAATTATGAATTAGGACGCGAGTGCCTATTACGATGCGAGAATTATTGACGGCCTAAATAATTGAATTAACCAGAAACATATAAATTGTGTAACATTATAAGTTGGTATGAGAATCAGAAGTTTACCACAAATAAATTATGGTGATTACTTATATGTGTGCATACTTAGTATATGTATATGATTTTATGTGTATGACATACCTACCATACTTCCTATCACGGGAGGTTTGCGTTCGCTTAGGTCCATCTATGCTTGTGTGCCTACGGGGGGATTTAGATTGGTACCTCGAGAACATAGGTCAAAGAAGGACTTATTGGGTTGTTAATAAGTCTACTGATCGTGGGAGCATAGGTATGTGCGTGACCCATGTGATGTGACTGTGTTCGCCTCCATTGTTTGTGATTGTTGTTATCTGAGAACTATTCCTGAGAGATTCGGAATGCGTGATCCTTATGTACGTGATGTACCGGTATTGATAGCAGAGTATGTGTGCACCGTAGCTTAGTCTCGGGGTGCTTGTATTGTATATTGATGACGTGAATAATATACACTTAATTAATGAGAACTTTCATATGGTATTGTGTGTAAATACGGAAACGCTTTGAGAAAATGTAAAGTGGCAACTTGTATTGTATTGTATGGATAATAATTGAGAACTTGAATTTTAGTAAAACCTCTATTAAATTGATAACGTTAGAATGTATAATGGGAACCGAGTAGAAAGGTTAGACTTTATGTCAGTTTAGTTAGAGGTGAATATCACTTAGATGGGTGCTATACGTTAGGAGTGCACAATTAGTCGAGAGGTGAGTATTTCATGTGAGTGCACGTCCTAACATGTATTTTTCATTTGTTGTTTTAGAGGTTATTAAAGCACTTGCGATTTTTAAATACTCTCCACATTCGGGCTCAGACCCGTTTGCTTTCAAATCTACTTTTTGTAAAAACCATTTTAGGTGCCCAGCCACAAGGACACCATGCTTAGGATTCTCATTCAGGTGACGAGCTGTAGATGTTTGTGGAAGTTACAGGGTCTTGCTAGTAGACGCTTCTTTCATCTTGACTCCATATTCAGGATTCATCAGTTGTAGGGCATGTTGCCCATTTCTAGTAGAGACATTTCCTATTTCAGATTTTTAGACTATTTGGCATGTAATTAATTCGGAATACTTCGTTTTATTCATTTCAGTGATGGGATTATTGTGAGGAGTTTTCCTCCGGACTTGGTATTATTTATTGGTTATTATATTTCTTCATTATGGTGAATGGTTATGTTATTATTTCATTATTCTTGCACTGTATGTTAATCAGACTTATATTAAAATTTGACATCTTACTTTTTAAATACTAGGTGGTTAGTAATCTTTAAAATGTTTTTGACAGTGATGCTATTAACTGAACCAACTAGGCTTTTTGTATTAATTTAATAAAGGAGTAGCTACCCGGTATTTAATTAGTCGGGGTGTCACAGGTGGTATCAGAGCATCAGGTTCTAGTGTCTTTTAGGATCCGTACGGCATATTATGTTTCCGCTGAGCTTTCTTTGATGTAGAGCCCTATATTTTAGGACTGCTGTATTCTTTTGTATATGCTACGTTCTTCAGCTATTTTAAGTTTATAACTGCAAACTTATAAACTTTTTCACGTTTCAGATGCCTCCGAGACGTGCTCCGAAGGATAGACGTGCCCAGGCCGATCAGCCAGCAGCTCCGGCACAGGGTACTATGAATGACAACGAAGTAGCCGCCATTGTTGCTCAGGCGGTGAATGCCGCGATAGCAGTGTTACAGCAGGCTCCACCCCAGGTTCAGACAGTGGCGCTAGTACCAGCACAGCTTCCCTCTGCCTGGTAGAGGGTGAGGGATGATTTTCAGAAGGCGCATCCCCCTGAGTTCTCTGGTAGCTCCGATATTGTCGCAGTTAGCCAATGGAAGAAAGACATCCAGCGGCATCTCCGTATGTATGAGTGCACCGATGTGCAAAAGCAGTTATTGGCTTCCTTTAAGCTGGTGGGACCCGCGTTGCAGTGGTGGGAGTCCACTACCACTTTGGAGGAGAGGGACACGATCCCTATTCAGATGTTCTGGGAGCGGTTCGACCGCAAGTACTTTCCACCCGCAGTGCAGACTGAGATGAGGCGGAAATTACTGAACCTGAAGCAGGAGAATTTGACTGTAGCAGAGTATGAGGAGGAGTTTACGAGACTTCTCACTATTGTGCCAGATGAGACACCTACTGAGAGCAAGAAGATTATGTTGTTTGTCGACGGGTTAGCTTGGAGGATCCGTCAGCATCTTATTGGGAATATATCCCTGAGTACTTTCAC
Organism: Sambucus nigra; assembly: GCA_949130495.1. NCBI lineage: Eukaryota > Viridiplantae > Streptophyta > Magnoliopsida > Dipsacales > Adoxaceae > Sambucus > Sambucus nigra. The sequence continues at coordinate 3,417,363 of OX422213.1, forward strand.
TGATGTACTCAATGCCGCATTGCTACATTGCCTGGATCACCGCTTCCATCTTCAGGGAAGCAAGAGAGCAGGAGAGTCCAGCCAGCAGGGCAGGACCGGGGGTAATGGTGCTAGTGGAGCACCATCTCATGGACAGACTCGTCAGCACGAGCAGAGTTCCCATCAGGGGGACCCTGCTAAGCGATTCCGTTTAGGTGATTCCAGGCAGAGATATGGGGGTTATAGGCAGGGCCAGCAGGGCCAACATTGACAGCAGGGTCAGCATCAGGGCCAGCAGGGTCATAATGGTCAACAACAGTAGTTTCACCAGGGCCAGGGCATAAATGGTAACAGTCACCAGGGCCGTGGTCAGCATGGACAGCGAGGGGGAAACTTCTCGGGGAAGTGTTACGTTTGTGGCAAGACTGGCCATAAACGCCAGGACTGTCCTGATAGGGGCAGGGCCCCGCAGCAGCAGCAGGGTGCTCGACCTGAGCCACAGAGGCCACTTTTTCCACCTTCCCTCCCAGCTCCAGCCCAGGTGCCAGCCCTACCAGCCATTCCAGCAGCTCCAGTGCAGTAGGGGCAGTTACAGTATGGACGTGTCTATAACGTCCACCAGGCAGCATCTCCACAGGCACCACCCGCGATTGAGGGTATGTTTCCTATCCATGGTACTATGGGTCGGGTTTTGTTTGATACGGGGGCAACGCATTGCTTTATAGCTACACATTTTGCGAAGGCCTTAGGGTTGTTAGCCACAGCAGAGAGCTCAGTGACTTGTGTGGACTCACCATTGGGGAGTGGGTCACTTATTTTCTTTATATGCCGGGGAGTGGGGGTAGAGATTGGTAGTTTGGTATTACCTGCAGACATGTTGGTATTAGATATGCATGTGCACGATGTGATTATCGGCATGGATTGGCTTGCAGCTCATAAAGCCATGATTGATTGCTTCGATGGGAGCATTGTTTTTTCCATTCTGGGGAAATAGATGTTTGTAGTGGCGATGCCTCGCCCAGAGGGAGGCTCGACCGCTCATTTGTTATACATAGAGGAGGATACCTCTAAGGAGGTTGTGATCCCTTTAGATTCGATCCCAATTATCAGGGAGTATTCTGATGTGTTTCAGGAGATACCAGGCCTACCCCCCAGTCGAGAGATAGACTTTGTCATAGACTTATTGCCAGACATGAGACCTATAGCACGCGCACCGTACCGTATGGCTCCGGCAGAGATGCGACAGCTACGAGATCAGATAGAGCAACTGTTAGGTCAGGGCTTTATTCGCAGGAGTACCTCACCTTGGGGCACTCCAGTTTTATTTGTAAAGAAGAGAGATGGTTCACTGAGATTGTGTGTGGACTACCGGGAGTTGAACAAGGTCACGATACGGAATAAGTATCTGTTTCCTCGAATCGATGACCTATTCGACCAGTTGAGAGGAGCTTCTTTCTTCTCAAAGATTGATTTGCGATCGGGATACCATCAGTTGCGTATCAGGGAAGAGGATGTCTCGAAGACCGTATTTTTAACGAGATATGGTTCCTACGAGTTTTGGGTTATGCCTTTTGGTTTGACCAACGCTCCAGCCGTATTTATGGACTTGATGAATAGGGTGTTCAGAGAGTTCCTTGATCAGTTCGTTATTGTCTTCATTGATGATATTCTGGTTTACTCCCAGACAGAGGAGGAGCACGCCGAGCATTTGAGGCAAGTTTTGCAGACGCTACGTCAAAACGAGCTGTATGCAAAGTTTGAGAAGTGCGGGTTTTGGATGAAGGAGGTTCAGTTTTTGGGACACATTATTTCCGACCGGGGAATATCTGTTGATCCGGGGAAGGTATCCGCGGTGAGGGAGTGGGGACAGCCCACGACACCGACTGAGATTCTTAGTTTCTTGGGACTAACAGGATACTATAGGAGGTTTATTCGGGGTTTCTCCAAGATAGCAGGTCCTTTGACACATCTGACTCGTAAAGGTGTGCCGTTAATTTGGAATGATGCCTGTCAGTTGGCATTTGATGAGTTGAAGGACAAGTTGACCTCAGCACCTGTGTTAGCATTGTCGAGACCGGGAGTTGAGTATTTGGTTTACACCGATGCGTCCTTACAAGGACTTGGAGGTGTATTGCAGCAGGAGAGTCAGGCCATAGCTTATGCTTCCCGTAAGCTTAAGCCTCACGAGAAGAATTACCCCACTCATGATTTGGAGTTAGCCTCAGTGGTATTTTCCCTACGAATTTGGAGACATTACCTTTTGGGGGAGAAGTTTCGATTGTTCACGGACCACAAGTCCCTACAGTACCTATTCACACAGAAGGAGTTGAATATGCGGCAGCAAAGGTGGCTTGAGTTTGTAAAAGACTATCAGTTTGACATCCAATATCACCCGGGGAAGGCTAACGTGGTAGCAGACGCGTTGAGCCGTAGGCCAGTAGATGAGGTGGCAGGGGTGTGGAAAGCCAAATGGAAGGAGTTGGAACACCAGAAAGCAGTGGCCCGATCGTTCATGTCTGTGATGACCGTTACACCGCAGATTGTCACGAAGGTGGTAAAGGCACAGGAAAATGACCCGTTCTGTCAGGAGCAGATCGTTCGATTACTAGCAGAGGGAGCCGAGTCCTATACCGTTGGTTTAGACGGGGGGTTACGCTTCAATGGGATATTCGTAGTTCCGAAAGGGGAGGAATTGCGACATGAGGTAATGGTAGAGTCGAACGGCTCACGGTTCGCGGTACATCCCGGAGGGGATAAAATGTACCAAGACATGAGACGAAAGTATTGGTGGAGCGGTATGAAGAGAGATATTGCCGTGTTTGTTTCTAGATGCGCCATGTGTCAGTTGGTAAAAGTGGACCATCAGAGACCGACAGGACTTCTACAGCCATTGGAGGTCCCGATGTGGATGTGGGAGAGCATATCCATGGATTTTATCACGGGGTTGCCTACGTCTCAGAGGGGTCACGACTCCGTTTGGGTAATTGTGGACTGGTTATTCAAAGTCTCTCATTTTCTACCCGTAAGGACCGACTACACTACGGGACAGTATGCCCACCTCTTTATTGCAGAGATAGTGGGACTTCACGGTGTACCCCTAAATATTGTGTCTGACAGAGATAAGATATTTGTCTCACAGTTTTGGGAGAGTTTTCAGGAGGCCATGGGCACGGAATTTCCGTTGAGTACGGCTTATCATTCACAAACCGATGGACAAACCGAGCGTACAAACCAGATGTTGGAGGACATGCTGTGTATGTGCATCATTGATTTTGGGGGTGGATGGGAGCAGTATCTTCCACTGGTGGAGTTTGCTTACAACAACTCCTACCAGTTCACCATTGGCATGGCTCCATTTGAGTATTTGTACGGTAGACCTTGTGGTTCCCCAGCATGTTGGTTGGAGGTGGGGGACAACAAACTACTTGGGCCGGAAGTGATTCAGGATACTTCGACAAGGATAGAGCTGATACAGAGTCACATTCGGGTAGCTCAAGACCGACAGAAGAGCTATGCCGATGCGAAGAGGTCCTTCAGGAAATTTGAAGTGGGAGACCAGGTTTTACTCAGAGTATCTCCTATGAGGGGATTATGCGATTCGGGAAGAAGGGGAAGTTGGCACCGAGGTATGTGGGGCCATTTCCTATTATTGAGCGGATTGGACCAGTTGCGTATAGACTTGGATTATCGGAGCATTTGCATCGGATTCATGATGTGTTTCATATTTCCTCGCTAAGGAAATATCTTAGAGACGATTTGGCTCATTCTCACATTGCTTTGGAGGACATCGATCTCCAGCCTGATAGCTCCTACGAGGAGGGGCCGATTGCTATTTTGGACCGAAGTGAGAAGAAACTGCGGTCAAATATAGTTCCGTTAGTGCGTGTTCAGTGGCGACATCATAATGTCGAGGAATCCACATGGGAGCGCGAGGATGAGATGCACGAACGTTATCCAGAGTTGTTCTTACCAGGTACTTTCTAGTTTCGAATTTTGGGACGAAGTTCAGTTATTAGGGGGGAAGTATGTAATACCCCGTATATTTGTGATATTTATTTATGGGATTAATTAAATTAAATGTGAATTAATTGGGAATTAATCCGGGTAAAATACTAGCGAGATGCGAGTTAGTATTTGATTTTAATGTGTATATATGTCTATATATGAATATTGAATTATGAAATTTATCGTGAGATTGAAATACGGCATTTTGGAAATTTTGTTGGGACGCGTGTGACAGTCGCGTCAGGAATATAATTATTTTAATTAAAAAGTGAATTTTATTTCCATTAACCGTATGGTCATTTTGAGGGCGCCAACGCATCCGGAAGGGTCGAAATAGTCAGAAAACATTAGCCGGGGGTTTAGTTTGGGTCCCGAGGCATTTTTAGGCCATACCGGCAACGTAAAAGGGTAGTTTGGTAATTTTTAATTTTTGGGAATTAAAACCAACGAAAATTGGGAATTAAAAATATGATTTGGTAATTACCCACTAAACCCACTAATAACCAAATGGGCTACGGGGGTTATTGGAATTAGTTCCAAAAGATTCCTAAGGAAAACCCCAGCCACCATTGTCACCTTGGAGAAGAAGACTTGTAGAGAGAGAGAGAGAGGAGAATTCTGCAGAGAGAGAGAGAGTCATTCATCAATTCGACATCAAAATCAGAGATATACATAAGGTAAGTGGTTTAATTTCATTATTTGCAAAAAATGCTTCTTCCATGCGTAGGAAATTGATTAAATTGTATTGTTTTTGGGAGACTGATGAAAACCCATTAAATTGGAATTAGAAACTTGTATTTTGATGAGGAATTGCATATAGAATTGTGTGTAGGTAATTAATCTGATGATTATATATTTTGGATGAAACAAAAATGGATTTAATTAGGCTCATTGGGGATTCAAGAATTTCTAGGGTTCATGTTCTTGAAATTGGGAAAAAATGTATAGATTTGATATTTGGATGATGTTTAGAATGAATTAACCCCACCAAAACACGTTAGTATGTGACCTAAGTATGTTTAGGGATGATTAGAAACCTTGAACAATTGTTGGATTGATGTTTAGATGAGTTTAGAGAGAAAGAAAAGTTAGAAAAACGAAATAGGGAAAATCTGGGCTCGAATCTGGCCACTCGTTAGAAGACCTGCCCAGGTCGTTCGAACGAGCTCGTTCGAACGAGCTTCTAAAAAGCTGACCTTTGACTTCTAACGAGGGTGATGTTCATTCGATGCCTTTCGTTCGAATGAGATCTCATTAGAAAGCCCACTTCGTTCAAACGAAATCTCGTTCGAATGAGACTTCTAACGAGTTGACAGTTTAGGCTTTTTAGCCTGTTTTGATCCCGAGTGGCCCGTAACCTTGTTTATATGTAGAGATAACAGTTCCTTGATGATTAATTGTTACATTTGGCATATTTGGGATATTATGAGGAGTAAAACCTAGAAGTGTAGTTCGAACCAAAGGGAAATTATGAATTAGGACGCGAGTGCCTATTACGATGCGAGAATTATTGACGGCCTAAATAATTGAATTAACCGGAAACATATAAATTGTGTAACATTATAAGTTGGTATGAGAATGAGAAGTGTACCACAAATAAATTATGGTGATTACTAAGATGTGTGCATACTTAGTATATGTATATGATTTTATGTTTATGACATACCTACCATACTTGCTATCACGGGAGGTTTGCGTTCGCTTAGGGCCATCTATCCTTGTGTGCCTACGGAGGGATTTAGATTAGTACCTCGAGAACATAGGTCAAAGAAGGACTTATTGGGTTGTTAATAAGTCTACTGATTGTGGGAGCATAGGTATGTGCGTGACCCATGTGATGTGACTGTGTTCGCCTCCATTGTTTGTGATTGTTGTTATCTGAGAACGATTCCTGAGAGATTTGAAATGCGTGATCCTTATGTACGTGATGTACCGGTATTGATAGCAGAGTATGTGTGCACCGCAGCTTAGTCTCGGGATGCTTGTATTGTATATTGATGACGTGAATAATATACACTTAATTAATGAGAACTTTCATATGGTATTGTGTGTAAATACGGAAACGCTTTGAGAAAATGTAAAGTGGCAACTTGTATTGTATTGTATGGCTAATAATTGAGAACCTGAATTTTAGTAAAACCTCTATTAAATTGATAACGTTAGAATGTATAATGGGAACCGAGTAGAAAGGTTAGACTTTATGTCAGTTTAGTTAGAGGTGAATATCACTTAGATGGGTGCTATACCTTAGGAGTGCACAATTAGTCGAGAGGTGAGTATTTCACGTGAGTGCACGTCCTAACATGTATTTTGCATTTGTTGTTTTAAATGTTATTAAAGCACTTGCTATTTTTAAATACTCTCCACATTCGGGCTCTGACCCGTTTGCTTTCAAATCTAATTTTTGTAAAAACCATTTTAGGTGCCCAGCCACAAGGACACCATGCTTAGGATTCTCATTCAGGTGACGAGCTGTAGCTGTTTGTGGAAGTTACAAGGTCTTGCTAGTAGACGCTTCTTTCATCTTGACTCCATATTCGGGATTCATCACTTGTAGGGCATGTTGCCCATTTCTAGTAGAGACATTTCCTATTTCAGATTTTCAGACTATTTGGCATGTAATTAATTCGGAATACTTCGTTTTATTCATTTCAGTGATGGGATTGTTGTGAGGAGTTTTCCTCCGGACTTGGTATTATTTATTGGTTATTATATTTCTTCATTATGGTGAATGGTTATGTTATTCTTTCATTATTCTTGCACTCTATGCTAATCAGACTTAAATTAAAATTTGACATCTTACTTTTTAAATACTAGGTGGTTAGTAATCTTTAAAATGTTTTCGACAGTGATGCTATTAACTGAACCAACTTAGAATTTTGTATTAATTTAATAAAGGAGTAGCTACCCGGTATTTAATTAGTCGGGTTGTCACAATTAACTAGAAACCTCAGGCTGCCCAGAGGTGGCTGGCTGTTTCCCCTTATCAGCAGTAGCAATGGCATCCCCCTCTACAGAGATGCCTTCATTCTCCTGGGCAGGACCAACATCGGCAGGAGTTGTCTGAGAGGTAAGATCAACACCCTCGATGGCTGGGGTAGGGGTTCTTCGTCCACGGTTGGCCTTAGACCCGGGTCATGCTTGTCGAACAGAGGAGACTCAGCATCATCACCAGCATCTAGGAGGGCCTTATTCCAGCCCTTCTTGAAGTTCAAATGGCTGATATAGCCTATTTGAACTTCGGCATCTTCATAAGCCGCAGTACATCCAGAGTTGTATGAATCCTCCTTGATGGTGTCTACCTGGGACTCCTTCTCCTTCAGCTGCTCGGTCAGAGCCTTGTTCTCCTCCACAACACCCAGCTTGCTCGAGCAGACTAGGTCACAGGCCTACCTCAACTCGCTCAGCTCCTTGACCGCCGCATCCCTCTCTCGGTTAGAACTGATAAGGGCCATATCAGAGGAAGCTTGGGAGGCATCAGCAGCCTTCAGATCAGCCTCCAGTCGAGAACCCCTGACTTCCAGAGTGGACTTCTGCTTCTCCGGCTCGCCATTCATCCTCACCCACTCATCGCGAGAACGGTAGAGCACAGCGAAGTCCGTCACAAACTGCCAAAAATAAAGAAGAAATCAAGAAGGAGAAATAATTAAAACTTGTTAAGGAATTGAAAAGGGAGAGAACCTTACCAAGGCCAGTCTTTGGCTAGCTTGGAGGGCTAATTGATCAGACCCCAGCGCCCTCTGACGATCTACAGGAAGAACTACCCTCTCAAGCCGTGCAGGATCCAGCTGAGGGGAAGTTGCAACTGAGGCCCTCTCGGGCAAAGCTGATACCGGGACCAAGGCTTGCCCAGCCTTCGTCCTCGACTCCATCTTCCTCCTCTCTTCCTCTCTCTCCCTCTCCATCCTTTTCCTCTCCTCCACCTTATTCTTTTCCTCCACCTTCTTCCTCTCCTCCTCCTTCTTTCTCTCCCTCTCTCTCACCTGCTCTTCCTCTCTTGCTCCTGAGCGGAAGACCGAGAGCCTGTAACCACGGCCCCAGAAGAAGACCTTTGTTTCTTTAACCTCTGTGCAAAAAGCACATGGTCCTCATCATCATCGTCTCTAATCAGGTTCTTCCTAGGAGGCATCTCTTCGCCTGAACTACTGGAAGTGCTCAACGATCCTCTAGCTTCAGAATCCTCTTCAGAAGAACTGCTACTGTCAGAGCTCCCTCCACCCAAATTACTAGCAGCTCCTGCAGGCTCACTCTCAGAGTTTCTCTCCTCTTCGTCCAACTGGATAGGCTCAGCAGTAGTCTCTCCGAAAGAATCAAACGCTGGAACACTATCCACAGGTCGTGCAATGATGCTAAAGCCTGCGTTCTTGTACTCGAGCAAAAAGGCAGCAGACCTGGGATGCTCGCCGTCACCCAGAGGCTCCCTGATATTCCAAGCTTTCACCAACTCCGAGATACGAACCTTGCTGAGAGCAGGCTCTAAATTCTTTGTCCTCGCCGTGGAAGAAAAAGCAAAGAAAGGTTAGAAAAGTCACAAGTCAGCAAAGGTTGAAATAACAGTACAATGTCTACCTATATATTCTTTCCCGTAAAAAGGGACAGTGAACCTCTCAGACCTCGACCCTTCAAACTGGGGAGGGAACTGCCAATTCCTAACGAGGAAATCCTCTTGCCAGTAGTCCTTATGGGAATCAGGTAGGTTTACTACCAATACCCTATCAGGACTCCTAGCTTTGAGGTATAAGACACCTGAGCTAGTTTGAGAGAAGGAATAGCAGAAACAGATCTCGGCAAGTCCTAACCTAGTACCATACAACTGGTTTATTCTATGGACGCCATTTACTATCTTCCACACATTGGCCGATCACTGTGCGGGAACAATACCGAAATAACCAAAAAAATGCAGAAATAGATCATTAGGGGGAAAAGTAAGTCCCCCCTGGGAGAGAAACAAAACATGGATCCAGTGGGCATCCTCTATATCCCTAACGTTCCTAGGAGGGGAGGCACAATATTCAATATCTACCCACTCAGGAATATTGTAGAATTTCCTGAACTCAGAGATTGACCTATTTCCAATCTTAGCCATTTAAAAACTCTAGAAACTCTACAAACCAAAGAGAAAGTGCAAAGAAAGGGCACGAGAAACTTACAAAACAGAAGATCGATTCGAGCGATGAAGAAGCACGAGCTCAAGACAACTAAGAAGAAATGGGAATGGGGATTTAGAGAAGAAGGTACGAGGCGCTAGAGTTCTTAGAAGAAGGAAGAGTACTGGAAAGGCTGAAATGACGGATGAAAAAGTGGCTATCCCAACAAGACTTCAATTCTAATCATAGCGCACGGATAGCGAAGCGGGTGCCGCCAAAGCAACTTCACAGTTTTTGAAGAATCACAAATCAGCCATAATGGCTGATCATTTAAATCCATTGGACCCATAAACATGGCCCAACAAATTTAGGGGTAATTGTGGGTACCCGAAATTCAGAACTATGGGCCTGGACAAGTAGCCCAGTCCTGGCGGCCCAAAGTCCAGGCCCCTCATCTTTTATAATTGATCTGGTCTCCCCCCATGATCCCATGAAGGGAAGTTATGGGGGAAATGGAAAACGTGGAGGAACCCATCACCCCCACTCATCTACATGCACATGTATATATTAAACCCTAGGTCCGGGGAAAAAGGACAAGTTGTATTCTCTGTAATCACTCTCCGGAGTATATAGAAATAATATCGACTGCACCATCGTGGACGTAGGCACATCTTGGCTGAACCACGTACATCCTTTGTTGTGTGATTGGCAACTTGTATTCCTTGTTCTCTTCTTGATAATGTTTCTCTCATATTTATTTGTTTTACATAATAATTGCCTCTACACATGCGATAAAAGTAAAGTTGGAATTTAATAATACGTGGAATATTTGGGAGATAAATATACTAGATATAAGATTTGTGATATGGGACGTGTGTACACATACATACACACACACACACACATATATATATATATATATATATATATATATATAGGTGGTGTGAATACCTATTACTTGATTTATTATGTGTACGACATACCTATGTTTCTTGCTATCGGGGAGGAGGTTTCACGTTGTGGATGGTCTTATCCTGATAAAACCATTGGGGGGATTTCAGACTCGTACCCTGAACATAGAACCTTGGACACGTGTTATCTTAGAGTATGATAATTTGATGGTTGAATGGGAGCGTAGGTATGTGAGTGACCCATTTGGATGGGGACTATGTTCGCCTACCATATGTGATTTGAATTTATGGTTCGAGGGATATACCGAGCCAACAGTCCTTTTACAGTGCTAGATGTACCAGAACATGATAGGAGAGTATGCATGCACCGCAACTGAGTCTAAGGGTGTCATATTAGTGTGTATATATATGTGTGTGTGTGTGATAGAGTGATGAAAATATATACTTGTGATATGTTCTACTGTGTGAACTTAGTAGATAAGATGGATAGTGAAATCTAAAATAACTTAAGTGCATGAACACTTAACTTCGAATGTGAAAACTCTCTCACTCGAGATAAAAGATGTGAAAATATTCATTAACGTATTGCATGGTAAATACGCGTAGCTATTATGAGATGATAGATTTGAAGATTAATGAGATTGAATTAGTTAGGCGTGATAGCAGTAACTAGAATGGTTTAGCGATACGTTAGGCGTGTACACTAGTCGAGAGGTGATATTACTCAAGAGAGATCCCGCATGATTAACATGAATATAATATATGTTGTTAAGCATTTTAAATACTTGCTAAACTATTTTAAAATATTTTCACTTGGGCTCCGACCCGTTTCTTATAAATCTATTTTCTCTCGTGCGATCTATTTTATGTGTCCAGTCACAGAGACACCAGGCGTAGACTAACAAATGATTTGACATGCTGCAACTAATATGGGAGTTGCAGGTCCTCATTATTAGACGCCTCCACTATTATTCATTCATTTCCTGATCTAGTTATCTCAATTAGGGCATGTTTCCCATTTTCAGTTATCATTTATTTTAGAGGGATATTGTACTCCTTTATTTCAGTTTGATGGGACTCAATTTTATTATGGATTATTGTATTTGAGACTTTTTAACTGGAACGTTTATTCCAGTATTATCTATTCAGTCAGATGGTTTCCCATTTATTATCACTACACCAAAATGGTCAAACTAGCACCCTTCAACCGGCCAGCCTTGTCACGGTCATTGACCGTGATAAAAAAATATGCATTTTTTGTCACGGTCATTGACCGTGATAAAAAAATATGCATTTTTTGTCACGGTCATTGACTGTGACAAGACCGCGACAAAGGCTTGTCACGGTCATTGAACGTGACAAGTCCGTGACAACTGCACTGATTGCGGACTTGTCACGATCAATGACCGTGACAATCCTATAAAGTTATCACGGTCAAGGACCGTGACATGTCCGTGATAATTTTGTCAGTAAAAAAACCTCCCTCTTCTTTTTTCCCACCCATTCTAATTCCCTCCATTTCTCTCTCTCTCTCTAGCGACTGTACTCTCTCTCTCTCTCTCTCTCTACGATTTTGGTATGTTTTCTCTCTTTATTTATGTATATGTGTATGTATATGTGCGTGTGTGTATATATGTGTATAAATATGCGTGTGTGTGTGGTGTATATATGCGTTTGTGTGTGTGTAAGGGGGAGGGGGCAGGGCTTGGGGGAGGGGAGGGGGTGTATATGTGCGCGCGCGCACGCGTGTGTGTGTATATGTGCATATTTTTTTGTGTGTATATGTGTGTGTGTGTGTGTGCGCGCGTGTGTGGTGGGCAGTGGAAGTGGGGAGAGGGGCCAGGGCAGGGGGTGGGGGGCTGTGTGTGTGTATATGTGCGTGTGTGTGTTTTTTTAATTAAATTTTTATTGATTTATTAGATACTATCCCTCATATTGTAGTGCCCCTTGTAAAAGAATTGATTGATTAAATATTGATTGGTTGTTAATTTTTTTAGTAAATTAATAATTACCGCACATTTCATATGCAAGTAGGATTGCCCCTCATTGTAAATTAGTAAATTAATAATTGTATACTTTAATTGATGAAAAGAATTAATTGAGTAGACGAATTAGAAGGAGTACGGGATACACATTTGTTGTTGCCATTGCGGTTGGATTATAGTGGATCGATGTTGAGTTGGTTAATTTTAAAAGTGGCATGACCACTGGATTATTGTTTATATAGCGGTGGGATTTTTCAATTTTTTTTAAAAATTACTTTGTATAACGAACAATATATATATATATATATATAGTATGTTAATTTAATGAAACATACTTGAAATTACATATAGTGCGCATAGATCCTAGCCTTCTAGTTCTTATGCGTACGCATTCAATATCCCTTAGACCCGTTCGATCTCTCGAATTGTCCCGTTTGGATAGTTTGGGACTGCATAATTTCTGTATAATAATATTCTTAGTGGCTTAAAGTTGTTACTTTTGGAGGAAGTTCTGCAGTCGTATCCTAATATTATCTGGGTACATATTAGATGGACAAGTGTGACTGTTATTTCAATTGATTAATTGAAATAACACTCACACTTGCGATTTTCCCGTTGCAACCTTTCTCAAATCTGAAACTATGAGCCGGGAGTAAAAACCTCCTATGGAAATGGTATACATTTTTTGAGCTAGCGAATAGACGAAGAGATTCAGTCTCCTCTTCACAAATAGGACACCCCAAATAACCATGTACTACACAATCGAATAATGTCCCATAACCTAGAAAATCACGAATTGCCCACATCAACATAGCTTTCAGCGTAAACTCTTCTTTTCTAAAAGAGTCAAATGATTTCACACCCTCTTCCCACAACTTATTTAATTCTTCGACCAAATGAGTCAGGTAGACGTCGATATCATCACTTGGTGCCTTTGGCCCAGGTATCAACAAAGACATCATCGAAAATTCAGGTCTCATACACTGTAAAGGAAGGAGATTGAGTGGGGCTAGGATCACTAGCCATACACTCTGATTGGTGCTTAGATTTCCAAATGAATTGAAACCATCTGTTGATATAGCCAAGCGAATGTTGCGTTGTTCTCGAGCAAAATCGAGATACTCATAATTCATCCTCCTCCAAGCTGTAGAATCAATAGGATGACACATGAGATTACTCCCTACTTCTGCCCTAGCATGCCAAGTCATTGACTCATCTATCCATAGTACTGTGAAAAATCACTTTAATCAAGGCCCAACGGGAAGATATTTCAACACTTTTTGAGGCACTTTTGATCTTGTGCCTTCCTTACCAGTAGATTGGACATATCTAGGTTCATCGCATACCGGACAACGATAGATATTTTCATACTCCTTTCAGTATAATATGCAGTCATACACACAAGAATGAATCGATTTATACTGCATTCCCAAACGTTTCAATCTGTTCTTCATAACAGGATAGCTATTTGGAAGCGTATTCTCCTTGGGTAGTAAGCCCTTCACCCAATTTAGAATTTCTGTTACGCTATTTCCAGACAAACCGTTCTGTGTCTTAAAACTGTGAAAACAAACCATGGTGTGCAAAGTTATTTGATCTTTCTTACAGCCAGAGTATAACGGTTGGGTCACCTTAAATTTTAAACTTTGGTAGTCATCGTCAAGGTTTATTGTGATATCTTCACGAGCACTTGAACCTTGTACATCATCAGTAACCTCATTCTCCGCCGCTTCATAAACTCCGTACGCATCATCAACTAAATCCTCTAACATATTATGATCTACGTCGTCCCCTTCTACATCTATCCTACTTTTTGAAGGTTGTTATGAAGGTTGTTTGGGGATAAAAGGAACTTTCAATTCACCGTGAAAACTCCAAAATCGATAAATATCTTGCATACCCCATCTTAACAAATGTAGTTCAACTGTTTTCCACTCAAACACCTTACCCTTCTTACACTAGCACACGGACACGGAAAATCTTCATCATTATGACATCTCTTTGCGTATTTCACAAATTCATTAGCACCTCTGCGAAACACATCACCCATTATATTTGTCTCACCCATCCACTCTTTGTATTTCGGATATCCCATCACAACTACCACAACTAATCACCTATTAAAGGTAAGAAGCGTATATTCATGGATTAGTATAAACAAAACTTAGATTTATAGTATGTTTCATTGAATTATGTCTTATTTATTTTCGATTTTTAAATTTCAAATTCAAATTCAAATTCAAATTCAATTTATAATATAATTTCCTATTTCCTCCATCTCCTCTAGAGGGTGAGTAGTCATATCCCATTCAAGACCGTATATTTCTGTAATATACTTAACAACTCATGTATATTGTTACAATTTGATAAAAATTCGGCAGCATATCCCCGTAGTTCTCCAAGTACACGACGTAGATTGGCAAGTGTGAGTGTTATTTCAATTGATCAATTGAAATAACAGTCACACTTGTCAATCTAGTATGTACCCAGTGAACATTAGGATACGACTACAGAACTTCCTCCAAAAGTAACAACTTTAAGCCACTAGGAATATTATTATACATAAATTATGCAGTCCCAAACTGTCCAAAGAGGACAATTCGAGAGATCTCATTACATGGGAATGACTCTCGAACGGGTCTAAGGACTATTGAATGCGTACGCATAAGAACTAGAAGGTTGGTATCTATGCGCACTATATGTAATTTCAAGTATGTTTCATTTAATTATCATACTATATATATATATATATATATATATATTGTTCGTTATACAAAGTCATTTTCAAAAAAAGTTGAAAAATCCCACCTCCATATGGACAATAATCCAGTGGTCATGCCACTTTCAAAATTAACCAACCCAACATCGATCCACTATAATCCAACCGCAATGGCAATAACAAATGTGTATCCCATACTCCTTCTAATTCATCTACTCAATTAATTCTTTTCATCAATTAAACTAACAATTAAAGTATATAATTATTAATTTACTAATTTACAATGAGGGGCAATCCTATTTGCATATGAAAGGGGCACTAATTATTAATTTACTAAAAAAATTAACAACCAATCAATATATAATCAATCAATTCTTTTACAAGGGGCACTACAATATGAGGGGCAATATCTAATAAACCAATAAAAATTTAATTAAAAAAACACACACGCACATATACACACACACAACCCCACAACCCCTCCCCACCCCTGCTCCCTCCCCCCCACTGCCACTACCCACCACACGCGCGCACACACACACACACATAGACATATACACACAAAAAAAAATACACACGCACATATAAACACACATGAACATATACACACACACACACGCATATATACATACACACATACACACGCATATATATATACATACACACACACATGCGCGCGCACATATACACCCCACCCCCTCCCCCAGCCTTGCCCCCTCCCCCCACCCCCACCCACACACACATATATGCACCACACACACACACACACACATACAATTACACACATATATACACACACACGCACATATACATACACATATACATAAATGGAGGAGAAATAAAGAGAGAAAACGTACCAAAATCGTAGAGAAAGAGAGTGTGCTGTTGCTAGAGAGAGAGAGAGATGGAGGGAATTAGAATCAGTGGGAAAAAAGAAGAGGAAGGGTTTTTTTACTAACAGAATTATCACGGACATGTTACGGTCCTTGATCATGATAACTTTATAGGATTGTCACGGTCATTGACCGTGACAAATCCATGACAAGTACAGTTGTCACGGACTTGTCACGGTCGGTCGCGGACTTATCACGGTCAATGACCATGACAAAAAATGAATATTTTTTGGTCACGATCAATGACCGTGACAAGGCTGGCCGGTTGAAGGGTGCCAATTTGACCATTTTGGTGTCGTGATATCCGAATGTATATATCAATAAATCCGGCTACCTGTGTATAACACTCAATACACTAGCCGATACTTCCTCACATATATTCCCATTTCGCTTTATTGCTCAATCACTCACTTAAGGTTTAATAATCAATCTCACATTTGATTAATCATCAAGTTTGATATAGCTCGTATCCAATATCTTAAATGAATTCCTCCTCTCAGGAGAATTATGAGGGAACCGGAGTGAGAATGCGAGAATTACGTGTGATAATTGATTAACTTCGCAACTTTCAAATATAGCACACTTATTTAATTTTAGCCCCTAATCATGCATCTAAGGTGCGTGTGTCAACCCATAAATAAATAAAGCATGTGACACAAAATATGCTGAGACACAGATATCAGGAAAAAAAACCTCTCGGGTTAAACCTTTATTTCACTATGAATATACAAGCCGCAACTTACAATTACATAGAGAAATCCGCAATGGATCAACGCGCAGCCAACCCACAAAGACACGCAGTCTTTAACTCAGCAAGAGAATACACGCAGCACCCTCCAAGGACTCGCAGCCCAAACAACGAAGGAAGAACCCCAGCTCTCCTCAATGACACGCAGCCATAAAACTTTGTAGAGACTCCCTCAGCAATGACACGCATCCCTCGGCTGAAAAGATCTCTCCAAAATGATGAACAACAACAAAGTTTGTGTTCTAGGGTTCCAAAAGATTCACAAAAGTAATTGGGATTTTTGTGTGTGAATCAAAAAGATGTTTGGCACATCAAAAAGATAAAGACTTAGAGTATTTAGGACTCTGAAAATCGTCTATGTAAGTCTTAGAAAACAACTCCCCAAAGTTGGCATTAAATAAGAAAACTTTGTTCCTAAAAAATCTCTAACAGATCTGGCCAAAATTATCCCAGGCGGACCGGTCCGGATTGAGGACGGATCGGTCCGATTTGACCGGATCGATTCTTTTATTAAGAGGCGGATCGGTCCGGATGAGGTCGGATCGGTTTGGTTATTTCTGCTTCATCGGTTTGCATTCGATCTGGGGTCTACTGGACCTTGAGCAAGGCGGATCGGTTCGGGTAGAGGGCGGACCGGTCCGGTTTTCCCAGAAAAATAAAAACTTTAAAAAGCCTCATTTTGCTTGAGGCTTTTTAAAAAGCCTCATTTTACTTCTTATTTTTATAAAAAACATTTTATAAAAATTTTCCAATACTAAATATGAACTTTAAGGAACGTAAAAACAAAATTTTACCAAGTTCATTCTTGCAGAGGCTATGATGTTGAAGACGCTTTGATATTCGGATCCGTTGATGTAGATGCGATCTTGAATTTCTTCAACGGTGTAACGGCGTATGACATACATATTGATAATGGACAAAAATGTCCTTACACGGAGTATTAATATCCCTAATATACTTCCATAATCATCCTTATGTGTCCCTTCCATTGTGTAGTATCATTATCCCGCTTTTTACATCATAAACAGTGATATCACATCATATTAGAGGGTCCTCAATCACTAAACCCAATTATAAAGGAGTTAAAGAAGAGTTAGAAATCTTCAATGTGCGAACCGAATCGATGGTTTCAAAAACGAACTGGTCCGCTGCACTGGATGAGGCGAACCGAACCGATGGCTTCAAAAACAAATCAGTTCGACGCTTCATAAACGAATCGATCCGATGACTAACTAATCGTACTGATCTGGCATCAAGAGTTTTCATTCCTTATGAGATTTACCCAAATATCTATAAGCCATTTCTAACTTAACTCCACCAACATTTCCACCCTCCAAATCATATATCTAACATCAAATTCAAAAGTTTATCAACAAAATCACGATTTAACCCTTGATACCCAAAACACAACAACCCACCAATTAATTATACACTAATTCACACACAAGAATCATTTAGCAACTTTAATCACTTGCCTTAATGTTGTAGACTCAAATTCCTTTTCGTAGTTGCGACTTTGGATGGAAAATCCCAAGATTTCTCTTATCTTTCTCTTTTTTCTTAGGTTTCTCTCAAGTGGGTTTTCTCACAAATGAGATTAGCCAACTCTCTCATAAGCCTAATAACCAATATCTCTATTTATCCCATCATTAAATGATAATACACACATAAAATAACTCGTACACCCTTAGATGAGTCCCAACAAGTCAAAAAGACCCCTGAAGCCCAAATACAACCCTCGGGCACTCAATCTGACTATCTCGACCCATCTCGGATCAACCGTGCACTTAAAATTGACATTCGAGATTTTGATAATAAAACTCCTATTCCAACCTCATATATCTCACACATATATGCCCCGGTTGAGAAATAATCAATTCCCGTCGCTTATACTCACATACGACGAAATATAATACCGCATGATTCTATTTAATTTATCACACCAGTAAATATGCAAATCATAAAAATATTAATTCTTCTACATAAACTAATATTTATCTTAAATTACCATTTTAATTCTCACTTATTTTAGATTACAACCCACAAGGTAATTTAATATAAATAATAAATACTCACAAGTAAGGGGTACCACTACCCACAATAGTTCAAATCCATCGCTATCCAGTCGATATTTGGGAAGAATAATCAACCCTACTCCCATATTTTTCAAAAGTAGTAATCCCTCGCATAAATCAAACCTTCACTTAGTGTACGCCTCCGATCTCCCGTGAAGAACACCAAAAACTCCGCTACCCCACGAAAAGTTTATCCACATACTATGGTTGCTACCGCCAATGCACCCACTAAATTCGACTCACCCTCGAACTCTAGTGAAAATAAATCTTATATTGTGACATCCTCCTTGTCACTCAAAATTACACCCCATGCCCATAGGGTAAAAACAATTACCTCCATACTCCAGCTGCAACGGCTGATCCCCGAGTCCCGGAGCATCTTCCCCCTTCCCGAACGCACCCATGACTTGCTATAGTGGCTGTACATCCAGGACCTCGTCCTGTAGTTGACCCATGCCACGCTTAGGAAAATCTCTATTCATGTGTCCCGCTTCCCCACAAACGAAACACCCTATAAGAAATTCACCCTGCCACTGATCCCTTCCTTGCTGGCCATCCTGTCGATAGCCTCCAACTCTAAATCGTTTGGCATGATTTCCCTGCCGAAAACCCTGCCCACGATCGTCCCCCCGTCTGCTGTTAGGATACCCCGCTGGTACTGTTCCCTCCTGCCTTATCCGACAGGCGGGTTTTCACTCCCTTCCTGCTTCCTTTCACATGGAAGCGATATTCCTGACAGTGCAGGAGTGCTGCGTTAACGACATGAGTATAAGGTACTCATGTGGGATTACCAATTAAATGTTGTCTGATTCTCCAGACTAACCCCTCCATAAACCTTGCTTTTTTTCTCTCTGCACCGCTTACCTCATCCGGTACAAAATTTTCCAACCGAGTAAATTCTTCCTCAAAATCGGCCACTGAACGGTCTTCCTGAGTCACCTCGCTAAATTTTTCTCCTCATTTCGATCTCAACCGCTGGAGGAAAATACTCGCGGTCGAATCCGCACCCAAAACTCAGCAATAGCTCATGTATCCCTTTCCTCAACTGTGGTGATCGACTCCCACCACAGTAGCGTTGCTCCCACTAAACTAAAGGTGGCTAGCATTTGCTTCTGCACCTCATCGCAATCTACCATGCGTAGGTGAAGCTGGATATCTCTCTTCCCCTGACACGTTAGTAGTATATCTGAACCCCCTCGAGGATCTGGTGAAAAGCCTCACAAACTTGCTGCCACCCTGACGGCCTGAACACCTGGTGCCACCAACACTCGTGGCTGATCTTGTGGCAATTACCTTGTTATCGCGATCATCGTCGCTTCAGCTGCCTGCGCCACTAATTCAGTTACCTGCGCTGTCGAAATCATCTCTGGAAGTTGTTGCGGTAACTCTTGGTCCTGATGAGCCTCCCTAGTATCAACTCCTCCTACTGCCCTATCTGCTCACTCTCTCTCCTTGGCGGCATCTGGAATGAGAATTGATTCGTATGAGTTCACCCTCAAATAAGATTTGGTGGAAGAACGTAAATGCACGTACGTATGAGAATACAACAATTATATCATAAGGCTCTATATCAAAGATTGCTAAGCCGAAACATGGAAAGCCTTACAGATCCTAAGGACACTAGAACCTGATGCTATGATACCATCTACGATACCCCGCCTAATAAAATATCGGGTGATCAGTCCTATACCAAATTAAAACAGGAATCCCAGTTGGTTCATCCTTAGCATCACTGTCGAAAACTTTTTAAAACTTACTAACCACCTAGTATTCCAAAAGCTGGTGCCAAATTTTAACTTTTTAATTAAAAAAATAGTACAGGCGGAATTAAATATAAACCATTCACACAACTGAATAAAATCAACTAAATAATTAATTAAACAACTTGCCGAATGAACCATCGGCAACCAAAGTAAAATAATCCAATACAAACATCAACCACCAGAATAAATACAACTGGAAACTGTACTGAGAAGTCTGGGCGACATTCCCAAAGTAAAGTGAAACTGATAACTGATTCCTAATCTAGGAATGAATGAACGATGCGTCTAATCCAAACTCCTGCTAGCATCCACATATGCCGCAGCTCCGTGTTCCTGGAATAGTATATCAATCCTGGCGTCCCTGTGGCTGGACACCTAAAAGGTTTTGGAAAATAGTTTTATAGAAAGGGTTAGAACCCAAAACATTTTGAAAATATTTAGCAAGTGAATTAACTGCACTAATTTAAAATGCATGAATGCGCTTCATATTAAAGTTAGTGTCGCACTCTTTTGTGGACATTCTCACCCCTCCATTAATGTTCACACCTAACGGTTACCTTAACCCCACCTAGTTGTACTACCCCGTCCAACTAGTCCTGGTGTAACCTCCCCTTGCCATACTACTCTAACCCGAGTATAATTATTCATGAATTATAAGTTATCTCACCAATTAACTTAATTAATTCCTTCTTAATTAATAACATATAACCGTAACACAAGTTATATGAATTAAATACATCACACACTGTATTATACCCACATATAATATTTACTACCATATTATATGTACCTTTACTAAAACATCCACACATATATCATACGTGTATCCATCCTTCCGAGTATACCCTCACCGAATGATTCCCTCTAAAGTGTCATCTCACTAGGTGTGCTCACATAACCTAGTTACCCAAGTTGGATTCGCTCACCAACCGGGTCCAAAACATAAACGAAGTGGAGGCGGTCATATTCCTTCCCTGAAATTGAGATAAGCCCCTCACCCATATACCGGATGCTATGACCTGGGGATAAACTCACCCTACTCCTCAAGCTAGGGGATTCACCCACATCGCGCAACCTCCCTTGATAGCACTAGAGTATATAATTAAATAAATATCTAATCACTGATATTTAATATCACACATAATAAATACACACACATATATATATACTATCACAACAACGTATATATATATAATATAACCCCGGCTTCACCGTGTACTCACAACTCGTAACACTAGCCTGTAATTTCCTGAGTCTCTCGCCTGACTCAACTAAATAAGTTTTCTCACTTATAAAATTATTATTATCCCGAGTCTGTGGTCTGACTCTAATTTAATTAATTCACACATTAATTAATATAATATTTTTCCCGAGTCTATGGTCCGACTCGAATAAAAATATTTTACACATTTATTTATATAATAATTTCCCGAGTCCATGATTCGACTCTCATTTGATTAATTCACACATTAATTAATTAATCCCAATCTGAGTCTGCGGTCCGACTCTCTTTTAATTAATTTACACTCATTAATTACTTATCCATCCGAGTCTGTGGTCCGACTCTCATTTAATTAATTCACACATTAATTAAGTAATTACCTTCCCGAGTCTCCAGCCCGACTCTAATCGAATTACTTGCACATTAATTAATTTAACCCTTTCCCGAGTCTCTACAGTCCGACTCTAATATAATTAATTTCATGTTAATTAATTTTATACGCTCTCGAGTCTACAGTTCGACTCGAATTTAATTAATTGCACATTAATTAATTTAATACTTGGTGTCGCCCAACCATTACACCCGGACTCACTCACTTGGTCCATAACTTATTATTTCCCGAGTCAATGTTCCGACTCTAAATTAATTTACTCTCTCAATGATTAATTTAATACTTTGGTGTCACTTAAACAACATACCCGGACTCGCTCACGTGGCCCAAAATTAAATATCAGCTGAGTCTAGTCCCCGACTCCAAATTAATTAATTTTCCTTTATAATAATTTAAATGAGTAGTATTACCCTACTACTATACCCGAACTTATTCACCCAATCCGTCATCTTATTTTTTCGGAATTTATATCTCCAATTTCATTCGCAATGTGCCGCATTTTATCTCCCCACTACCCCCAATTATACTCCCTTATAATTGTTAAGAATTTACTCCCATAATTAATTTTTCTCTCTTAATTATGCTAGGGGAAAATGCAACTAAAATTATTACCCATATAAGTCCCTAAGCCAAACTGCCGAAAAACCTGAAGGGTCGATCGATCGACCCCCAACCGTCGATCGATCAATCGAACAGGTTGTCGTCTTCTCCGAGAGGCAGTTTCCACCATTAACGAATTCCTCCAACTTCCATCCTTTCCCCTGGACTAACCCAAGCCCAATTAACCCTATGTCTACATAGGAATTGGATCAAAGCACCTTATGGAACATCACACTGAAATTTAATCTCACGATTCTCTACTTTTTCCGAGTTGGGTAATTTCCGGGTTTATACACGTTAAAACCAAATTCCATCAATTCATCTAAATTTCGTTCATAAATTTCTACTGGATTTCACATTTCAATCAGATATGCATACTCAGAATTATAAAACACAACTAATTCTCACTTTGAATATCATTCAATCGTTTCATTAACCAAAACCCCCTTTTTTGTACCCATTTATCCCCAAAATGAATTTTAGTTACACATCAATAAAATATGAATTGGATATCACAATTTATAAATCAAAACAGTTAACCACTTGCCTGAATTTGTTTGCACGGTCTGATCCGTTGTCGTAGTCCCTTAATTTGACTCCAAAATCCCCAAATTGGCTTTTGGTAAGGTTTCCCCCAATTTCCCTCTCAAGCCGTAGGCTTAGGATTGTGTTGGCTGTTGATTTCCTAATCCCTCAATTAGGTTAAAACTCTTAATCCCGTTTTTAGCCTAATGAGCTTAATTAAAATGGCCCAACTCACCTCGTGTGTGCGCGACTATGACCAAAACTACCCCGAGACCCAATTGCTACCCTCGGGTACTCTTTTCTGACTATCTCGACCCATCTGGACTCAACCGCGCACTTAGAATTGTCGTCCGAAATACTTTTTGACATTCTCCAATTTTGACCTCAAAATGCGACACACGAGATCTCGAACAATTTAAACTTAAAAGTCGCCAATTATAAATAATTCGGCTCACTCAAATAAATTCTCCAACACATGAATTTAAGTTTCTCCAATTTAAATAATTTTATAACTCCCAAAATAATTTAATATTTAAATCCTCAAAATTACGTGGTTTTACAACTTGTTTTATACTTCTTCAACGACGAGACATGAAACACATCATGAATTCTCTGTAAATGTTCCGGAAAAGCGAGCTTATACGCCACAAGCCCTATCCTCTTAATAATTGGAAAAAGCTTTACATACGTTGGCGCAAGTTTGCCTTTCTTCCCAAATCTCATCACGCCTTTCATAGGGGATACCCTTAACAATACTTGGTCTTCCACTTCTAGCTCCACATGCCTACGATCCGCATCGACATAAATTTCCTGTCGATCTTTTGCAACTTGTATGCGATTCGTAATAAGCTCAATTTTAGTAAAAATATCTTGGATTATCTCTGGTCTAAGAAGTTTTTAATCCCCCACTTCCAACCAACAAGCGAGCGAACGACATGGTTGGCCATGTAATGCCTCGTAAGTTGCCATACCTACAGCGAACTGGTAAGAATTATTATACTAGTGGAAGTATTGTTACCAACCTCCCCTAAAATCAAGTATACACATTTTGAGCATATCTCCCAACATTTGATTTAGTTGCTCAGTCTGCCCATCAGTCTGCGGGTGATATGCCGTACTCAACCACAACTCAATTCCCATTGCCTCCTGGAAACTCTGCCACAAACGGGACACAAAGATCTTATCTCGATTAACATTATATTAATCGACACTCCATGTAACCTCACAATCTCTGCTATAAAAAGTTGGGCATACCGTGCCGTCGTGAAATACATCCGCACTCATAAAAAGTGTGCCGCCTTGATTAAACGATCCACGATAACCCAAATGGAATCTTGACCTTGCTGCGACATCGGTAATCTTGCGATAAAATCCATTGATACACTTTCCCATTTCCATATCAAAATATCTAACGGCTGTAACATTCCGGTAGGTCACTGATGGTCCACTTTCACGAACTGACAACTGGCACATTTGGAGACAAACATAGCTATGTCCCTTTTCATGCCTGCCCACCAATATTATCGGTGCATATCATGGTACATCTTGTACCCATCGGGATGTAGCACGAATCGCGACCCATGGGACTCCGTCATAATAACATACCTTAAATCCCCATCATCTGGGACTACAAGTATTCCGTTCAAATGTAATCCACCCTCAGAACCAATAGATTAAGATTCCTCTCCCTCAGTCAATAATTGCTTCACCCTATCGCAATCTTTATCCCCGGCTTGCGATTTCATCACCCGCATCACAATCTCGAGTATGCCAGTCAACACTGCCATACATGCCCTGACAACTGCATCATCCTGGTGAATCTTATTCCACTTGTCTTTCCACACTTTTGCGCGTTGGCTTCCACATTAACCTTCCCTAGGTGTTATTGAATATCAAATTCATAATCTTTCATGAATTCCAACCACCCATGCTATCTCATATTGAGATCCTTCTAAGTGAACAAGTACTACAGCGATTTGTGGTTCGTGAAAATACTAAACTTCTCTACCAAGAGATAGTGCCTCCAGATCCTCAAGGCAAAAACTACCACATGCAATTCTAGATCACGCGTGGGGTAGTTTATCTCATGGGTCTTGAGCTTACAAGACGTATATGGAATATCCTTGTCCTTCTATTACAGCACACTAGAAGACGGTCAGAATCCCCTTGTAAAAAACAAAGATGATAGGAAAATAGGTCGAGATAATGATTATGAGAATGACCCTGGCTTATCGAAGAAACCCAAGGAGCCTGAACTTGAGGTAGGCATGATATCTTTTGGTTGTCATTTCATTGCAGGAGGGGATGCTGGAAGCGGCGATGAAGTCACTGAGATAAAGGCATACTTAAATGAGGCCAAAGATTGCTCTTACACTATGCAATTTAATTTAACACACGAAGTAGATGGCCGGCTCAGAAAGGTGAACAAAGATAAGCTGGTTATTATCTTCTCTAAGAATGACTTGTCGGAAGTTCTTTACCCTCATGACGACCCCCTAATCGTTACCTTTCGGGTTCATCACGCAAGGATAAAAAGAGTTCTTATGGATAATAGTATCTCAGTAGACACTATGTTCTATAATTGCTTTCATACCCTGGTGCTGTGAGATATCAAACTGGAACCTAACCATCGTCTTTTAATTGACTTTTTGGGAGAAAAGGTGTATCCTTTGGGGAATGTCAACTTATAAATGTTGATCGACACTTGGCCAAAAAGTAAAACATAAAAGACTCGCTTCTTCTTCCTAGACAAGAATGTTCCCTTAGCTTATAATATGATACTCGACACACTTGGATTGAAGAAATTCGAAGTAGTGGCATCCACAATTCATCAGTGTATTAAGTTCTTCGCTCACTATGGGGTCGGCGTGGTA
The DNA here is from genome assembly GCA_949130495.1 of Sambucus nigra. Taxonomy (NCBI): domain Eukaryota; kingdom Viridiplantae; phylum Streptophyta; class Magnoliopsida; order Dipsacales; family Adoxaceae; genus Sambucus; species Sambucus nigra. Next base: position 3,443,139 of record OX422213.1, read on the forward strand.
AAAGGGCAATTAGATTAAGGCTATAGAGTGCTACCATACCTCTGTTGACCAATAAGAAGTTCAGAGGAGCACTACCACCTATCAAATCGATACTTTGGACCCCTCGTGAAGAAGATGATTTAGTCAAAGGGCAAGTTGTGGAAGCCACAAAAATAATTATAATAGACGATGAAAAGAAAAAAAGAACCGCCCAGGTTGACTCAACCCTAACACCCTCCCTCAAACAGAAATTAATTGCATTTCTTAGGGAGCAAAATATCGTATTTGCTTGGAGCCATGAGGATATGCCTAAAATTGACCCTAACTTCATATGCCATGAACTCAATATCAACAAAGATACTGCGCCATTATTAATTAAAGAGGAATTGAGGCAAACCCAAATAAAATCAAGGCATTACTTGAGATGAAGTGTCCAAGATGCAAGAAAGACGTGTAAAAATTAACTAGAAGAGTGGCCACCCTCAACCGATTTGTGTTACGAGCTACTGATAAATGCCTCCCATTCTTCAAAGTGCTTAGAAAAACCTTCAAATGGAATGAGGAATGCGAGAATGCCTTTCAGGAGTTGAAGAAGTACTTAGGATCTCCACCACTACTCTCCTGACCAATACTGGGAGAGAAATTGTATCTATATCTGGTTGTTCAAAATTCGCTGTTAGCTCGACATTAGTGAGGTTGGAAAATGGAGTTCAAAAGCCAGTGTATTAGACCAGCAAAGCATTTAGAGGAGCAGAAATCATATATTCCCATCATGAAAAGCTATCCATTTTATCTTATTAAAGCTTCAAGGAGGATGAAGCCCTACTTTCAAGCGCACACCATTGTGGTTTACACAGATTTGCCTTTATGCCAGGAACTTCATAAACAAGTGAAATCAGGGAGATTGATGTCTTGAGCAGTAGAATTGGGAGAATACGAAATCCTTTATGAACTAAGGACATCACTAAAGGGATAGGACGTAGCATATTTCGTTATTAAATTTACATATCTAGAAGCGATCAATACTCCAAGTTTGCCTGTCGAGAACACTTTCTTGGAAGAAGGCTCAGCTCCAAAGCAAACTGAAAAGATCATCGACCAACCTGAAACTTCAGTTGCCCAAGAGATGACTCAAAGGTACAATGTACAGAGCATGAAAATATTCTAACAAGGTGTACTATTTGAGGAAAGCTTCAATAATGACGTTCCAGTTTGGAAGTTGTATGTGGATGGATGCTAATGTGCTACGGGAAGTGCAACAGGTCTTATCATCAATACTCCGAATGATATTAATGTGGAGTATGCACTACATTTTTAATTCCAAGCTTCAAACAATGAAGTAGAGTACGAAGCAATAATCACAGGCTCGGAGTTATCCTTATCGTTGGGAGTTGAGCGAGTTATGGTACATAGTGATTCCCGGCTCATTGTTAACCAAGTGCTTCAAATATACGAAGTCAAGGGAGATCTCATTATCACGTATCAATAAAAAATCATTGAAGTCATCTCCAAGTTTGCTACAGTCAAATGGTGATAATTTTAAGGATAGAGCATGCCCGAGCGGAGGCACTTGCCCGGTTAGACTCAACAACCAAGGCAGAATTCAGGAGAACCATCCCTGTGGAAATTCTTGCACACGGAAGTGTAGACTTAGAAGCTATGTTCAGTTTTATTGCGATGGAGTTAGGACCCTCGTGGATGGATCCTATCAGAAACTATTTTGACAAAGGTATATTATGTAATACCCCGCATTTTTAAAGGTATTTAAATTATAATGGATGTAATTTAATAATTTGAGAAATTATTGTGAATAGTAATTTTTGGAAGTTATTAGTGAAATTAAATAAATTTAATATAATAAAGCGAATATTAAATATTAGTTTTTGAGTGACACATTAATATTTATGCGGATTATATTTCAAGACTAAGTTTATGAGTAGATTATTTTTATTACATGTCGCAGTTGGGTAAAGCGACAAATAAAAATATTTTAAATTGGAAAACACGCGTATTGAACGTGTTGGGTCAAAATAGTGAATTTTAGTTAAGTGACTCAGATGGATATTTCGACTGCACCATTAGGTTCGGAATGGCCGAGATAGTCAAAATAGAGTACCCGGGGGTAGTATTTGAGTTCCGGACATTTTTGGACTAGTAGGGGCTCGTAAACGGGTACACGAGTCATTTAACAATTGGGTATTAACCCAAATTCGGGTTTAAAGGCTTGGTAGCCCTCATTTCCCCCAAATATCAGCCCTAAGAGAGAGAGAGAGAAGAGAGAAGAGAGAGAAGAAAGAAAAGAGAAGAAAAGAAGAGATTTCCGACCAAAATTCGCGGGATTCGACTCGGGGTCGTCGGATTTTAATCCACGAGGCAAGTGTTTAACTTGCTTATTGATTTAGTGCGTTAATTTATCGTATTGTAGTTGGTATAAACTAAAGATTTTTGGGTTGAAATTTTTGTAAATCAAATGGGTTTTCGGCAGATTAAAATAGATATAACTCGATTAATACCCAATTTGAGAAACTTGGAATTTATTGAAATTAATTGTTGGTTATGGGTTATTGGATGATTAGAACCTTTTTTATGTGTGTATTTATGGTTGTTTGAGGTTGGTTGATGATGAAAGAGGAGATAAAAAGCTTGGAGGTGTTTTAATGGAGGTTTGGATTTTTGGAGAGAAGGTGAATAGTGACCATCCCACTTCCAAACTGTTTCGGATAGGAAGACAGCCGATTCAGCTCTCGGTCAAAACACAAAACTTGTAAATATTTTCGATACGGTCGCGTGGGCGCCAACCGAGTATTTTTTTAATTTCTCTTCGAATTGTTATGATTTTTACAAGATGACAGTTCCGAGGTGAAATCACCTACTCGAAAATGCACTCGGAAAGTGGAAAAATAAAGGCTAGAATTATTTGGATATAAAAATTTGGGGTTTCTAAAAATAGTGTGGGGACTTTTAAATATTTTTTTAGTAAGGCGTGTACCTTGGGTTAGTTGAAAGTAAAATCCAAGATTTACCCAAATAGGGGTGTTCGTGAGAAATAATATTTAAAGGGGTATTTAGGTGTGATTTGAATATTAAATAAGGGAATATGTATTGGGGTAGTGTTTTAATTGTACGACGGCTTATATTTTTGCAAATGGAAATATTCGAGGTTATTGGATATCGCTATAAGTTTAGAAATTATAGCCAGAATATATTGAGAAGAAATATCGATTATATATACGATGTTGATAAGGTATATATAAATATGAGACGAATAAATCGGTGCTATCGATATCATCAAAGTACGATAATAAAAGCTAGGAATTAATAGATTATTAATTCATTTAGTGTGGACAAATGTGTAGGATATCCAAGGTTAAATAAAATACGTGTGTGATGTATTATATGGGCTGTGCATATGCCTTATATTATTATGTACAGGGGTTAAACAATTACCTAAGGAAAATTATATATAAGTGAGATAAATACCTATCGAAATAATAAGGTTGTGTGAATACCTACTGATGATATATTTATGTAGGCGTGATGTATACATAAATTCTTATTTATTATGTGTATGACATACCTACCATACTTGCTATCACGGGAGGTTGGCGTTCGAAAGGGGACAATCTCATCCTGTGTGCCTTCGGGGGGATTTTAGATTTGGTACCTCAAGAACATAGGACTGTGAAGGGCTTATTTGTGAGTTGATAAGTGTGATGACTATGGGAGCATAGGTATGTGCGTGACCCATGGATATGAGAACTATGTTCGCCTCCAATATGTGTGATTTATATTGATACAATTCCTGAGTGATGTGGAACATATGATCCTTTAGTACGAGATGTACAGAGATTTGATAGCGGAGTATGAGTGCACCGCAGCTGAGCCTAAGGGTGCCATATATGTATATATATGTATGGTGATTAACATATATGTGTAATTGAGATAATCCACGGATGCTTAGTAAATGAGAATGACTAAGCCACTTATATTATAGTTCGGTGGATGATTAATATACATGTTGCGTATAGTATATTGTTTATATATATGAGATGAAATATCATATAACCTAATCTTGTGTAAAGTGAAAACAATGAGTAAAGTGTGATATTAAATCCGATAAATGAATATCCAGATTTATATGAATATAAATCTTAGGTTCTATTAAGAACTGTTAATAAATACGGGATGGTATAAATATGGTATGTACTGAAGGCCTAATGGATCCTGATGATCAACATTGTCACGTAGTAGTGTGTCGGGGGGGTTCCTTGTTTGGATTTCGCTTCGCGAGACACCCCACACACGAAAGTAACGTAATGTTGGGAATGGGGAGAAGTTTAGTCCTTCGTACTCGTATTAATAAAGATTATTAGAAGATGGTAAATATATTGGTTAGGCTGGGTAGCTTAACTAGGTCGCTTAAAAGATATGCGATAGTTGTGCACTAATAGAAGAGGGGTGAGGGGTATCTCATGAGAGTGCGATACCAGTTTAAATATGAAAAATATCATATCTTAAAAATATGGATTTTAGGCACTTGCTAAATTGTTTTTCAAATTGGGCTCTGACCCGTTTCTCTACTTTTCACCTCTCTTGCTATATATATATATATATATATATATATATATATATATATATATATATATATATATATAGGTGTCCAGACACAGGGACGCCTGGATGATAATTCATTCGAGTCAGACGTTTGCTGCAGCAGCTGTGGATGCAAGCAGGTTTATTGTAGACGCTTCTATCATTGAGATCTAGATATGAGGTATTGTAGTCATATTCAGGCTTATGGCCCAACAGTACTCACTTATTATTTTACCGCCTTTTGAGCGGCATTCGATTTGGTTGTATTATTGGACCGAGTGTTCGGTTATTTTATTTTATTTCATTTCAGTTGTTGCTTATAAACTGTTGTAATTATTTTATTTGAATGGTTTGGTAAAAGATTAGTTCATTTAAAATTTTGACGCCGGCCTAATAGGATATTAGTAATTAATTTGTTTTTCGACAGTGATGTTAAGAATGAACCACATGAGACTCCTGTTTTAATTTGATATAGGAGTGATTGCCCGGTATTTTATTAGGCGGGGTGTCACAGGTGGTATCAGAGCATCAGGTTCTAGTGTCCTTAAGAATCTGTGCGAACGTACTACGCTTTCAGCGTTGCTTTTGATTTAATATAGAGCCTTATGATTAGGATTGTTGATATACTCTTATAAGATTTCGTTATCCTGCCATTATGTAAGATTATAGTAAATCTTTTGTTCGCTCGTTCGGAGTTCGGGTGCTGATCGACGAAGGGCGACCATGTTCGTCCATTTTAAGGGCAGCAGGAGGTGAGGCTTAGTTAGAGATGTAAGTTGATGTTAGAAATAAGGACCGTGGTAAAGGTCATTTTCCTTGCGGCATTGTCATGGATTGCTGCAATGACTACTATAGAATAGTAATTATATTTATATATGCACCGCTATAATAGAGAATGGTGCTAAAATTGAATTACCCAGTGAGGATAAATTATGAAAAAGAAAATAGGTCTTTTATGAGGACCGTACGTTGAAGTGGAGCTAGGCGGAAGTAGTGTAGTTCTTCCAAAGGAAGTGGAGGGCTCAGGAGCTTTTGCTTAGAGTTGTGTATGGGAATAACCATATGTGAAAAATTGAGGATAATTTTTTCACTCGTGAGAGCAATGTTGACATGGTGGGGATGATGGTCACCATATTCGTGGAAGAATGATGTATTACTCATAAATTAATCATATAAATGAATTATTTTCCCCTTAATAAGAATGAAGAATTTGGCGATGGAAAATTTTGGGTTTATGGTAATATAACTCACGAAAAATTTGTGGATTTGTTGGATTTACTTTAAGATTGGAAGGATTTGATTCCTAAACTATGCTAAGAAGTGTTCTAGGGTGAATTATAGTAGTTTAGGAACCTTGTATTTGGGTTGGAATAAGTTTTGGATTGAATTGGAAGAAGGAAAAATGGGAAAAACGAATTTTGGAGATGAACTGTGCAACTGCTGAACTTTCTTTAGAAGTCCAGCCCAGGTCGTTCGAACGATATCGTTCGAACAAGGTTCCAGTGGCACTTCTAACGAGTTGGTTGTTCGTTCGAAGTAATTCATTCGAACGAGAATTCTAACGAGTTTCCAGTGGGTAGTTCGTTTGATATTGTAAATGTCGTTCGAACGAAATGTCGTTCGAACGAGCTCGTTTGAACAAGAATTCTGGGTCTTCTAACGAGATTCCCGAATGACTCTTAAGGCCCTATTTTTGTTCCGAACTTCTCGTACGCTTATTTGAATGAGTGTTAGGCCTATACGAATGTCGAGTAACTTAAAATTTATAAGTGAGCGAAGAATATGCATGATTAACCGAACAATATTATATATATTGTGTGTATATATATATATATATATATATATATATATATATATATATATACGGGCACATTTAGATGTGTATATGTGATATGTTAAGTATATATGTGTGTGATTGATATACTTATATGATTTTATTTTTACCGAGTTGGTGTGATAGTCCGACCACTGATACCCAGGATGAAGTGTGATTAATTCCCTGGAAGATGATAGTATTGAGAGGTTGCATCCATTGAGTTATAGCTCTGAGGGATGATTATTATGCTTATATAGTGTGTGATATATAAGTATGGATATACTTGATGTGTATAGTATATTGTATATATATTTATATGAGTGGTGAAACATATATATACGAGAATAATAAAGAATAGAATGTGAGATAAATTCTAGATGAGCTCGCCTTGATTATACGTTTAGATGGAAAATGCGATAAGTAGATGTTTCCTCGCTGTGATTTTAGTACATGAGGACCTTATAGACATGATTTAAGGTAGGCATAATTTAATGCTGAGCTGCGAGATTTATCTCATTGTTAGTAGGGCTAAGGACTTAGTGTTAATGCAAGCACAAATGGTAAGGTCGCTTAGCAAAAATAGGAGTTCTAGCGACTCTTTTGACGATGGGAGATGTTATATAATGCAAAAATGATAAGTTTTGACGATAAGACACCTAGTGTAAGGAAAACACTATAAACTGAGAACCATTTGATGATAGTATAATTATATAGAGATATAAGTGCTATGGAAAAGCGCTGAAATTGTTCTTTCACCGCAAGTATGTGGGTGAGGTAAGATAAAGGAAATTGATTCGGAGGCATGTAGCCAGACTTTTAATAAGAGGCAGATTCAAAGAAAATACGTTATGGGTATGATGTTTGTAATGCTTCTATAGAGAGTAGGTGCCCTAATTTATTGGACTTTCCATTTGGACAAGATGAAAGGATATAGTGGTAGAAGTGCATTAGTAGGTTAACGCGGTAGGATTTAGAACGTCCCGTTGGTGTCCCTTAGACCACTACATCTCGATGACCGACAAAGCGAGGGAGTAGTGTAACGGGAGGTTTCCTTGTTTGGATTTCACTTTGCGAGACGTCCCACGCATGAAACCGAACAAAGGTCGGAAATCGAGAAAGGTCTTGGGCACTAGGGATATAGTTAGAATAATAATCATATTACGTGTGTTAGAAACACCTTAATATTAGGACTACCAAGAAGTAAGGGCAATAAGACTATCGACACTGATATAGGGAGACTATTGTGAGTTAACCATAAGACGATTGGTGGGTTGACCTTAAGGAGTATTGGAATTTTCAAGTATTGGGAGAATTAAATTTCGAATTATTCGGGTTAAGGGATACCCAAGTGTTAATACCAGGTCAATGAAATGAGACCCATTATTTAGAGGGAGGATAATGTAACAAAACATTTACAAATGGCGGTGCGAATGATAGGACATATGGGAACCTGGTTAGTTAATTCCAAAAATGTCGAGATAGAAAGACATAGAAATGAGTGTGTAGAATATATGCCTGAGGGACAGCTATAAATAAGGTTAAATGGTATGACGAGTTGAATGTCGTGTGAGAATGACGACAATTCAAGCATTTATGTACAACGAGAGCTAGCGCACCCAAGATGGATTAAAAGGCTGTGGAAAGACATTTAAAAGGTACCTCTGAAAGAAAAAGGATACCAAATTATTGTGATAAAGTAGAGAGGATTCTTACTCGAGCGAGTGTTGAAGAGTAGCTCGCACACGATTGTATTGATTAGCATACTCCAATGGAAGAAGGGGTGTATGTAGTACCAAATTCTGGAAGAGTATATGAGAGTTAATACTTAATTATTCAGTATAGAGATTGTACCTTGGAGATTACGAGAGAGATAGTAATCTAAATATTTATACAAAATGTAGCGATGAGAGAAAAATACGTTTGAGAAGGGTATGATTAGGCTGGGAATATGCCTATGAAACTTAATAGGATGTGTGTATTCCTATTATGTAATATTAATAATAAGTGCGTTACTGGGGGTTAACCCGGGAGTGAAGAATTAGTATATATATATGAATATCGATGATGAGAATATCTACATATACCGATCCTATAGTGGTGGTACCGGCTATATCCGAATTTCGAGGATGAAATTCTGTTGTAAGGGGAGAAGTATATAATACCCCGCATTTTTAAAGGTATTTAAATTATAATGGATGCAATTTAATAATTTGAGAAATTATTGTGAATAGTAATTTTTGGAAGTTATTAGTGAAATTAAATAAATTTAATATAATAAAGCGAATATTAAATATTAGTTTTCGAGTGACACATTAATATTTACGTTGATTATATTTCAAGACTAAGTTTATGAGTAGATTATTTTTATTACATATCGCAGTTGGGTAAAGCGACAAAGGAAAATATTTTAAATTGGAAAACACACGTATTGGACGTGTTGGGTCAAAATAGTGAATTTTAGTTAAGTGACTGGGATGGAGATTTTGACTGCGCCATTAGGTTCGGAATGGACGAGATAGTCAAAATAGAGTGTCCGGGGGTAGTATTTGGGTTCCGGACATTTTTGGACTAGTAGGGGCTCGTAAACGGGTACACGAGTCATTTAATAATTGGGTATTAACCCAAATTCGGGTTTAAAGGCTTGGCAGTCCTCATTTCCCCCAAATATCAGCCCTAAGAGAGAGAGAGAGAGAGAGAGAAGAGAGAAGGAACAGAAGAAAGAAGAAGAAAGAAAAGAGAAGAAAAGAAGAGATTTCCGGCCAAAATTCGCGGGATTCGACTCGGGGTCGTCGAATTTAATCCATGAGGTAAGTGTTTAACTTGCTTATTGATTTAGTGTGTTAATATCTCATATTTTATTTGGTATAAACTAAAGATGTTTAGGTTGAAATTTGTGTAAATCAAATGGGTTTTTGGAAGATTAAAACGGATATAACTCGATTAATACCCAATTTGAGAAACTTGGAATTTATTGAAATTAATTGTTGGTTATGGGTTATAGGATGATTAGAACCTTTTTTATGTGTATATTTATGGTTGTTTGAGGTTGGTTGATGATTAAAGAGGAGATAAAAAGCTTGGAGGTGTTTTAATGGAGGTTTGGATTTTGGAGAAGAAGGTGAATAATGACTAGCCCACTTCCGGACTGTTTCGGATAGGAAGACAGCCGATTCATCTCTCGGTCAAAACATGAAAGATGTAGATATTTTCGATACGGTCAAGTGGGCGCCAACCGTGTATTTTTACGATTTTTTTTCGAATTGTTATGATTTTTACAAGATGGCAGTTTCGGGATGAAATCACCTACTCGGAAATGCACTCGGAAATTGGAAAAATAAAGGCTAGAATTATTTGGAGATAAATATTTGAAGTTTCTAAAAATAGTGTGGGGACTTCTAAATATTTTTTTTAGTAAGGCGTGTACCTTGGGTTAGTTGAAAGTAAAATCCAAGATTTACCCAAACAGGGGTGTTCGTGAGGAATAATATTTAAAGAGGTATTTAGGTGTGATTTGAATATTAAATAAGGGAATATGTATTGGGGTAGTGTTTTAATTGTGCGATGGATTATATTTTTGCAAATGGAAATATTCGAGGTTATTGGATATCGCTATAAGTTTAGAAATTATAGCCAGAATATATTGAGAAGAAATATCGATTATATATACGATGTTGATAAGTTATATATAAATATGAGACGAATAAATCGGTGCTATCGATATCATCAATGTACGATAATAAAAGCTAGGAATTAATAGATTATTAATTCATTTAGTGTGGACAAATGTGTAGGATGTCCAAGTTTAAATAAAATACGTGTGTGATGTATTATATGGGCTATGCATATACCTTATATTATTATGTACAGGGGGTTAAACAATTACCTAAGGAAAATTATATATAGGTGAGATAAATACCTATCGAAATAATAAGGTTGTGTGAATACCTACTGATGATATATTTATATAGGTGTGATGTATACCTATATTCTTATTTATTATGTGTATGACATACCTACCATGCTTGCTATCACGGGAGGTTGGCGTTCGAAAGGGGACAATCTCATCCTGTGTGCCTTCGAGGGGATTTTAGATTTGGTACCTCAAGAACATAGGACTGTGAAGGGATTATTTGTGAGTTGATAAGTCTGCTGACTGTGGGAGTGTAGGTATGTGCGTGACTCATGGATATGAGAACTATGTTCGCCTCCAATATGTGTGATTTATATTGATACAGTTCCTGAGTGATGTGGAACATATGATCTTTCAGTACGAGATATACAGGGATTTAATAACAGAGTATGAGTGCACCGTAGCTGAGCCTAGGGGTGCCATATATGTATATATATGTATGGTGATTAACATATATGTTTAATTGAGATAATCCACGGATGCTTAGTAAATGAGAATGACTAAGCCACTTATATTATAGTTCGGTGGATGATTAATATACTTGTTGGGTATAGTATATTGTTTATATATATGAGATGAGATATCATATAACCTAATCTTGTGTAAAGTGAAAAGAATGAATAAAGTGTGATATTAAATTCGATAAATGAATATCCAGATTTATATGAATATGAATCTTAGGTTCTATTGAGAACTATTAATAAATACGGGATGGTATAAATATGGTATGTACTGAAGGCCTAATGGATCCTGATGATCAACATTGTCACGTAGTAGTGTATCGGGGGGGGGGGTCCTTATTTGGATTTCACTTCGTGAGACACCCCACGCACGAAAGTAACACAATGTTGGGAATGGGAGATGTTTTGTCCTTCGTACTCGTATTAATAAAGATTATTAGAAGATGGTAAATATATTGGTTAGGCAGGGTAGCTTAACTAGGTCGCTTAAAAGATGTGCGATAGTTGTGCACTAATAGAAGAGGGGTGAGGGGTATCTCATGAGAGAGCGATACCAGTTTAAATATGAGAAATATCATATCTTAAAAATATGGATTTTATGCACTTGCTAAAAATGTTTTCAAATCGGGCTCTGACCCGTTTCTCTACTTTTCCCCTCTCTTGTATATATATATATATATATATATATGTTGGTGTCCAGACACAGGGACGCCTGGATGATAATTTATTCGAGTCAGACGTTTGCTGCAACAGCTGTGGATGCAAGCAGGCTGATTGTAGACGCTTCTATCATTGAGATCTAGATAGGAGGTATTGTAGTCATATTCAGGCTTATGGCCCAACAGTACTCATTTATTATTTTACCGCCTTTTGAGCGGCATTCGATTTGGTTGTATTATTGGACCGAGTGTTCGGTTATTTTATTTTATTTCATTTCGGTTGTTGCTTATAAACTATTGAAATTATTTTATTTGAATGGTTTGGTAAAAGATTAGTTCATTTAAAATTTTGACGCCGGCCTAATAGAATATTAGTAATTAATTAGTTTTTCGACTGTGATGTTATGAATGAACCACAAGAGACTCCTGTTTTAATTTGATATAGGAGTGATCGCCTGGTATTTTATTAGGCGGGGTGTCACATATTACCCGCTGATTCAAAATAAAGCAGGAAATTAAAGTTCAAGGCAGCCAATTATGTTTTGGAGTGAGGAGTCTTATACAAAAAAGGATACACTATTTCATTACTTTATTATGTTCACCCAGTTGAGGTACCAGACTTGATCAAAGAAGTACATAAAGGTTTCTATGAGGCTTATTACGTCGATCGATCATTAGTGTGTAGGATAGCAATGTAGGGATACTATTGGCCGACTATGAGAGAATACTTTATTTCCTTTGTAAAGAAGTGTGATAAGTGTAAGAATTTTGCCACAATTCACAGAAGATCGGGGGCTATCTTAACTCACATTACTTCTCCTTGGACTTTTGCTATTTGGGGAGTTGATTTGGTTGGCCCGCTGCCGCAGACAAAAGGAAGGTTCAAATACTTGGTAGTGGCAATGGATTACTTCACTAAATGGGTGGAAGCTGAGCCATTTATTGAAATAACTTATAAAAGAATTTTTCAGTTCATTTGGAAACATATCATACAAAGGTATGGAGTTCCATATGACTTCATCACTAATCATGGCACTCAGTTCAATAACGAGGAATTTGAAGAGTATTGTATTCAGTTAAAGATCCAGAAACTTCATTCTTACCCTGGACATCCACGGTGCAATGACCAAACAGAACTCACCAATATAACTATACTTGATGGGTTAAAAAAGAGGTTGGATGATGCAAAGAGGAAATAGGATAGATGAGTTGCACAATATTCTTTAGGCCTATAGAACTACGCCGAGAATAACCACTTGTGAGACTCCTTACATGCTTTCTTTTAAAACTGAGGTAATGATACCAGCCTAGATAGGTATGCAGACTCATAGGGTGTTGAACTTTGATTCCCTCCAAAGTGAACTCATGAGGAGGTTAGATTTAGACATGATTGAGGAAATCAGAGAGGATGTTGCACTTCAAATGGATGCCTATCAACAAAGAACTTCTAGATTCCACAGCAGGAGGGTCATACTGACCAACTTGAAAGAAGAAGACTATGTCATTAAGAGGGTCATTGTTGATGTAAAAAACTATATTTGATCTAATTAATTAATCACAGATAAATACGGGTAAAGAGATCAGACAAGAGATTTTTAAAGTGGTTCAGCCTTAATGAAATGGCCTACATCCACTGTCTTGTATTACTGGGTGTCTTGTTTTAATCTCGATTATGCTTGCTTATCATATCTTACCCTTCCATGAGGGTTTTACAATGTATTTATAGCCCTTGGGCTGTCTGTATGAATAGACAATATGCTGTTATTAAATAGGCATATACATTTGTACATGGTAAGAATGTTCATTGAATCTGTCTTTGTCGTTTGATCTTCCTAACCAGTTGCTCGGTACGCTGAGTATATCGGTACACTGAATAGCTCAGTACATTGAACTTGCACCATGCTGGATGACACGTGTCTTCATGTGATTGGTCCACGTTAGCTGACTAATTTTTGTATCAACAGAAGCCCCAAATGTTTCACAGTTGAGTTTTGATATGAGAGTGTGGAACATTTTAGTCAAAAGTTGTGTGGGCACATTGTTTATGTCTTGATTAATTACAGAACTGCAATACTTGTGAAAATTTTCCACTCTATATAACAATTTTGAGCGCGAAATGGCAAACTTGTGAATATTTTGAGTTTTTCACGAATGCTTGGGTATTTGCGTCTTTTTCCTTTGATTAACCGTCGGGAACTCCACAGTCATCACGTGTGATCATTACTTTTCTCATTTTTTGATGCAGCATATATAACGGCGATAAAATCCGATTGTCTTCTACTTTTGCTATTTTGTTTCCAAACTCTTTGTCTTCTCATTTTCTTCTTACTAACGTTCTTTAAAGTCATATGCCTTAGTTGATTCCTTAATCTTCTCTAAGAATTTCTTCTTTCCTTCTTCTTTCTTTGCTTTAATCATCATGGTTTACCTTATCGAGTCATTAGATAAGTTTAGAGCCGATTTTGAAATTCCGTCTTGGGTTGTCTTGGAAGAACCTCCTTGCCCTTCTGATTTATTTTCTCCAGCTGAGGAAAACTGGTTTCCCTCTATTTTTGTAGCAGAATGTTTTTTTCTTTCCCGCCTAATACCCTGTGTTTGGAATTTTTCCAATATTTTGATATTGTACCTGCAAACGTAGTTCCAAATACATGTAGGGTAGTTAATGGCGTACATAGGTTGAATTAAATTCATGGAACTCGTATAGGGATTCTTGAAATTATGTACTGTAATAAGTGGGTACTAGTGATACCACCTTTTATTTAAAAACTAGGTTTTATAACTGAGCTTTAGTAGTCAATCTCCCTGATTCTAATAGGGATTATTTTGAACATGGAGTTGTGGTGAAAAATTGGCAACACCCCCCACTAAAGGGGAAAGACGTGTACCAAGGTCCCAGATGTCCACCTTATGGCAATAGGATAGGTTGTTCTTTATTTTTAAGCTAGCTCTGCTTTTGTTTGATAAAATGTTTCACTGACTTTTGCTCCTTCATTTTTGATTTGTAGTTGACAGTAAAAGAAAATCCCCAAAAGAGAGTGATATTAATATAAAAGATTTGAAGCTCATCTGGGGTTTGCATCAATCAATTGTTGGGGAGCACGTGAGGTCTGCTTCCTATTTGCTGAGATATAAGAACACCACTTCATTTTTTATTGATCGGCCCCCTCCTCCTTTGGTGATTGATCTTGAGCAGACTCCGGCATCTTCTTCAATTGTTAAAGAATCTTCCTTTGATTTGGGTACTTCTATTGCTGACCTGATGACGAAAAAGAGGTGAATGCCTGATCTCTTTGCCAAGATTATACCTGGCGCTAATGGGGCAAAGAAAAACAAAGAAGATGTCCCAGCTGAAGGGACTACGAAAAAGGATATTGCCCCATAAGGGGGAGTAGTTATGGTGGCTATGGAGATCAGCAAGAAGCCCCCTGTTACTCCAAAAGAGAAAACACCTTTGATTGAAGGGGTTGCTGTTATTCGAGAAGAGACAGCACCTTTGATTGAAAAGGCTGCTCCTTTGAAAAGGTTGAGAAGGGGTCTTGCTGAGAAGACCATTGATGATACTGTTCAACCTATTAGGGTTGAAGTACCTTCTTTGAGGGATAGTTCTACAGCACTCATTACTCCTGGCTTGGCTAATAAATTGATCTGGTCTAGAACTCTTCCTGACTGCCGAGTTGTTGAGACTTCTACTCCTTGGGGAATATTCACTGACTTGGTAGCCCAACATCTTGGATCAGTAAGTATCATTATACCTGTCATTTTAGTTCTATCTTTGATTTTTATACTCTAACTTGAGTTTCTCTTCTTATTGCAGTTTTTGGTGTATTTCAATAATATCCTGGAGAAGGATGAAGCCATAAAAGTTGCTTCTTTTAGTGAAGTAGAAGAAGCCCTTGCTGGGTTATCAAAATCTTTAGAGGAATCCCGGTAGAAGTATGAGGAGGACAAAGCTGCTTGGGAAAATAAAATTAAGTCTGCGGAGACAGCTTAACAAAAAGTTGTGGAAGCTGCCAAAGAGGTTGATCTAGCTCAGTAGAGAACTGTGGACGCTGCACAAGAGGCTGATGTAGCATGGCAAGAGGCTGTAAATGCATCCAAGGAGGCAGAGGAGAAATTAAAGATGATCATCTCCAGCAAGGAGGAAGCTGAGGGCAAGCTTGAAGAGGCTGAACGACGTAAGAAAGAGCTTGAGCAGAAAATTAAATCTGTTGAAGATCAGCTGAGAGAGATTGTTTCCTCGGAGAGCGAGAAGAGAAAAATTATTACGAAGAAATCCTTTAGCTTTGGCTGGGACAAAGGATGGAACAAAGATATAACTGCTGCCTCTACTCAAATAGAGTATGCAAGTTTGAAGTTCTTTAGGGATGGATGGGTTATAGCGTTGAAGGAGCTGAACACCGTTGAGGACTCTGAACTATTTCAGAGACATGTTCATGGACCTCCTCCTGCTATTGAAGAAGAAGAAGCAGATGAGGCTGGGTCTGATGAATCTTCTTTGATGATAGTAGAACAAACACTTGCTACCATTATCCCTCAATCCTCCAAGCAAGTTCAACAGACTACAACTTCTACCAAGCAATGCCAGCTGCCCGCCGAGTAACCAATCCCTTCTTTAAAATCAGTTGAGGATGTTGTAGGGAATAAAGAGAAGGTGTAAATTTGTTCGAAAATTTGTTACTTTTCCCTTTTATTTTGTACTCTTGGTTGTACCCCCTTTTCTTATGATCAATAAAATGGACTTTGTTATTTATTCTAGATTACTCCTTTACTGTTCAATATAGATGTATTGTTGTTGATCTGTTTTCATTTTTCCTTGCTAGTTTATTGGCAGGATGGAACTGTTATCAGATCACGATACAGAGTTGATTAAGAAGTGTACTGATTACTTCAAAGCTGGTCGTGCAGATTTAACTAAAGCAAAAATAATTGATATTCTGGGATCTGATGCCTCTGAGCGAGCAATTGATGCTTACCAATATTTAAAATGTTTGCTTGATCGGGCTGTAGCAAATAACGTAGCTTATTATAAAATGATTGAAGATCTTCAAGGAATAGTCGAAGAACTTCAACTTCAACATAAGGAAGACACTGCTCTTCTGCATGAGGGTTATGAGAAGAAGTACTAATAGTTGAGTGCTGATCGAGGTTATGACAAATTTATCTCAGCCCATAACAAGAGAGAGAGTGTGCTAAAACTTGAAGTTGAAGAACATAGAAACATTGCTAAGCTACTGGAGTAAGAAAATATTGTTTTATGAGAAGAATCGAGATAGATAAAATCTGCTTCTTCCTCTGGAGCTCTGGTCCCAGTTAATGATGAAGGTTTTTCCTTTTTGGAGACTGAGAATGCTTCATTAAGGGAAGAATTAGAAGCTTTAAAGAGAGCCAGACCTGCATCCACCTCCCGGCGTAGAACAAGAGTTGGTCGGAGCAGCATTGAAGAGACTAGGACTCAACAGGCTTTAGAAAACCAAGTTGTTCAACTGAAGGCAAAAAATCAAGCTCTGGCTGAGATGTCCCTAAAAAATCCAAACTCTACCTGAGCAACTTTACAATCAGAGTTTTGTGTTGCAGAGCAAGGAGAATTTGGTGACGAGGCATCATCAGCATGTTGAGCGATTGACTTATCAATTCCACAAGCAGTCCAGAGAGTTTTGGATGGGGGGATATAATGAAGCTTTGTGTCATCTTGATGCCAGGTTGAAGCAATTAAATAATGAGGGATACAAACAAGGGTGGGTGAATGCGCTAAGTGTGATGAAGGTTGAGGAGGGAATAGAGTTATGGGATTGGTATGACCCTGGATTACTTGATCTGCTAGTACCTCCTTTCAAACTAGATGTTAGCTGGATTCCAGTTAGCTCCATTCCTCAGTGTCTGATTTCCAAATACCCCGGTGATTTCAATTTTCACGAAGATTTTGAGATATCCCGACCTCCGTATTTGCTTGACCGACCAAGTTTGAGCAATACAAGAATGCTGCGAGATTTGAACTTTATCAATTCTTCTTTTGCTTTAGATGTTCCTCCAGCTAGAATGGATCCTGTATCTAAATCTGAAGGAAAGAAACCAACAGAATAGGCTATTTGTATTTCGTTAGTAGTTATTTCGTTAGTAATTGTTAATGGAGAAAAATCATCTTTATATCCTTTTTGTAATTTTGTTTCCTTGGAAATAAATTAATTGTATGATGTTTATCTTGTCAATCTTTATGAGATCTATTATAATAGTGTGGTACTTGTTAGTCACTAAGTATATATATATATATATATATATATATATATATATATATATATATATATATATATATATATATATATATATATATATATATATATATATATATACTTAGTGATTGACAAGTACCACGCTATTATAGTTGATCTCATAGACACTTTGTCCTCTGTTGATTTGATTGCCTAGACAACGAAACTTTTGCCCCATGTGTTTTCCTAGTTGTAGTGACTTATCACCCATAAAGGCCTAAGCAATGGAATTATTTTTATCCTATGTTCCTGCTTAGTTGTAGCAATCATTTAAGTAAATAATTTCCCTGGTGCCTAAGCAGTGGATATTTTACCCATCTTCTTGCCTAGTTTAGATGCCACTTGGGTCACCCATAATCAAACAGGCCTTGCCTTGCTCGATTATTGTACCAACATTATTGGTTATGTTGATGCCGACAAACTTTGTTGGTGTCCGACCAACTTGTTGGTGTTTGTGCTGATGCCGACTAACTTACTGTTAAGTGAGTTAAGTGTGTAGCACTAGTACTCCGAAAAAAACACAAACAAATATGGTGAAATCATCATTTTCATTCATACTAAAAAAATGGGGTATATATACAGTTACATTACTGGTAGTATTTTCACAGGTGCTCTGCATTCCAAGCATTTTTGAATTCTTACCCTTCAAGAGTTTCTATTCTGTAAGTGCCAGGTCGAACAACAGTTGTGACATGACGGGGCCTATGCCAATTGGCTTCCAACTTATTGTGCTTTTGAATTACTTTCTTGAGCACGTAATCGTCGGCCTTGAGATCACACTTCTTAACCCTTTTATTATAAAATATGGCAGTCTTTTGCTAATAAGATGCATTTCAGATTGCTACGTGTTCTCTGACTTCTTCGAGTATATCCAAGTCCAAAAGTCTCATCAAATCACTTACTATAGAATTGAAGTTAAGCACCCTATGAGTAGGTAATCCTAATTCAACAGGTATCACTGCTTCAATCCCCAAGGCCAACATGTAAGGAGATTCCCTAGTTGATGTTCGGGGAGTTGTTCAGTAGGCCCATAACAATGAATGCAACTCATTGATCCAATTCCCTTTAGTATCATCCAATCGCTTCTTCAACCCACTCAGTAGAGTTCATTTCGTCACCTCCGTCTGCCCATTAATTTGGGGATGACCTGGAGTAGAATGAACCTTTTGAATGTTGGACTGTAGACAGTATGCTATGAACTCATCATTGTCAAATTGGGTACCATGATCTGTAATGAAAGCATGGGGCAAACCATATCTGCAAATAATATTTTTCGAGATGAATTGGTAGATCCTTTCGTAAGCCATATCAATGAGAGGTTCAGCTTCCACCCATTTTGTAAAGTAATCAACTGCTACTACCAAATATTTGAAGCGTCCTCTCGTAGTTGGTAAAGGCTCAACTAAATATATTCCCCACATAGAGAATGGCCAACGTGAAGTGATTGGTGTTAACAGTGCCTGAGGAGTTCTTCGTATAGTAGAGAATCGCTGACACTTGTCGCATTTCTTGGCATAAGCTATACAATCAACGAGCATTATTGGCCAATAGTACCCCTGTGTATTTATTCTCTATAAAAGAGTTCTTCATGCTATGTGAGCTCCACAAGATCCTTCATGAGTTTCCTCTATTATATCTTTAACTTATGATGGATGAATACATCTTTGTAGACCAGCTATCACACCTCTTCTGTACATAACTCCATTGTTTAAGACATATCTGGCAGATTTATACTTTAACCTCTTGGTTGCCATTTGATCGACTGGTAAAGTACCTTCTTTGATATAAGTCCTGATGGGATCCATCCAGGAAGGTCCCATATCCATGGCGATAAAATTCACCATCAAATCTTCATTAACACTTCAGCTTGTAAGTATTTCAATGGGTATTCTTCTTCGTAGCTCGGTGCGCGTAACTGAGGCTAACTGAGCAAGTGCATCTGCCTTTACATTCTCTATCCTTGGTATTCTAATCACTTGGATAACCGCTATATTGGAGATAATCTCCATAGATTTAGCTAAATACCTCGACATAAACTCCCATTTTGCCTCATAAAGACTGAGCATCTGATTTACCACTAGTTGCGAATCACTGAGCACCACAACTTGCTCTGCATTCAATGATTTAGCTAAGTTGAGGCCCACAATTATGACTTCTTACTCAGCTTCATTATTGGAAGCCTAGATTTGGAAATGCAGAGCATATTCTATGTCTATTCCATCGGGACTATTGAGAATAATTCCAGCTCCCCAAATCGTTGCACACAAAGAACCATCAACGTATTAATTCCATATAGGGATATTATTATCAAACCCTTGGTCTGGAAAAATCCCTTAATGGAATATCTTGTCCTTCCTCTCTTCATCCTTCAACTCTGGCCTCTTACCAGAAGATTCTGGTTGATCGATTGCTATCCCTTCTGTCAATCTACTGCTGGGAGTTGATTAAGGATAGTTTCTTTTGATTCTTTAGCATCCTGGAGTTGCTCGACATTAGCCCCTATTGATCGGAGACATCTCCGTAAGTAAATTCAGTAATAAAATTCGTCACTGCCTGCCCTTTGAGAGAGGATCTTGGCTTATAGATAATATCATACTCCCCTAACTCCACTGCACAATACATAAATCTTCTAGAATTTTTTGGTTTATGTAAAGCCTGTCTGAGTGGCATGTCAGTATATACCACTATATATGGGCTTGAAAATATAGTCTCATCCTCCTGCTCGCCTCGATCAGTGCCAGTGCTAACTTCTCCAGTTTTGGATACATGATCTCTGCTCCCCTGAATGCCTTGCTTGTATAATAAACTGGTTTTTGTGCTCCGATTTCTATTCGTATCAAAGCCAAACTAACTGCACTTTCTGAAACAACTAAGTATAAATATAAATTTTCTCTCGCCACTGGTCGGGACAATAAATGAGGTGTCCCTAAGTATCTGTTCAACTTTAAGAACGCCTTTTCACCTTCGTCGTTCCACTCAAAGGTCTTTCTGAGCACCTTGAAGAATGGAAGACATCTATCAGTTGCTCGGGAGACGAATCTGTTGAGAGCTGCTACATGCCCCGTAAGGCTTTGTACTTCCTTCTTGGTGGTTGGAGATTGTAATTCCAGCAGGGCTTTTATCCTGTCAGGGTTTGCTTCAATACCTCTTTGATTCATAATATACCCGAGGAACATGCCTTCTTGTATGCCAAAAATGCACTTGGTCGGGTTCAACTTCATTTTGTACTTCTCCAACTGATCAAATGTTTGGCTCAAATCAGCTATATGGTCAGTAGCTTTCTTACTTTTGGTCAACATGTCATCGACGTACACCTCCATATTTTTGCCAATCTGCTCTGCAAACACCTTGTTCATCAGTCGTTGGTATACGGCACCTTCATTTTTAAGACCAAAAGGCATAACATTGTAACAATATGTTCCTCATGGGGTAATGAAAGAGGTACTTTCCCTGTCTTCTGGTTTCATTTTAATTTGATTATATCTAAAATAGGCATCCATAAAGCTTAGCAGCTCATGCCCCGAAGTTATATCTACCAGTTCATATATCCTGGGCAAAGGGAAATGATCTTTCGGGCAAGCTTTATTCAGATCTGTGAAGTCCACGCACATTCACCATATGTTGTTTTTCTTCTTGACCATCATAACGTTAGCCAACCAATCAGGGTACTTGACGTCTTCGATGAAAACAGCCTTTTGTAACTTTTCCACTTCTTCTTAAATAGGTCGGTTCTTCTCCGGACTAAAGACCCTTTTTCGTTGCTTAACTGGTTTGATCTCTTTATTGACGTTGAGCTCATGACATAGGAAAGCTGGGTCTATCCCCGGCATATTATCATGACTCCACGCCAATACTTATTTTCTATGCTTTAGAAATGCCACCATATCTTGCTTTAATATCGGGTCAAGTGAAGCACAAATCTGAGTTGTTCTTTCTGGTTTCTCGTCATCAAAAATAATAGTTTTTGTTGCCTTAATTACTTGGCCTTTAACGAGTTCCGTTTCATCCTTTGGTTCCAAGGTTTCAATCTCAGATTCATTAGACTCATCCACTTGATAAGTGGTTGTTTTCTTTCTAGCATTCTCCAATTCTTCTTGCTCGGCAGACGAGTAGTAGCATTCCCGAGTTACTTTTTGGTCGCCTTTCACAATTCCCACCCCAAAGTTGGTCAGGAACTTTAGACACTGATGTACAGTGGATGGAACTGCCTCAAACTTTTTCAAGCTTACTCTCCCCATGATTATATTGTAAGCTGACTGGATATTTTTATCCATCACGAAGAAACGCACCTTCTCTGATCTACAAGCAGGCCAGGTTCCAATCAACATGTCTAACTTGATCGTTCCAAGTGAAAAAAGTTTTTCTCCAGAGAACCCAATGAGGGGCCTGTGGTACGGCTCCAACTGACCCAGTTTTAAGTTCAAACTGTCGAAGCAGGGGTGGAACATGATGTCTGCCGAGCTACCATTATCCACTAGCACTCTCGAAATGATTACATCCTTCATCCTCATTTTGATTACTAGAGGATCATCATGAGGATACAAAACGTCTTCCAGATCATTTTTAGAAAAACCAAGGACGAACTTTTCTTTGTTTACCTTCCTCGGGCGATCTTCTTCTGCCAAATTTATACGTTGTATATAGGAACAAGCTTGAGCTTCATTGAGGTAAACTTTCCTTTCAATGATATGATCACCCCCTCCTGCGTCTCCACCTGTAATCATGTTACAATCGAATGAACCAAAACGAATTGAAAATACCTCACGCTCGGGCTGTCTTGGCTTTTTTGGGAGATCGGGGTTATCTTCATGGTCTCTTTCCTTATCGTCTCTTGGTCGGCAAGGAGATTTGGACCTCTGTCGAGCTCTGTTGTTGGTTTTTCCACCATTCTGACGATCAATGCACCTGTTCAACTTTTCTCATCTAATGAGTGCCTCTATCTTATTCTGGAGAGCTACAGACTGTTTGGTCGTGTGACCATGATGTTTATGGAACTCGCAATACTTGGACTTATCTCTTCTTTCGGGAGCTGTTCTCAATTTTTCTGGCCAATTCAGTTCCTCGTTGTTCTTGATTTCCTCCATAATGTGGTTTATATCTACCTTTAAGGGAGTATAATTTGCATACTTCCTCGGGTGCTCCAATGTTTCTTTGCCTTTTGACTGCTTGCTCGCACCGTTATGCTTGTGATCTTTCCTCTCTGACTTGCCATCAACTTTTGTTTCTGCCTTTTCATTAGCATTCTTCTTCTCATCCATAGCTTTTTCGGCATTCATTATTTTATTTGCTTTAGCCATCAATTCAGCCATGGATTTGGGGGGATCCTTGGCTAAGGTGCAGTAAAACTTGTCTGGTAAAATACCACCCATAAGAGCCGTGATGGATGTCTTTTCCTCATAGTCTTTGACCTCCAGTTTCTCGTTGTTAAAACGAGTGATATAATCCCTGGTACTTTCTCCTGCTTTTTATCTATCACTCAACAAATGTGTTACCCTTTTAACCGGCTTTGCACCAAAATAGAAATTTCCTATAAAGAGCTCGGCCAGTTGATGGAAAGTCACAATCTTTCCCCGAGGAAAGTTGTTGTACTATATCTGAGCGGATCCAGTAATGGTTCCTGAGAATGCTCTGCACCTCATTTCATCCGGTCCTGCATAGATATCTGCTGCAGCTTGATACTGCTCTATGTGGAGAACATCATCAGTTTTACCATCATACTTAGGCGTGACCACAGGAGCCTTGAATTTTGATGGTGTGGGTAAATCCACAATTGCTTGTACAAATGGAGATCCTCTGATAAAGGTCATTTGGAGAGGGTTTTTTGCCTTAGCCATTTCCCCTAACCTGTCTTCTAGTCTCTGAATAGACCCTTTCCACGCATCATTGCCAGCCTCTGATCTATTTATATTCGCACGAGTAATAGATCTTGCAGAATTCTCCACTTGGGATCTTTCTGTACGATTTTGGGATTGGGATGTGATTGGGCTGAGCCTTCACTTAAATCATTTGGTCGTTGAGAATTTCTCGATGAAATTCGAGGAGGATTTATGTTCCTCCTAGGGCCCAAACGATCGAATGGAGAAACTCTGCTCAACCTTTCCAGAGCGCTTGTTCGTTCTGAAATTAGAGTAACATTTTCTTGAGAATCCAAAATTCTTATAGGAGAAGTTAGGCCAGGGTGATAGGATGGATCACTTGAATTCTCGGTATGATGGAGTTCAGTGCGTCTAGATCATGAAGACGGTGGACGCATTCTTCTACGAACGCTTCATTGTCCTGACTGGGTAAATGCTCTATTTTGAAAATTTTGAATGAACTATTGCATGGTTTCCTACATAGCTGTTTGTCCATTGGCTAAATTTGCCAATCGTTTGCATTTGGAGGAGCATAAGGGTTTGGCGAATTCCCATCACTATTCCTATTGCTAGATTCTGGGATATCATCCATGTATAATAAGTTTTTAGTGAAAAAAGCTATGTATAGTCATTCCCACAGACGGCGCCAATCTATGGATGTAAAAAACTAGATTTGATCTAATTAATTAATCACAGATAAATACGAATAAAGAGATCAGACAAGAGATTTTTCAAGTGGTTCAACCTTAATGAACAGACCTATGCCGACTATCTTGTATTACTGGGTATCTTATTTTAATCTCGATTATGCTTGCTTATCATAGCTTACCCAGCCATGAGGGTTTTATAATGTATTTATAGCCCTTAGGCTTTCAGTATGAATAGACAATATGCTGTTATTAAATAGGAATATACATCTGTACATGGTAAGAATGTTCATTTAATCTATCTTTATCGTTTGATCTTCCTAACCAGTTACTCGGTATGCTGAGTAGCTCGGTACATTGAACTTGCACCATGCTGGATGACACGTGTCTTCATGTGATTGGTCCATGTCAACTAACTTATTTTTGTATCAACGGTCATCAATAAGAGAAATAAGCCATAAGCAAATTAGCACAATCCTTATCGCATCTCGGCAGTCGTCCGATCAGGAACTTATCGCCTGGTAACACTTGAAGGGGAAGAATTTAAGAATTCGTGGAACAACCACCTCAAGAAATATAATCAGTAATTCTATTATAAACTTCATGTAACAGTTTCTTCCAGATTAATAAAGTTGTGATATTCTGCCAATTATGCTTCATTTTTGTGTTTCTTTTTCTGGAGTACGACGATGTACATCCCCCAGCAAACTTTTTCAACTTCAAATTCAAAATTTTCCAACTTCAAAAGATTTTAGACTTCATGTATGACTTCGTCCTTGACAAGTCACGAACTAGAAGTCCTTCTCAACCCAATAAATTTTTCTAACTTCAAAAACGAAAAATCTTTCAGACTTCCTGTGTGACTTTGTCTTTAACAAGTCACGAACAAAAAGACCTTAAAACTTTATGTATGACTTAAAGTAAAAAACAAGGAGTTTTACCTGACCAAGTTAAATTTAGGAAAAACCTACATTCGTAACACACTTGCTCGCCAAGGGTAACTAATGCAAACAGTTAGCCCTAAAAAGATTTTACCTAAATGCTTAGTAGGACCTAAGGCCCTATAATTCAAGTTCATAACTTGACCAAACACAAATCAATTAAGTAGGTCAGTTGATTGCATAGCCAATACACTAGTCAAAAAGCTTAATTATGAATCAAAGGATAAAGTATATAGATAAACATATACGCAAAAAACAGTCTTTTATTCCATTAAACTTTCATAAAAGGTAGACATGCAACAAGAAAGAAAAACAAATTTATTTTATTGGACATTTTCCTTCAGCTTTATCCATCCCAATAGGAGGAATATCAAAGGTATTATGCGAAGTTGTGGTTCTAAAATCTCTCAACCTACCACGACCGCTGTTGCTTGGCTGATCTAATAAGTGAGTAGGGCGGATATAATTATCTTCACCATGAAGACCATAATCCCCAAATTATTTTCTCACTAAGATCTAGGGAATGACGTCAGTTGGAATCCACTCGGCATTAATACCGAATGGAGGATCAGGATAATCCAACATGCCTAGGTCATGCCAATGCCATAACTCATACTTGTTATCCACCTTCTGTAGTCCTAGCATGTTCAAGCAACCCCATTTGTATCTTTCCCGATAAGCTTGTTCTAGATGATCGTCCATATGAGTTAATGCTTCATCATAAAATTCCATCCATATAACCTTGGGTCGTTTGTGGAAGTGAAAACTTAGTCAGTCCACCCGGTCTTGGAGCTTTTTGATGTCTTTATTTTTATCTTTCAACAATGCTGCCTGGTTAGCCAAGGTTTTCTTAGTTCTTTCCTTGTACTCAGTTGGCCTAGTAACAATCACCTGTCTGGAAGACTGCCCAGATTTGGTCTTTTTTTCTTCAAGTTTTCCATCTCCTCTAATAATTTGGCATTCTAAAGCTCTAAGAAAGAGGCACCCTCACCCGGCTCAACCTCAGCTGACTTTTTCAAGCTCTCCAACTCATTCCTTAAATTGTCATTCTCGCATTCAAGAAGAGTAGCAACGTCCCAAAAACTTTCCACTTACCCATTTAACTTGAATTCTTTCCTTCTGAAGGCGGATGTGATCTCTTGCACCCTGCACTCAATGCCTCATATTTGGCTTCGTAGTTAGAATACAGTAGAGCCAAAGTAAGATTATGATCATTCAGTAGTTGCTCAATCATCTTATAATATGCTGCATTATTTGGCACAACCCCGTTAAGAGACAATGCAGATGTACATAGGCCTATTTTACTTGGTCGGATGCATCTCTTTCGAGCAACCCCTCAAATTCAATCTCAGTTAGAGTAACATGGCCAGCTTCTAACAAGCTATTATCGCGTCTTAACAAGTCAGTTTCAGTTGAGATAATTGCATTCTTCCTGGTAGTAAACTGAAGAGCAACAGTATTAGATCAACAAGTCCAACCAAGGAGAATAAACAAGCATAATTAAAGGTACACTAGCATGTCAACCAAAAGAAATTTTCCATTCATTACCAACAAATGTGTTGCAGAGGATTGTTCTATTACAAAGTTCAAAAAGAATAAGAAATAAGGGTAAACATCAAGTAAAAAAGACACAAGAGCAGGTCATCAGACTGGAAGAAATTTACACCTTTTCGATGTTCTTTAATATTGTCTCTGGGAGGATGGACGCATTCCTAATCGTAGGTGCTAAGGAGGATTCACTCGCTCCCTATTCATCATTAATTTCATCGTCGAAGTTTGGAGGGGAACCAGTATCATGCCCCTAGAATAAGTCAGAGTGAACTGAGGTGCCAACCTCCTTCAAGGTAGATGTCCACCTATCTTTGATGAACACTTTCTTCCCATACTCAATCTGGACAGTAATTGTAGTGAATGCATTGTCCCAGTACCTGTTAAGCATTTTCCTTATTTTTTTATATTGGGACTTCAACTCCAGAAATTTATTCTTTTCAGCAGTTGCCTCCCCAACCGAGCTAGCTGCCTTGTCCTTGACGGCATTTACTTTGTCTTCATCAGTCTTTATTTTGTCTTCTACCATGGTTGTTGTATCTTCAACCACCATTAATTTCTCTTTCCATTGTTTCTTCTCTCTCTCTCAAATGCCTCTTTAAAATATTTCAAGGATTTCTTCAAGCCTTCAAAGGCGTCTTCTACATCAGTTGATGATTACCTCAGTTGGTCATCCCTAATCAATAACTGGTCATAGTCGAACAAAAACTACAGAATAAGATAACAACTATGTTACTACCTTGTATACTTAAAGGAAAGTTATGGAAAGCAGTTACAGATTTAATGATTTACCAAAGCTAAATTTTGATTAGCCCTCTCAAATAGACGAGCTCTTAATAGAGGGATTGCATCTGACCTATCTACTCGAAGAAATCCAGCACCAATCAATCCCTTGGTCAGTCCATGGTTGAAAGCCACAGAGGCAGATTCAACTATTATTTAGTTGGAATAACTCTTTTGGATCAATTCCTGATAAGCAGCCGGTCCTCTCTTTAACCTCTTGAATTGAGGCTCAGTGGGTTTAGCCTCCTCAACATTGAGAACCAAAGGTCTTTTATCGTAGTAGTGGTCTTTTTGGATGGAGGAAGAGACATACCACCAGTAGGTTTGGAACTCTTCGTTTTCCCATCTCCGTAGTAGGGGAAGTCTGGATGGCAGTGATATCAAAAGACTCAAAAGATGATGAAGTCCCTCCAAGTGTCAATTCCATGTCTACTCCAAAAGACTCTGTAGTAGAAGAAGCAGAAACGGGTTCCACCTCCAAATTGATTGGAGCTTGGGTAATAATTTTAATTGGTCGGGCCACAAAAGATGTAATGTATCTCTTGTACTCCAATAAAATTGAAGCTGCTCTGGGGTGCCCTTCCCCTATTCTTTGATGAATTGCCCACATGAACTTCAATTCATCCAACTTCATCTCTCCCTCCTTGGGACACGTCTTTTTACTTTCCTCTGTAAAAATTAAACAAGAGTGGTTATTCTCCATAACATCGAACGGTTAGTAATCATTGAAGAAAAGTGAAATTCAAGGTAATAAACCGACCTATGTCACACCCTTCCTGGGGGAATTTAGGACTAGTGTATTATACCTCCTCAGGAAGGGGACATACTGCCAATTATTTAGCACTACACTATAATCCCAATGATCGTTGTTTAAATCAAGAATATTAACTACTAGCACCCTATTGGCCTGCCTAGTCTTCTAGATAATAAGTGTTATCCCCTGTTGTTCCCCATTTGTAATAGAACATCAGATCAGTAATCCCAATGTGGGTCCCATGAATTTCATTAAATTTATGGACCCCGTTTACTACCCTCCAACTGTTGGGGGATACTCTAGCATGACCACATCGAAATATTAATTGAACTCAAGGAACGGGTGATTTGGAGGGAAATTTATTCCACATTTCCCAATAAATAAGGTGGGGATCCAATGGCCCTCATCAAGTGACAATAAGTCCACGGGACCTTCCACCAATTCCAAGGATACCCAGGTGGGGATTTTTCATCTTTCCCTAAACTCTGGTAAGGAATCCTCATCCACAATATACACCATTGTTTAAACGAAATAAAAGAAGGGGATGTAAAATGAAAGAAATCTCATAAAATTTGCTATAGAATAGGAAGGAAGGAACGAAAAAGGAAAAGATCGAAGAAATAGAGATTGCTTAAGTGCAAAGGTTAGAGGTGAGAAAAATTGTGTGTGTGTGTGGGGGGGAGGGGGGGAGTTTTGTCCTATTATAGCTTACCCCAAAGGCTGAGAAGTAATGATTAACTAAATCAAGGATTGAACTCTTGACGGCCGCACGGTTCCTAAAGGCGTGAAATGACTAACTTACCCTTTGGAGGTTCTCTATTTTTTAAATTATTCACAAAAAAGACACCGCCTGATAAACTTGTGAAAATTTTACAAGTCTAGAAGGCCGGCTGCCGACCACCATCATGCTGAAGTGCCGAGCAACTTTTTAAATTTAATACTCCATCCTTGCAACAAATCATCAAGCATCGAGCAGTGGGCGTTATTCTTGTCAGTTAAATTATTCATGCCGCATGGACCTATGATATTAGGACACTTGTACTCATGGTCTAGAATCAATGATATGAAGTTCGTTATGCAAGGTGGGACAACAAGACTGATCTCTCGATAGTCTTGTTATCCCTATCTAGGAGTACCGGGGGGGGGGGGGGGGATTTATAATTTTGGGTCAGCGCCATAGAGTGTGCAAGAATTAACTTACAAAATTTATTTGTACAAAAGTACAGATAATTCAAGGTAAACATCTCCCATCATCACTCGCATCCATTAAAAATCTCACCCCTCTTCTAAGAGCGATGCTACACATACGACCACCCATTTCCCAAAATAGATAGCGTATAAATATACCAATGTAATTATAAGGATGCATCTAGCATAATTAACGTACTGAAATAGAATCATTTACATTCCGATTACTACTACCCAAAGTACCCCCGTCATTACCCACAAAGTGACATAACAATTTATCATGCATACTACATAGTATTAGGTCTGTGTTTTTACAGTCAACATAATTAGACTAGGAATTCATCTTATCCATTTCCATTAATTTATATATATGTCTTTATATATTCGACACTAAGGCATCTACTAATATCATCTCGTTCGTTCTCTATAGGTAAGCCCGGGGTAATCTCCTATCCACCACGGACATCACAATACATAAGCAAATGGGGCGGTACCTACGCAGTTACGCCATTGCACGACCCATATCAAGTGGTGTCACATGGATCCCAACTTTAACACTTAACTCCTATAAAGGGCGCTACCACGTAGTACCTAAAATATGACCTACACTACGCTTAGTCCACCTGTGCCGATGTGTGCTCCGGTCTTGAACGCGTGCAACCCCAACCAATAGGACGGTCCATGAACATAGGTATGTCCACACAAAATATAGATACATATTACCATATGTGAGGGTAATCACTCTATAATTACCCCCTACATAATCTGTAAGGGTTCCTATAATTATCCTTAGTTAATTATTAACCATCATGTAAATTATTAACTTACTTTCCTTTATAACATACAATTAACCATCTAGTTAATCATTTAAGTCCCCTTCCTTCAAATAATATCTTAAACCATCTAGTTAATTCTCATCAGTAATTACCCCGTAAATTACCCTGTAGCTGCCCCGAAAGGACTTTTCCACAATTATTATTATTTAATAATTAACTAACATGTGAATTATTAAATAATCATTCTTTATAGAAATGTCATTAACTATCTAGTTAATTTTGTCATTCTTTTATTAATAGAAACATGTTTCCGTTTTTAATAAATGCCACGATTTTTCTCGGAAACTTTTAATAACCGCGTATGACCGAGCATAAATTCTTCAGAGTTTAGCCCCTTAATTTAGTGATTTTAATATCTCGAACAATGTAATTGAGCCATTTTTATGCCATATCACTCCATTGTCTATTTCTAACAATATTCCCTAGGTTTTGTATAATCTAGATGAAGTTTTCAGGAATGGAATGCAAGAAAGAATCCAAAAGAAAAGAAAAGTTGCAAGCAAGAAATGTCCAAGGGCAAAAGTGTAATTCCATTCAGAATTCGAAAGTAACACCAAAAGGGAAGTTGAAGAGAATGAGTTCATAAGAGCATAGGAAGAAACGGCATTCAAATCGGAGGTCTAGATAAGAAGATATGGCCAGTCAAAGCTGCAAGGAAAAAGTCAAAGAAGAAGAGATCCGGACCGATCCGGGTAGGAGTCGGACCGATCCGATCCGGCCAAGACCAGTGCACCCCGGATGGATGGCAAACCGATGGAAGAAAATAATCGAACCGATCCGAGAACAGTCGGACCGATCCGGAAGAAAATAAAAGAACCGATCCGATGGATATTGGATCGATCCGATTAAGACCCGGACCGATCCGGTCATGCGAAATCCTGGCATTAATTTGCCATTTATTGTGTAGATTTGATGAGTGCGTAGCTGTGAAACTTGTTCCACAAGCAGGGTTGGAGGTCGACTTTCGATGATTTGTGCTATAAAAAGACAAGCTCTACATCATTTGAAGAGAGCTAGATAAAAAAGAGAGATTAGGAGGCTAGGGTTGAGAGTTCTAGGTCAGATTTTTAGGTCAAATTTCCATTTTTTTCGTTAGTTTCATGAACCCTAGTTGTATTTTGAATCCCAATTCCGTTTTTGGTGATGAATTCAAGTAATATCATTCGAATCTCTTGTGTTTTAATTTCTGCAAACTTCTTACAATGTTCTGCAGTTTCATACTTTCATATGTGAATTTGTTTTTCAACCAAATCATGAGTAGCTAATTTCCCAAGGGTTGGGGTACATGAACTCAATCCTAATAACAATTATTTGTATGGAAAATAGAAAATAAATGAAAATATTGATTGAATCGTGAATGAAAATCATATATTCATTGTCAAATCTTTTAATCTCTCTTGCCCAAGGTACTTGAGATGTTTAAGACTGCTTTGTATGTATAATTTGTCGTTCACCGCTTTATAATTATCTTTGATTTCATATGATGCGGGCTTGAAACTCATATATGTAATGCTTAGAGTTTATAAGGACTGGATTTAATCAAGAATTTTGATTTACAATTCTAGTATTCTAAAGAATAATTTGTTAAGGATTGAGGGATTATACCCTACCCTAATTTTCTCTAAATTGTTAGAACCAAGTTTCGTTGTTAATTTATAATTGTTTTTCATAAGTAAATTTTTAGAAAGTTTCCCACAAATCAATCATCTTTTTATTTCTTTTGAGAAATCATTTCAAGGTTTGGTAATTCTTCTTGTTACTGTTTGGCAATTTCGATCCCTGTGGAGACGATCCCGACTTACCGGGTTATTACTTGAGCGACGAGGCTTGCACTTGAGCCTAGATAAATACGCACTTTTAAGACAAATATTAAGTCGCGTCAAGTTTTTGGCGCCGTTTCCGGGGATCCGAAATTGTTAAATTTTCAAGAAAGTTATTTTATCTACAAGTGATTTCATAAAAAAAAATATATATATTTTTCATTTCTTCTGTACTTATATGAAGAATTCATCTCCCACCCAAATTCACGAAAATCCTATTGCCGAAGCCAGTTCTGAAAATTCTGAGTCTCCTCATTTTTGTGTTCCACCTCCTTCGCCTAATAATTCCATAACAAGTCGTTCATTGAGTCAAACCGGGAGTGAGAATTCTGAACCTTTCGGTAGCGATATGTCGGATCATGGTAGTGTCGGTGTTGGTGCTGGAGAGGATGATGTACCATATCAACCCATGAAAGATCTTTTATTTCCGGAGAGAACTGTTACCCCTGGTTGCATTTGACTCCCGTATAATGCCGGTCAGTTCCACTTTCGGAATGGAATGATCCAAATTCTTCCTACATTTCATGGGATGGATTCGGAAAAACCATATCTCCATATTCGAGAATTCGAAGATACGTGTGAGACATTTGGAGACCAAGCTTGTCCACAAGAGGTAGTCCGGTTGAAGCTCTTTCCTTTTTCCTTAAAGGATAAAGCTAAAACTTGGTTATGGTCCTTGCCCCCAAATTCTGTTTTATCCTGGAGAGATATGCAAAACAAGTTTATCTCAAATTTTTTTCCACAACACAAAACCAATTCCGTTAAAGCCCAAATTCAAGCTTTTCGTCAAAATGAGAATGAGGCTTTTGATAAGTGTTGGGAGAGATATCAGGAGTTAGTTAATGCGTGCCCCCATCATGGTTTCGAACCTCATCATCTGATTTCATTTTTCCATCAAGGCCTTACTGTAGCGTCTAAACAACTTGTTCAAACCATGTGTGAGAGACCTTTTTAGGAATTAAGTACGAGCGATGCTGAGGCTCATTTGAAATATGTGGCAGAAACTACCCAAGCATGGGATACTTCTGATACCAATAGTCAAAATAGAAATCGACAAGTGTCCAACTTTCCTGCTGCATCCGGTATTTATCACTTGGACAAGGACACTTTGTTGGATCGAAAATTTGACTAATTGGAGAAGAATTTCAGAGATATGCTAGATATGCGATTGAGAGATGTGTCTGGACCCGTACATGCCGGAAAGGAGAAGGTATGTGCCATTTGTAATGCGGGTCATTCTACCGAAGGATGTCCTACCATACCTGCATACAAGGCCATGTACACTAAACAGGTTGATGCAATAGGAGGTTTTCGGGGAAATTATAATGCTCAGCAAGGGAATGCATATAAGCAATCGTGGAGGAATCCCCGGTTCAATTATGGACAACCCCAAGGTGGGATGGTTCCTAACCCACAGATGACTCAACCACAACCCCCTCAATTTCAGCAAGTGGCAAATCCTATGCAAGTACCACCTCCTGGTCCTTATGTAGCTCCACCTAGGAGATCTCTTGAGGATAATTTCAATCAGTTCATCCAATCCCAAAAAGAGAGAGATGCTAAATTTGAACGAATGTTCGCTGAAATGCAAACTAACATCTCTAGGTTGCAGTCTGTAGTGAATACTCAAGAGAAGGGTAAACTTCCTGCCCAAGGCCAAAGACCACCTCTTCAGGGTCGACCCACGGTTTGCTCCACATCATCATATTTGCACAAACAATGTCAAGCTGTTACTACTCTTCGTAGTGGCCGCGTAATTGATCTAACACCTAAATTGCCAAAGGTGAATGATGATGGAGTGGAACCCGAGATTGCCAAGGAATCTGAAACTCCCGAGTCTGAAAAACCTCACTTAGAAAAGGAATTTAAAGATGAGGAAGTTGAACCTAAAATTGAAGTCAAGTTGCCTACTGCTGCTCCATTTCCTCAACGCTTAGAGTCACCCAAGAAAGGTGCTACGCGTACTGAGGTGTTGGATGTGTTGAAGCAAGTAAAATTGAACTTGCCGTTCCTTGATGCTATTCAACAAATTCCAGCATATGCTAAGGTTATTAAAGATCTTTTGACTGTCAAGAGACGTCTTAAGGTGAAGAAAAATGTTTTCTTGGCACAAAATGTGAGCTCAGTTCTTCTCAATGATCTTCCACCAAAATTCAAAGATCCAGGTGCACCTACCATTTCGTGTATCATAGGAGAAAAAAGAGTGGAAAAAGCATTGCTTGATTTAGGTGCGAGTGTAAACATCCTCCCATACTCCATCTATAAGCAGCTTGATTTAGGTGATTTAAAACCTACCCGAATCACTCTACAGTTAGCGGATAGAACAGTGAAAGTGCCTCGTGGAATTGTAGAAGACGTGATAGTTCAAGTGGACACGTTCTACTTTCCCGTTGATTTTGTCATTTGGGACACCGAGCCTGTTCCCCATACGAGAAATCATGTTCCAATTATATTGGGCCGACCTTTCTTAGCTACCGCTAATGCTTTGATCAATACACGAAATGGCCAAATGCAACTCACTTTTGGAAACATGACTCTCGAGACTAATATTTTCAATGTCGCTAACCAAATGGGTGATGAGGATGAGATTCTTGAAGTGGATCTTATTGAGGAAGTTGTGGATGAAAATATTGAGACAATCATAGGAGGAGATGCTCTGAAAGTGTGCTTAATGCAAAGTGGTGCACAAATGGGTGCTTATACTGAGTTTGAGAGAGAGGTGGAAGAGTTGAAAATTTGGTTACAAGAGGAAGAGAGTTTTGAGAGTTTGAGAGCGGTCGACTGGATTTCTAGGTATGAAGAATTTCCTCCGAGGGAGATACCCATGATCCCCTCTGAACATAGATTTCCTAGTCTTGAGTTGAAGAAACTACCCTCCCATGTCAAATATGCCTTTTTAGGTGAGAATGATACATTTCCTGTTGTTGTGTCTTCCCGTCTAGAAAAAGGGCAAGAGGGTATGTTGTTAGATGTGTTGCTAAAGCATAGAAGTTCTTTTGGTTGGTCCATAGCAGATTTGAAAGGTATAAGTCCTTTTATTTGTACCCATAAAATCCATCTTGAAGAAGAAGTGAAGCCCTCGCGTGAGATGCAAAGGCGATTAAACCCAACCATGAGAGATGTAGTAAGAGCGGAAATTATCAAATTGCTAGATGCTGGGATTATCTATCCCATTTCGGATAGTAAATGGGTGAGCCCAATTCAGGTCATTCCAAAGAAATCAGGGATGACTGTGGTTGAGAATGCTAAGGGATAATTAATACCTCAACGCACCACCACCGGGTGGCGTGTTTGCATTGACTATCGAAAGCTCAATGCCGGAACTCGAAAAGATCATTTTCCCTTACCATTTATCGATCCAGTTATTGAAAGAGTGGCGGGCCATCCTTACTATTGTTTCCTAGATGGGTATTCCGGTTATAATCAGATTGAAGTGGATGTACTTGATCAAGAAAAGATGACTTTTACATGTCCGTTTGGTACGTTTGCCTACAAACGTATGCCATTTGGGTTATGTAATGCGCCAGCAACTTTTCAAAGGTGCATGTTAAGTCTCTTTAGCGATATGATTGGAAAAGGTCTTGAGGTGTTCATGGACGATTTCAGCGTTTTCGGTTCATCTTTTGACCATTGTTTAGCTAATCTTGAGAGAGTTCTATTCCGATGTGTGGAAAAAAGACTTAGTCCTCAATTGGGAAAAATACCATTTCATGGTTACCGAGGGTGTAGTCTTGGGCCACATAGTCTCATCTAGGGGGATTGAAGTTGATCGAGCAAAAATTGAAGTAATAGCTGAGTTACCACCGCCAAAATCACTTAAAGATGTGAGGTCCTTTCTAGGCCATGCTGGATTTTATAGGAGGTTTATCAAAGACTTTAGCGCCATCGCTAGACCTTTGAGTAATCTTCTCATGAAAGACACTCCATTTGAGTGGAATAAAGCATGTCAAGAAGCGTTTGATAAACTCAAAAGCATGCTTATTTCTGCACCTATCATGCAAGCTCCGGATTGGTCGCTTCCCTTTGAGCTTATGTGTGATGTAAGTGATTACGCGATTGGGGCTGTTCTTGGACAGAGGAAAGATAAGAAAGATCATGTTATTTACTATGCCAGTAGAACATTATCTGGCCCTCAGCTTAATTACTCTACCACAGAGAAAGAGTTACTAGCAGTCATTTTTGCTCGACAAATTTTGCTCTTATATTGTTGGGTCGCCTATTGTTTGCTTCACTGATCATTCGGCACTTAAATATCTCTTGAGCAAGAACGATGCCAAACCCCGTCTAATTAGGTGGATCCTACACCTACAAGAGTTTAATCTCTCAATTCAAGATAAGAAAGGAGTAGAAAACATCGTTGCTGACCATTTGTCACGACTCTCGTCCGACGTGCCTATTGATCCCATTCCCATAAACGAGTATTTTCCGGATGAGAATCTCTTTGCTACCTCTTCTCTCCCTTGGTTTACGGATATAGTTAATTACCTTGTCACTGAAGTTGTTCCATCTAGTTGGAATCCGCAAGAGAGAAGGAGGTTCATTATTTGGTCACGCATGTTCTTTTATGATGATCCATATTTGTTTAAGTATTGTGCTGATCAAATCATCCGGAGATGTGTACCCGATGAGGAAATCCAAGGGGTAATTCGATTCTGTCATTCGAAATCATGTGGTGGTCATTTTTCTAAAAATAAAACTGCTGCGAAAATCCTTCAAAGTGGTCTTTATTGGCCCACAATCTTTCGGGATGTGAATGCTTTTTGTAAATCTTGCGATAGATGACAAAGAATGGGAGCTATTACTCGCCGTGATATGATGCCATTATCCCCTATTCTAGTATTGGAGTTGTTTGATTGTTGGGGTATTGACTTCATGGGGCCCTTTCCCCCTTCTTTTGGTTTTCTATACATCCTCGTCACTGTAGATTATGTCTCCAAATGGGTTGAGGCTATAGCTACAAGGACGAATGACAGCAAGGTGGTGATAAAATTCATTCAAGAGAATATACTTTCTCGCTTTGGTATGCCTAAGGCCATAATTAGTGATAATGGAACTCATTTTTGCAATAGGCCGATGGAGAAACTAATGCGGAAGTATGGAATTGTTCATAAGGTTGGCACCCCCTATCACCCCCAATCGAATGGCCAAGCCGAGCTTGCTAATCGGGAAATAAAGAATATCTTGGAAAAGACAGTTGATCCTAATAGGAAAGACTGGTCTCTTAGATTGACTGATGCTCTCTGGGCTTATAGAACCGCATACAAGAATCCCCTTGGGATGTCCCCATTTCGATTTGTGTATGGCAAACCTTGTCATCTTCCGGTTGAAATCGAACACAAAGCGTATTGGGCTATCAAAAGGGTGAACTTCAAAATGGATGAAGCCGGTGAAACATGTAAACTTCAGTTGAATGAGTTGGAAGAAATGCGCAATGACGCGTATGAAAGTGCTAAAATATCCAAGGACCGAATGAAACGAGATCATGACGGAATCATTCGTAAGAAAGAGTTTCATTCGGGACAAAAAGTACTTCTCTACAACTCGAGGTTGCACTTGTTTCCCGGAAAATTACGGTCATGATGGTCTGGTCCGTACATTGTGAAAGAAGTATTTCCCCATGGAGTTGTTGAACTAATAGATGAGAAAGGGGGGAACATTTGTAAAGTCAATGGGCATCGTCTCAAGCCTTATTTGGAAGCCATGGTTAAAGAAGCTGACACAATCTGGCTGTCGGACCCCATTTATGGGGATTGATTGAACAAAGACAGTGAGGTCATCGCACCCCCGACATGTATGGGGTGATTGTTGTACATATGCGTCGTAGGATGTAGAAGTCATAGGTTAGAGTCCGTTCTGAGGGTTGAGAATCCGAAGGGTGCGGGGTGTTTCATTACCCATGATTTGTGAGGATGGTCGGAAGTATGCAAGGTTGAAAACTCATCTTTGGAGTAGATTTTGGGCAATTATAGGATGAGAAGAAGAGAGAAGAAGAATTCTAGAAATCAGCAACCGGATCGGTCCGGTTAAATTAAAAGAACCGATCCGGTCAGCCGGATCGGTCCGGTGTAAAAAAAGAACCGATCCGGTGAGGCGGATTGGTCCGGTGCCCAAAACCGGATCGGTCCGGTGTCTACAGATTTAAATTCCCAAGAGACACCTCTTCAATCCACCTCTTCAATCCACACCCTTTCACTTCACCCAATCCATCCCTTCCTTCAAAATTTCGTCCCCTCATTTCCCACCACTTCATTCCCTCCATTACACCCCCTCATACCTATAAATACATACCTCCCCCTACCCATTTTCTTCACACCTCTACCTATCTTCTCTCTTATATCTCCATAGCTATCGATCCGGCGACGGTAATCAATTTGGCCCGCACATTTTACGCCGATATCCTTTTTGTGGCTTATGATAAAAAGGGCCGCGCTCCTCTTCCGTATGGTCGACTCATTACCTCGATGCTTCGGGATGCCGGGATTGCACCACCTCAGGATCTTGTCAACCTTCCTAAACCTTTAGGACAAGAGTCCCGCACTCGAAGTGAGCGACAAATTCAGCTAGTCCGTGCGAGGCACGGCGACGATTCGAGTGAGTAGGCCGACGATGAAGAGGACGACGTCGCTGATCAGGACGTGGAAATGGAGGAGGGTGACGAGGAGGAATATGATGAGACTGCTGATCCGGATTATGTTCCGGTGGGTACGGGCTTGACTGAGCGTGTTTTCTCTCTTGAAACGCGTTTTGACGCACATGTGTCCTCCTACGAGAGGGACATGAGTTTGGTCCTGCGTATGCAGGCCGACTTATACCGTCTCCAGGTGGGACCCGAGGCCCCTCTTCCTCCTTACTACTACAATCCATATGATCCAAATGCTCCGGGCACTTCCCATCCACCACCCGCACCTTAGGCTCCCATTCCCTTTTTAGGATTTTTATACCTATGTTTGTAGTTTTGCTTACACAGTTGTTTCCACAGTTTGTTAGTATTCTACAGTTTTAATATGATATTGGCTTGTTTTATTTATCCCACTCTTTATGTTGTCTTATTTTTCTCTCTTATCTATTTGATTGAGGACAATGCAAATCATTGAGTTAGGGGGGATGACAGGTGCATATTCATAAAACTTTGCTTATATTCATATTTAGCTTGTGTTCATAAATATATGTGTTGAAAAAAAAATTGAAAATTTAGAAAAAATCCAAAAATATTTTTGTTCAAAATAAATAAAAATTGGAATTTAAAATTTTCAAAAATGTCACCTTTATTCTATTTAAAGTCTCAAATTGTAAAATTCATAATTGCACTAAGCCAAAATTGACCAAAGATGGAAATTGAAAGAAAATTGACGACTTAACGAATAAGTGTGGAGATTAGTCCAACCCGGTGAGATTTTGAGCCTTTCAAATTTTTATGAGTTTTTAAATCAATCCGAGTTTATGATTAACTCAAAGTTCTTTTCAGCGTTTTAATAAGTCGTTGATGATCTCAATCCTTTGTTTTGATCGGTTATGGGAAATGTGTGAAATGTTGTCTCGAAATTCGTGCTAAATATATCTCTAAACTTAATTAATCTCGAGATGCATATGGTAATGTGATTAGCAATTTGGACAATGAAGTAGGCCCTCATTTGTTACCCAAAAATATTAGCCATAAAAAGTTGTGAAAAATAAAATTATCCCTTTGCAACCCAATTTGAGCCTAATAAAATATTCCCTTTCGTTTGATAACCCGAAAAACCCAAATAGCCCGGAATTGGGAAAATAGAGAAAATTCATCAAGTAAGTCCAAATTGTGCAACAAAAAGGGGCAAGGAGAAAAAAAATAGATATGCTCAACAAAAATAGCAAGAAAAGAAAAAAAAATGAAAATAAGAAAAGAAAGAGAAAAATGAGCAAATGCCCGAAAAAGCACTAATAGACGTCATAAGGATATTTTCCAATTCCAAACATCCGTCTATTCCCAATTTTACCCTTTACACCTTTTAACCCCAAAAAGTCCTAACCGAGTCCGAATGGCGAAATTGGTTACCGCGTGGAGAGCTAAGACATGAAAAGATAAAATGAGAGATTAAAAGGTGTGAAATAGAGGTGATGTTCCCATTTCCTAGTAACTGTATTCCGATGATGAGATCTTTTCACCATAAATTTCCTTCTTTTCAATTTTGTATGCATGAATTTGTATCCATTATATTTACTCTTTATATCATGCATACCGAGAGAAAAAAAACCACAATCCGAGTGATTCGTTTGTGAGTGTATCCGTAAGAATTTGAATCAAAACGAATTTTCGGAAAGTAACGTAATGCTCAATCGGTGGAAATTT
This sequence comes from Sambucus nigra, assembly GCA_949130495.1. NCBI lineage: Eukaryota > Viridiplantae > Streptophyta > Magnoliopsida > Dipsacales > Adoxaceae > Sambucus > Sambucus nigra. Next base: position 3,483,521 of record OX422213.1, read on the forward strand.
GAGGTTTAATTGATGGCTTTGCACACACACACTATGGTTTGAGACAGTTGAATATGAATTTATGGGGATTATTTTATGAAAAGTTTAAATTGTACAATTTTTAAGTATTTTGATCTTTATTTGAGTCAATAAAGAATTTTGTGGGTAAATTCACTGCAAACCCTCACGAGACAAAACTCGTCCTACTAGGGTAACCTAGAGGTTTAAAGGCTTGTTGCATACGCTAAATGCAATCGCGTGCCTGCGAAAGTGGAATACTATTTCAATAAAGAAGTTTTCAAGAAATGAATGTTGGTTAGATTCAGATACATTTCCCGGGACGTGGAAAGTCCTAAGTTAGGGGGATTTGACCGAGCATAAATTTTTCAGAGTTTAGCCCCTTAATTTAGTGATTTTAATATCTCGAACAATGTAATTGAGCCATTTTTATGCCATATCACTCCATTGTCTATTTCTAACAATATTCCCTAGGTTTTGTATAATCTGGATGAAGTTTTCAGGAATGGAATGCAAGAAAGAATCCAAAAGAAAAGAAAAGTTGCAAGCAAGAAATGTCCAAGGGCAAAAGTATAATTCCATTCAGAATTCGAAAGTAACACCAAAAGGGAAGTTGAAGAGAATGAGTTCATAAGAGCATAGGAAGAAACGGCATTCAAATCGAAGGTCTAGATAAGAAGATATGGCCAGTCAAAGCTGTAAGGAAAAAGTCAAAGACGAAGAGATCCGGACCGATCCGGGTAGGAGTCGGACCGATCCGATCCGGCCAAGACCAGTGCACCCCGGATGGATGGCAAACCGATGGAAGAAAATAATCGAACCGATCCGAGAACAGTCGGACCGATCCGGAAGAAAATAAATGAACCGATCCGATGGATATTGGATCGATCCGATTAAGACCCGGACCGATCCGGTCATGCGAAATCCTGGCATTAATTTGCCATTTATTGTGCAGATTTGATGAGTGCGTAGCTGTGAAACTTGTTCCACAAGCAGGGTTGGAGGCCGACTTTCGATGATTTGTGCTATAAAAAGCCAAGCTCTACATCATTTGAAGAGAGCTAGATAAAAAAAGAGAGATTAGGAGGCTAGGGTTGAGAGTTCTAGGTCAGATTTTTAGGTCAAATTTCCATTTTCTTCGTTAGTTGCATGAACCCTAGTTGTATTCTGAATCCCAATTCCGTTTTTGGTAATGAATTCAAGTAATATCATTCGAATCTCTAATGTTTTAATTTCTGCAAATTTCTTACAATGTTCTGCAGTTTCATACTTTCATATGTGAATTTGTTTTTCAACCAAATCATGAGTAGCTAATTTCCCAAGGGTTGGGGTACATGAACTCAATCCTAATACAAATTATTTGTATGGAAAATAGAAAATAAATGAAAATATTGATTGAATCGTGAATGAAATTCATATATTCATTGTCAAATCTTTTAATCTCTCTTGCCCTAGGTACTTGAGATGTTTAAGACTGCTTTGTATGTAGAATTTGTCGTTCACCGCTTTATAATTATCTTTGATTTCATATGATGCGGGCTTGAACCTCATATATGTAATGCTTAGCGTTTATAAGGACTGGATTTAATCAAGAATTTTGATTTATAATTCTAGTATTCTAAAGAATAATTTCTTAAAGATTGAGGGATTATACCCTACCCTAATTTTCTCTAAATTGTTAGAACCAAGTTTCGTTCTTAATTTCTAATTGTTTTTCATAAGTAAATTTTTAGAAAGTTTCCCACAAATCAATCATCTTTTTATTTCTTTTGAGAAATCATTTCAAGGTTTGCTAATTCTTCTTGTTACTGTTTGGCAATTTCGATACATGTGGAGACGATCCCGACTTACCGGGTTATTACTTGAGCGACAAGGCTTGCACTTGAGCCTAGATAAATAAGCACTTTTAAGACAAATATTAAGTCGCGTCAGCGTACTTTAACGGGCTCCACACTGTTGGTAACGTAATTATATGCTCTAGTTAGTGGTTTTGGGTCTTTAACCCTAGGGCTCCGGGCCCTCCTTAATTATACTGGTGTCATCCGAGTTCCTTTTACGTGTTTTAATATTTTACAAAGTCAACATTATTCTTCCTTTTCCCCTTTTTACCCGGTCGAAGTCAAACCCGGGGTTTCACCCCAACTTGTGTTACACTTGAAAATTATCTTTTCATATCCTTTACACTTTAACTTCGATTTTATTCCAAATCATATGCATTTAGGACTAATTTGTGTAACACCATTTCGAATATTTTTATTTCATAAAAATGTTCCTCTCTAAGTAAAATTATCATTTTACCCTTTTTGTTTCCAAACTTATCCCTTTCTTCCAATTTCATAAGTGTTAATCTCCCAAAAATGTTATCAAGTTACACACATTAACTTCTCAATGTTTTAACCCGTTAACACTTATCCAACACCTCTTTTAACCATTTTTCAAGTTAGGCATCTCTTTACTTTCTTCATTAAGAAACTGAATTACATTTAAAGACTACTTTTATAAGAAGATTTTCATTTTCTTTTATTAACACATATAGTCTTACAACCTTACACTTATCACACTTTCAACCCCTTTCTCACACACTTTAAAGATTAGGATTTCTATTTTCCTCATTTCGTGTTTAAACCCAACAAACCTTCTTTAAACTTGTTTATGTGTTCATCATTAAGATACTACAAGTTTATATGCATGAGAAGATGGATTTAACTCTAAAAATCCTACTACATGAGTCAAAATGAAAATATAATCTAGAAATTCGTATTACTTGCAAAATATACCATTTACAAGACTAAGAGACTACTTTATTTCTTTAAAACATGAAAATTTTCCAACATTTATAAAATCTACATTTTTGCGAGAAACTATGGAATCTTATTTCACCAAAATATTTTAGGAGGATAAATATCAATTTAAAACATTTTCCTACATAAAATGTTTAACTTCAACTCCTAGAAATTTAACATTTTCTTACAAATCCCAAACTTTATTTTTCAAAAAAACTTTGAAATATTCAACCAAAATTTTTCTCCTACAAATGACATTTTTGCAACATTTTTATTCCATAAAAATATTAAATACCAATTTACTTGAAACTTATCATATATCAAATGCATCTTACTCTTATAATCTAACAACAAGACTACAAATATGCAAAAGAGTCTTAATACCAAGAGTAGAGCTTTCCACCTCTAAAAACTCCAAATGGTGGTAGAAAGTTTGTGTAGGAGGATCAACCCCCACCTCCAAAGGTGGCATCAAAGGGTTATCAAATACATCCCCCATTTGCTCCATATGTGATCCATTTAAGCCTCAAAGAAAAACCCTTTACAAACTCTCTTCAAACTCTATAAAACCTTCCATTTTCATCTTCTCCAAAATTCGTAGCTCCACTTCAACAGTGAAGGAAATTGGTGTAATAGGCTTAAATATGGTGGATTATTAGAAGAACAAGGTGATTTATGATGGTAGAATGGTGGAATGGTGGAAAGAGGTGTCCAAACATGTTGGAAGACCACCTCTCTCTCTCTCCATCTTCTTCCAACTTCAAAATGACCCAAATGAGACCCAAACTAACCCTTATAAAACCCATTAAACACCAAAAATCCTGTTTTTGCCCATTTGGGTTCACTAAATTTCGACAATTCAACAATCCAAGGGCCATAAACGTGACAACGCACAAGGGCAGTGATATCTAAAATTTTCGAAGTGCATCGTTCGAATGACATTGAGCCTCGTTCAAATGACAAGGGCATCTTGTTCGATCCATGGCTTCTAACAACCTTCAAGCGACCCTTAAAAGTAACACAGTGGGGTATCGTTCGAAGCTTGCTTAAACTCTTTCTTCGTTCGACCCTAACCATTCATTCGAACGACCCCCCTCATCGTTCAAATGACCCTCTTCACATTTTTTTTCTCAAAATTCCAAACCTTACCTACAAATTTCCTTTAATTATCATCAAAACTCACTTAATTCCAATTTATACAAAATTTTAAATGAAATATTAGGATGGGGTATTACAAACTGCTTGGGGAATTTCGTCCTCGAAATTCTCAACATTTCAATCCTTAGGCTTATGTGGTTCACCGAATTCTATTATTAGCCATAGAAATACTCTAAGACAAAATTAGCGAAGTCCTCAATACTAAAGTCACATTACACGCCCTCATATGGGGTTTGTCACCAAATGATTAACACACGACATGCTCTAACACTCACCACATCGCTAACCTTGAGCTTCGCACAACCGCTTCGAGTCTCCACTCGCTTAATGATTACGTTCAAACAATTCCTAGTAGTATGATACTACCCCATATCAAACCGACACCTCCACGGGAACCTTCTCTAACGATCAACACTCACCTAAAAGTGAACTATACTACAAGCAATTATTTTGTTCATCATTGAGGACTATTTCCAATCTTAGGGCTACCTATCCTACGCCTCGTAAATTTTCAAGTTATCCCAACTATACGAATTGCATGGACTTGCCATAACTATACAATGCTAATTTCTCACTCCGAGAAGTAATAAACCTACCAAATCATCATCGTGAGTTTGGATGACACCTTCCGTTGTGTCACTCGAATGACCCCAGTACTACCCTAGGTGACTCACCTTAATGCACTCACTTGAGCCTCACACTACTCAATTTTCCATGGCAATAGAGACACCGTACGCTAAGTTCCCATTGGTTCTTAACACTATACCATATCCTCAAGTCACCATCCCTCTCTTAACAACCAGAGACACCGACTGCCGTGTCAGCCAGTTGAAAAGGTCATTATTCCTAGAAAGGCCAATACTATAAGGAAATCGTGTGGTCAAAAGCACAGCCACCAGTACACAGAACTTTATGCAATAGTATAATACCTTAGATAGGGCGCACCCAGTTACCAAGCCGCATTGACCATACCCGGTCCACCTCACTCTACCAGGCCCAACTGCACCATACCATGACATGGTACCAATTCGAGTTACCACATACATGAGAATACCGATCCCAGATTATTGAAATCGAAAGGGACACATGAGAGTCAAAAGGAACAAGAAACCATTTCGAGAAAATCCCGCCCATACGCATCAAACTATGATTTACAAAAGTGAACCTACGCCATATGCTCGAAGACTTATCACTCATTCCAGACGTTCTCAATGGATACTAATCTAGCCACATACCCTAGCTTGGTTCACCAATCATGAAGAATCGAATCATAAATATTAATTCTCATAATACGAAAGCAACAAACGAACCTGCCATTCTCTAGGAAGTTATCACCCGAATTCCCTCCTAGGGAGTAAGGACCCACCCCTCACATCCTTAGCATATATGAACTACTCCAATTGGAGAGTGCCTAAAACCCTTGTTCACACTAACCTAGTCCACTTACCGGTGATGACATCACCAACCTACTACACCAAGGTCACTATCTGCCTTACCATATAGTGATTGAAATCTCAAATAACCATAGGCATTACTTAGTTCAAGAGAGGCGTTCACCTTACCGTATCCTTTGAATACATGAGATTTCCACTAAGCTTTCTTTCGGGTTCTACCCAAACTGAATTTACGTGGCAACCACACCGGCCGTCATTGGTATTCTAAGGGTAGTAAGTACCACATAGGGCTACATCTCCTAGCCTGTACCGGCTTGGTAGGACATTCCAATAAGTAATCCTAGGATACCGTGGACAAATGCCAACATTCTAATCATGCTTCGATATTAACCCACCTTGGTTTCCATTTTCAAGTCTCCACCCGGTGTCATCAACCTAAATCTTGAATACATTTCTTAGTACACCTCGAAACCAAGTGTCACAACACCGCTACTAGTCATTTCACGACATCCAGGCATCACGCCCATAACGACACAAGCTTTTGACTTACCTACATTGTAAGAATCTTCTAAACCTTGACCAGCAATTCGAGATCATCACCTGGCCCTCAATACAATCATTACTAGGATGCTAATGCTTCTTCACACCGAACTTAACTTGTCTCCTAAGGACACCAAACACATTTAGTGTAGAAGTCCCCAAATCTGACAAGATCATCGTCCACACTTTTATCATCGTAGGTGCACTCTACAAACTTTCGATACCCACATCGTGATTACAAAGAGCTCATAAGGACACTAGTCGATGGTATTCTACATATACTGCACCTGAAGCATCAAACACCTCAAGGCGTCATAACGGTCGATTTATATACCTAATGACGCCACACACAATTAGTCCTACGAACACTCCAGTATACCCTTAAACTGCATTCACACTAGGATTACCTCGCACCTAGCCATTACTTCGACAGCTAAAACAAGCCTTTACACTTTCATAACAATCTTATATTTCTTCTAAACAACTATGACCATAAGTCACGTACCAAACCACAACTAATACTACTAAAGGTTCTAACTGGATACAGGACGTCGCCTACAACTGATAAACCTCTAGGTCTGCATCACCGACTTCACTAAAGATCCCATTCCTTGAAATCACATCATATTTTCTAACATCCCGATATAGAAGACTACCCAGAGTTCATTCCTAAATCTCCTCAACCATCATTGTTACTTACATAATATACTTACCGCAATACGATTGCAAATATCATCATACCCTATATGGTGCAACATTTAATTAAGAATCACCAGGACACTTACTTGTAATGATACTATGTTACCGACTTAGACCGAGTACATATCCCAAGTGTTGACCAACACGGTCCATCGCGCCTATTAAATCATCAATGTTTTTACGGCGGGATATTATCTCAAGGATCGAATTTGCTTAACCATATCATCAGTACTAACTACCTGAAAGTACCAAGTCGAAGAACTCAATACATTTTTATCACCAATCAACATTTTTTTGGTATGACGCACTAGCTACCTAATATCAATGATTGACATTACGCGAGCCATATTACTAACTAAATAAATGTCATTCTTCATTCTCTGCACCTCAATTGGCTTCTCATATTACTACAGACACTAAAAACCTGCAACGTCGCCACTATTGGCTCGCACGAATGCTCGCAACTTACTAGCATATTTAAATCAGAAGTGTGGAAGCGATTAATGACAACTAACTTAGTCACCTACCACTTGGCAATGAATTCACCCGTTATGTAACCTCTTTGATTTCACCGTTGAGGATATTAATTAAACTGTCACGAAGACTACCGAGATCGGCCAAACCAACACCGAAGTCAAAAGATCCATTACCAACCTCACCACGTCACTCCCGAAAGGAACCTTGAACCTAGAGCTCTTATACCATTTGTAGCGCCTCGACCCGAATTTATGGGTTACCCGTAGTCAACCCGGTCTGGCCCGAGCGTTAGGTCTGAAGTGCAATGAATAACATATATACTTTTGCTAATCAAGTTTTTACTTTAATTAACATTTCAGTTGCTTAGCATGCCATTCCAATTTCAAATAAAACCATGTGAGGGACCCGTGGAAAGAATCTCGGGAGTCCAAGCATACAAAGCTACTAACACAAAATTAAACAAAACACTTACCTGTATAACGCTCTCAAAATACGAATCTGCACCCAACCTACCGTAGAAAAGACGAGGGTGTGAACCAATGCCCAGTGGGAAATATACAAAATGCAGTATAGAAACGAAAGGTAGAAAGAAGACTCTACACGTTATGCTTATATGCACATGAAACTACCTTGTATATACTTAATGCATGTAATCGTTATACTTTTGAAAACGTTATTTAGCCAGATTAATTTACCTTAATCTCATAAAAGACTTCTTCTTTCTTGACTTGACATTTATCCCTCTATTTAACACACGCGGTTAAATACTTGAAATCACAACACTTTATTTAATCGAAACCATTTCTTTACCAAAATTGCCCATTTCCATTTAACAAGATGCACATTAGTATTTTCATTGAAAATAAACTCTTTCAACATACGAGAACACCATGTTAGAAAATACTCATTTAACCTTTGAAAACCTTTCACAACACACCTTTGTGTCAATTACGGGTTACACCTTCTTAGGTTGCTTAACTCACCTATTTACCACAACACATTCCCTTTCCTTTAGTTTACGGACATTAATCAATTTACACACTTCTTGTCCACTTTATCTTTTACCAAACATTCCGTAATTCATTCAAGTTAGGTTGTCTTAATACATTTTACCACACAACCCATTTCTTGACATTTTCGTATTCCTTTATCTTTTTCTCAAAATCTTCCAATAATCGCGTACTTTAACGAGCTCCACACCGCCGGTGACGCAACCATATGCTCTGGACATTGGTTTTGGGTATTTCACCTCAGGCTCCGGGCCCTCCTTAATTATCTCGATGTCATCCGAGTTTCTTTTATGTGTTTTAATATTTTATAAATGTCCACATTATACTTCCTTTTCCCATTTGAACCCAGCCGAAGCCAAACCCAGAGTTTCCCCTTAACTTATGTTACACTTGGAAATTATCTTTTCATATCCTTTACACTTTAACTTCGATTTTATTCCAAATAATATTCATTTAGGATTAATTTGTGTAACACCATTTCCAATATTTTTATTTCATAAAAATGTTCTTCTTTAAGTAAAATTATCATTTTACCCTTTTTGTTTCCAAACTTGTCCATTTCTTCCAATTTCATAAGTGTTAATCTCCTAAAAACATTATCAACTTACACACACTAACTTCTCAATGTTTTAACTCGTTAACACTTATCCAACACCTCTTCTAACAATTTTTCAAGTTAATCATCTCTTTACTTTATTCATCAAGAAACCCAATTACATTTAAAGACTACCTATATAAGAAAATTGCAATTTTCTTTTATTAACACATGTAGTATTACAACCTTACAATTATCACACTTTCAATCCCTTTCTCACACACTTAAAAGACTAGGGTTTCTATTTTCCTCATATCATATTTAAACCCAACAGACCTTCTTTAAAGTTGTTTATGTGTTCACCATTAAGATACTACAAGTTTATATGCATGAGAAGATGGATTTAACAAAATCCTATTATATGGGTAAAACTTACAATTTAAAGTAGAAATTCATATTACTTGCAAAATATACCATTTACAAGACTAAATGACATTTTTATTTCTTTAAAACTCAACAAATGTCCAACTTTTTTAAAATCTATATTTTTCCAAGAAACTTTGGAATCTTATTTCACCAAAATATTCTAGGACGATAAATATCATTTAAAAACATTTTATTACATAAAATGTTCAGCTTCAACTTCTAGAAATTTACCCTTTTCTTACAAATCCCAAACTTTATTTTTCAAGAAAACTTTGAAATATTCAACCATAATTTTTCTCCTACAAATGACATTTTTGCAACATTTAAAAAAAATGTTAAATACCAATTTACTTGAAACTCGTTATATATCAAATGCATCCTACTCTTATAATCTAACAATAAGACTAAAAATATGCAAAAGAGTCTTAATACCAAGAGTATAGTTTCGCACCTCCAAAGACTCCAAATGGTCGTAGAAAGTTTGTGTAGGAGGAGCAACCCCCACCTCCAAAAGTGGCCTCAAGGGGTTTCCAAATGCATCCCTTATTGGCTCCATATAAGATCCATTTAAGCCTCCAAGTAAAACCCCTTTTAAACTCTCTTCAAACTCCATGAAAGCTTCCATTTTCATCTTCTACAAAATCCCCCAACCTTACTCCAAAATTCATTGCTCCACTTCAACAATGGAGGAAATGGGTGTAGTCGGCTTAAATATGGTGGATTACTTGAAGAACAAGGTGATTTATTATTGTGGAGAGAGGTGTCCAAACATGGTGGAAGACCACCTCTCTCTCTCTCTCTCTCTCTCTCTCTCTCTCTCTCTCTCTCTCTCTCTTCTTCCAACTTCAAAATGACCCAAATGAGTCCCAAACCAACCCTTATAAAACCCATTAAACACCAAAAATCCCGTTTTGCCCATCTGGGCTCAACAGATTTTGACAGCTCTACAATCTAAGGGCTAAAAATGTGATAGTGCACATGGGCAGTCAAATTTAAAATTTTCGAAGTGCATCGTTCGAATGACATTGAGCCTCGTTCAAAAATGATAAGGGCATCTCATTCGATCTGTGGCTTCCAACGACCTTCAAGCGACGCTTAAAAGTTACGCAGTGGGGTCTCGTTCGAAGCTCGCTTGATCCCTTGCTTCGAACGACCCTAAACTCTCATTTTTACGACCCCCTTCGCATTCTTTTCTCAAAATTCCAATCCTTACCCACAAATTTCCTACAATTATCATCAAACCTCACTTCATTACAATTTATAAAAAAATTTAAATGAAATATTAGGGCGGGGTATTACATGTGAAGAGGTAAAAGTGGGTGGGACTTAAACGTGTAAAAAAGGTTAAAATAGGACCTATTTTAACCTTACTGGGCTTGATTTATTATTATTTCCACTCTTATTGGCTTATTATTAGATATTTTTCATCCCCTGGGTTGGACTAACATCCATGGCTCAAAATTCAGGTCATCGTCATTTGGATTTTTTCCCGTTCCAAGACTAGGTTCCATTTAAAAATTTGGGTCCATTATTTTATTACCATTAGAGACTGTACCGTGACTATTTTTAGTCTTCCCTGTTGGTGCACTAGTCAAATCTGGTTGTTGCTCGCCGGAGCTATCAATACTCAACGGACTCATTCTGGTGACCAATTCTCCCGAATATGAAGCACACATAATGTAGGAACTCATATTCTATCCTAGAACTGTCCCCACCACCAATAAAAGATGGGATGAGGGGCTTTGCAAATCTGCTTCTACACTGACCCTCACATATTTACCTTTTGTAGCTATGACAGAGGTGCAATATGTTTTTATAGGTTTCCCCCCAGATATTTAACAATGTTGAAGATAACATTTCCTCATAATATTACAAAGGAAGGTGACGTAAGTGTATCGATACGGCTGTAGTGGCTTCTCTTAAGGTTACTGGATTAAACTTAACTTCCGGTGAGTACATGATTGTAATCATCTTTGGTGTTAAATTTAAAAACATAATGATCCTCGTTGATTAATAACCTTATAGGCCCCTGAAGATTCTGTAGTGTTGGAACTTTACTGCAAAAATGTTTTATAACCAATGTTCCTACCTATTAGCTTCACAATTAGGAAGTCTCTCCATCGATTTCTTAGGTCTTATTTAGTTGTGAAAAATAAGGTAGTTTTTTGAAAGAAAAAAATTCCAATTTGTTTGGAGAAAAATGGAAATTAGAAAATGCGTTCAACTTGGATACTTTTCCAAAACAGAAAATTGAAATTAATTTTCAAAATTTTCAATTTTCCAGAAAATTGGAAAAACATTTTAACATGTTTTCCACCAATTTTCCAATTTTTAGAATCCCCAAAATTACATTTTAACCCTGAATATTTTATAACGTATATCTAGACCCTTAAACTTTCCGTATATTACATTTTAATTTCTTAAGTTCTAAAGAAGACATTTTGTCCTTTATTTTTTGAGAATTTTATTTTTGCCCCTAAACTTTCTATGAAATTTATTTTAGCCCTTCTTTTGACTGTATATAAATTACATTTAGACCCTGAACTTTATGTAATTACATTATAACCCAAAACTTTGTGTAAATTACACTCGACCCCCTAATTTTCAATAAACTACATTTTGAATATAATAATTTATTTCTACCATATGAACTCATTTTATAGTTTTCTAAAGTTTTCTATGGAAAATAAAAATTAGAATTGGAGATTAAAATTGGGAATAGAAAACAAAAAACAATTTTCCACAATTAAACATGGCATTAGCTTTTCCAAAAACTTTGGGGGGAACTTATAACTGGAGAGAGAGGGCCTGTGTCAACTGGGTTGGAGTTCAAGTTTATATTTTGGCTTCCTTGTATTTCTTCTAAATCGTCATCAGAACATATTCCAGCATATTCATGAAAATACATTTCTTCAGCTATTTTTCTTGCTACCACATCCTTATAGGGTGGTTAGGAGGGGCGTGATGCTACATCGTTTTCATTTATAAGCCTAGAATAAAGAGAATCGGAAAGGAGAAAGGGCAAATAGAAAGATGGAACGAAAAAGAAGAGAAAAAGACAAAAATAAGGGTGTGCCTATTCTATTCTCACACCTTAAGTTCCTCCCCACACCTGTTTCAAATATCTAAAATACAAAAATATCCTCTTCCTTTCCTTTAAAATATAACTAGCATGTAACTCGCTCGATGCGCGTGCGTACTACAATATTTGTTAAAAATATAACCAAAAAAATTAAAATACTCAAAATAAGAACTAACTATTAAAGTAACATGGCATATTAAGATATATGTTGTGTTGAGTTAACTACAAACTTTAAACCCATAGTAAACAATCCTAACCATTACAATAATATCGTTAAAAATATAAATAAATATAACAAATAATACAAACTGTAAATAGATTATATATGCATAAATAACTAAAAAGAGCAAGTGGATGAAAATATTGCACACTACCCTTGAAGTTGAAAGCACATTTTACTTAAAATAATTTTCAATTGACATAAATAAATTTAAGAAATCAAAGAAAACTGAACCAATTCAATCACCAAATTAAACAAATAGAAATGTATCACATGAAATCGGTATGTAACCCGGTTATTTAAAAACATGTTATGCGAAAAATTATGACTTCAGGGTTTCATTGATAAACTTATATAATTATTTTCTATTAGAGTCCATACTGACAAAAAATAATCCATCAAGGATATATGAAATTACAATATAAAAAATTTGTCTTATTTTAGAGTAACAACTATTGTATAAATAAATGATAAGTCATACAACTCTACAAAAAGGTTGCTTATAATTTACTTGACACACCTAATTTTTAAATGGTAATAGCAAATCGTAAACTACTCATAAACAAAATATTTTAACATAACCACCACACTCATCACACCCAAAATTACCTCAACAAGCACCCAAACACATTACCTTGAACAATCGAGGTAAATACCAAAATGACCACCGCGTTAATTCCAATTAACCCACCTCATTATGTTGTTCTTCATTATCGCTACCATCTGTATGCCGCAACTAACACGTCAACCTCCACAACCACTTGCATATTAAATGGGTCTGAAAAATGCAAATAAATACCAAAATGATATACACATAAAATTTAATGTGTTGTACAACCTAAGAATCATTGGTAATCAAATGGAAAACCCCACTAAACTTTTCTAAATGGAATAATTTAAAATTGCATCAACACTCACCTTATATTAAAAAAATTGCAAAAAATAAAAGGGTAATTAGACAACTAAATAGTGATAATAAAAATGGGAAAAAATCCGGGTGCCAAAAATTTCTGAGATTTCTAGGAAATCAATTTAAAACAGCAATACACACAGTATACTCCGTATGCTTAATCTACATCCAAAAACCTAATCCTGCTTTTGGTTTCTGAAAGAGCATGAAAAAGAGAGAATAAAATGACTTAAATTACTTAAAATTTATTCTCACTTGTCTCGATCTCTCAGTAACCCCAAGCCATAGCAATAGCCTGTTCGGTTTCCAGAAAACAAAGGAAAAGTAAATTCTTTTCCAAATAAATAAGGATCAGTTAAAAATTCGATTGAAAAAAACGAAAATCCTTATTTGGTGAGGGGGGGAAAAACCAAAATACTTTGAACCCAAACACAAACTGTAAAAAATGCAAAAGCAAAATGAAAAACGTTAAATCCATACGCCTAAAACCTAAAATCTGATATACTTTACAAATAAAAAATCTTACCTTCGTATCGGCAAAATCTACACCAAAAAACCTAGAATGAATTTACCCAAAACTCATAAGAGAATGTTCAACTTGGGGAGATAGAGGGATAGGGAGTTCAACATTTAGTTTCCTTCATTTGCAGAGAAGTTTAATAACTTTGCTTGAGTTTAAACGTTAGATTAAAGTGCATTAAATGCTATTAAAACTTACATTACTATCATATTAGAGGAATAATAAGGATATGATTTTAAAACATAACATTATTTTAGGTAAAATAAAATTTACACTTTAAGATAAAATATGATTTCATTATTATTATTATTATTATTATTATTATTATTATTATTATTATTATTATTATTATTATTATTATTATTATTATTATTATTATTATTATTATTATTTCAATTTTTCACTTTAACACATTACTAATTTTTTTAATCGGACCATAGTACATTTTTATTAAAATAGACTTTCCTACATACTTCATCATTAAATATTAAGCTTTCTCCACGAAAAGTGATATTTGGTGACATTTAAACAGATTTTAGCCCCCAAAAAAGCTTATAATGAAAGAAAAAACAACTTTTAAAATAGTTTTTAACAAAAAAACTTTTTTTAACAAACAGTTTATAAGAAAAAAACAGTTAAAGAAATAATTTCTAACAAAACAAAACAGTTTTCAAAAAATAAAAATAGTTTATAATAAAGAAACAATATCTTAAAAAAGTCAATTTTCAAAGAATAAAATTATTTAAAAAAATAGGTTTTAGAAAAATAAAAATACTTTGGTGGGGAAAAAACAGTTTTTAACAAAAATGTTATAAATTTTTTTTTTTGTTAAAAAATGTTTTTTTAAACTACTTTTTAGTTATAAACTGTTTTAAGTTTGTTAAAAAAAAGTTTTTTTTCGTTAAAACTATTTTTATTTTGTTAAAAACAATTTGATTTTCAAAAACTATTTTTTTTGTTCAAAAACTGTTTTTTTTTTTAAATATAAGTTTTTTGGGGTTAAAAACTGTTTAAACGTCACTATTTCATAGAGAAAATGTCATATTTAGCGACGAAAAGGGTAGCATAGTCTAATAAATTCATAAAAATGTACTATAGTCATTAAAAAAATTAGTAATGCGTTAAAGTCAAAAATAATAATCACAATAACAATAATAATACAATTATATTTTATCTTCAAGTGTAATTTTTATCTTACCTGAAATGGTGTTATATTTTAAAGGAAGGAACACGGGTATTTTTGTCCTTTTATTTTATGCATATGAAAAGGGTGTGGGGGAGGAAGTTAAGGGTGCGAGAATAACCACGCCCTAAAAAAGGTGCCCAAAATCAAAAAGTGAACAACAACGAAAAGATTATATAGAGACAAACTGGAAATGATTCAATGGTGAGTTACATGACATGTGAATAAATAAACATCATGTGAAGCTCAAATAAACAACAAAACACCCATAATCCACTCAACCACATCAATAGGCACAACACTCGGTTGAGCGCATAATTTTCATAGAAAAATAAACATCAACCTTGTTGATTTTCTTTTTAAACCCCTAAATAACAAAGAAACTTCAGTTAAAAATTGAGGATAACCCAATTAACGAGGCAATGTCCAAAAAGGCAACTCTCTAGTAGTTTCTATTTATATCCTAAAGAGAGTCGCAAATTGAACTCTCGAATAGTAACAACCCCCAACCCCTAAAGAATCTGGCTTTGGAATTTAGAAGCATACTATTAAATGATGAAAGTAGAGAAGCAAGAAAAATGAAAAATAGGCCAGAAATCAGGCCACATGCAATTTGTCATAAACACAAACTCAACTCAACTCAACTCAACAAAGCCTTTTCCCAATTATTTGGGGTTGGCAACATGAATCTTATTTTTTTCATTCCATTCTGTCCAGTGTAATATCTTCAGTTAAACCACATGACATCATGTCCTTTTTTATAATATCCCACCAAGTCAATTTAGGCCTACCTCTACCCCTTGTGTTACCATCAATACTAACTAAATCACTCTTCATTACAGGAGCATCCATTAGTCTCCGCTTGACGTGTCCAAACCATCTAAGTCCATTTTTTCTCAATTTATCTTCTATTGGAGTTACTTTTACCGTTGCATGAATTTGTTCATTTTTAATTTTATCCTTTTGAGTTTTACCACAAATCCATCTTAGCATTCGCATCTTCGCTACACTCATTTTCTGCATATTTTATTTCTTGGTTGCCCAACACTCTGTCCCATATAACATGGCGGGTCTAATGACCGTCCTATAAAATTTACCTTTTAACTTCAAAGGTATACGCTTATCACACAAAACACCGGTAGCACTTCCCCACTTAAACCAACCTGCCATAATCCTATGAGTAACATCATCACTAATATCTCAATCTTCCTAAATAACGAAAATGATCATTTCTAGGTATCACTTGACCCTATAATTTCACCACATCTCCATTTGTCCTCCTATTACTACTAAAATTGCACTCCACATATTCTGTTTTAGTTCTGCTTATTTTAAAGCTTCTTATTTCTAAAGTCCCTCTCCACAATTCCAACCTAGCATTAATCCGCATCTTAGTCTCATCCACTAAAATAATATCATCTACAAATAGCATACACCATGGCACCTCATCTTGTATTTGTCCCGTCAACTCATCCATAACAATAGCAAAGCGATAAGGACTTAATGCTGAACCTTGGTGTTGACCTACCGTTATTGAAAATTCACTATTTTCTCCGGCTGATGTTCTTACTGTAGTCATCGCACCATCATACATATCCTTGATCACATCAATATATCTGCGAGTCACTCTTCTTTGATATATAACCCACCATATTATATATCTAAATATCCTATCATACGCCTTCTACATATCTATAAAAATCATATGAAGATCCTTATTTTCTCCCTATACCTCTCCATTAATCTTCTCAATAAATAGATTGCTTCCATTGTTGACCTTCCAGGCATAAACCCAAATTGATTCTCAGACACTGTTGTCTTTAATCTCAATCTATATTCAATCACTCTCTCCTAAAGTTTCATTGTATGACTCATTAACTTATTGCCACAATAATTTGAACAACTTTGTATGTCCCCTTTATTTTTATAAATAGGTACTAAAACACTTTTTCTCCATTCATCGGGCATCCTATTAGTCATTAAAATTCTATTAAATAATTTTATAAGCCATGATACTCCATCCTTCCCTAAGCACTTCCAAACCTCAGTAGGGATACCATCTGGTCCTAAAGTCTTCCCTGTTTTCATCTTTTTTAGAGCAATCCTGACCTCTGTTGTCCTAATTCTGCGAAAAAATATATTTTCTCGAGTCTTCCTAAGTTCCTCTATATCTAATCTACTTCCATCATCTCCATTTAATAACTTCTCAAAATAGTTTTTCCATCTTTCCATAATTTCATCATCTTTGACTAGGACTCTCGAATCATCACTTTTGATACACTTAACGTTATTAAAATCTTTGGTTTTCCTTTCCCTAAGTTTAGCAAGCTTATAAATACTTTTTTCCCCCTTCTTGTGTACCTAATTTTGTATAAAGATCATCATACGCTTTTAACTTAGCATCTCTTACCACTTTCTTAACTTCCTTTTTAGCCCATTTATATTTCTCAAAATTTTCTTCATTTCTGTTTGTTTGCCATGTTTTAAAGCACTCCCTTTTAATTTTTACTATATTTTGTACTTCTTCATTCCACCACCAAGTTTCTTTAGATTGTGGCCCCTTGCCTTTTGATTCTCCAAGATTTTTTTTTGATATTATCTTAATGCATGTGGCCATCTTATTCCACATTATGTTAGTCTCTTCTTCAGTATTCCATGTTGCTTCGTTTAATAATTTATCTTTAAATAGTTCTAATTTCTCTCATTTTAAGTTCCACCACCTAGTTCGTGGGTTAATCTTCACTTTTCGCACTCGTGATTGATTTTTAATATTTATATCCAACACCAATATCCTATGTTGTGAGGTTAAGCTCTCTTCCGGGATAACCTTACAATCTTTACACGTTAATCGACCTTCTTTTCTAGTAATGAAAAAATCTATTTGGCTCTTATGCGTTTCACTTTTATAAGTTATTAAGTGTTCAGGCCTATTTTTAAAACATGTATTTACTAGTACAAAATTATAAGCCATCGCAAAATCTAAGATAGACTCTCCCCCGTCGTTCCTATCTCCAAAACCATATCCTCCATGCACTATCTCATATCCTACACGATCTTCTCCTACATGGCCATTAAAATCTCCCCCTATATAGATTCTCTCACCTACGGGTATTTCTTGAATTAGTCCATCCATTTGTTCCCAAAATTGTACTTTAGTGTGCTTATCTAATCCTACTCGAGGTGCATAAGCACTAACAATATAAATTATGTTTTCACCTAATACTAATTTTACAAGTATAAGTCTATCACCTTTCCTAATAACGGTTACGATATCATCCTTAAATTACTTATCTACTATTATTCCAACTCCATTCTTATTTCTATGTTTTCTTGTATAATAAAATTTAAATCCTGTATTTTCCATTTCTCTAGCTTTTTCACCGACCCATTTAGTTTCTTGTAAATAAGTTATGTTAACTTTTCTTCTTATCATGGTATCTACCAACTCCATCCCTTTTCCTGTAATAGTCCCTATGTTCGAAATCACTAACCTAAGTCTAGTATTCTAGAATAGCTTCTTTACCCGCACACTTCCATCTTGTTGCAGGATCCCCTGCGTATTTATCGCCGCATCCGGGCGCCGATGCGACGCTCCTTGCCTATTTTTCGAGACACCCGGTGGAAGACGCAACGCCCCTCGCCTATTTTTTGAGACATCCGGTGGCAGGAGCAACGCATCGTTTATGGGGAATGTCCTACCATTAGCACGTATATTCATAGGATTTATGTTCATAAGGATCTGACAAAGTTTTACACTGGATGCCAACTACCTAACGCAGCCCTCCTCCTTTATCCGGGGCTTGGGACCGACAGTGTTAAAAAAAAAAGTTGAGCACGTCACAGGCGGAGTTTTTGTCATAAACACAAAGGAAAACAAAATTACATTTGTTGTGTAAAAAGAATGTCACAATGTTGTAAACATAAACCACATTAATTGGAACAAATATATAAATCCATAGAAAAACAATATACATGCCTATGATAAGCTGGATTTTGAAACCCATATAATTAGAAATGGAAGAGAATAGCATACATTTCACATAAATATATATACATATGAAACATAACCTATTGACATAAATCTATATACATATGTAGCAAAAATATAATTTACAGATTAGACTCTAGCTGCAAATATGCCAACATCGTTAACCTGAAGCAAGGCGTTAACGACACGAGATTATACAAATATTCGAGTTATTTTAAATCTTTGAACGATTAAAAACACCAAACCTCAAAATGTGGAAAAAAAAAAACCTATCAAGTATTTGTAAAGTACTCATCGATAAATTTAGAACTTTAAATCAAGGCACATTCATAAATATAGATGTGCCTCGCACCTGATTTCATATTGAGAATTGCATCCCCTAGTTGAATCTATGGGGATGCTATGTATATACGTATAGTGTGTGATATGTGTATATAAGTAAAGATATTATATGATTATCTTCTGGTAGCGGGTGTGCTTATTGGGGACTTGGAGTACCATTGAGCTATTGATTAAAACATGATTAATTTACATAGAGTGAGTAGAGATATGGGTCAAAACATATTAAAAAATATATAGCGTGTGTGAATCTATTGGCCGTAGTATGTAGTATACTCATAGATGAGAATTATGTGTTATATTATTTTCATAAGAGTATCTAATACGCTATGGGGTGATTAGCGAGTTAGCCTAGAGGGATGTTGTAGTCTATTTGGTGTGGGTCGTAACTATATGGGATAAATGAATGCGATAGATGCGCACTATAGAGGAGAGGTGGGGCTATTCTTAAGAGAGTGCGAACCTGAAATCATTAATGAGCGTTATATACTACGCATTTCATTTATTGTAATTAAATGCTTGCAACGTTTTTCAAAAATATTGGTCCCTGACCCGTGTAAAAAATATTCTTAAAATACTTTTAAGTGCTCAGCCATAGGGGCAGTATTGATTATCCGTTCCATTCCAATTTGACGATGCTCCAGTAGCTGTGGATACTTGCATGACTTGTTTAGCCGCTCTCCTTTCATTTATTATCCTAGAGGACTCTTGTAGTACTTTCATGGTTGGGATTATTACCCATGGTTGTTGGATTCTTTTTATTTAATTTGGTTGATGTAATATGTATACCGATAGTGCAATCGGTTTACACTTGTTGGTTTGTAATATATTCTATGTGGGTGAGTTTTTATTTACTTGTTGGGTTATCATCTTAATTGCATGCAAGTCCTCAATGAAGATTGTCACGCAAGTCCTCAAGGAGGATGTCTAAAATCCTAAGGCTTATTATCCACCCTGGTTGATCCAGTGGTAAGGGGTGACTCGAAATGGCCATAGGTCACGAGTTCGAAACCCCCAAGCGAATACTAGCCAGAAAGTAAGCGGGGCATGTATTAGGGTGGCTCTGGCACAGCGTCCCCCTGTTTAGCTTGCATAGGGGAGTCCAAAGGGATCGTTCATGTGGAGAGTCAAACACATATACATTGGAGGTGAATATAGTCCTAGGCCTTTGGGCTACGCACATAGGCGAACCTAGTCTTAGGCCTTTGGGTTACGCACATACCTAGCACATCCAAATGACTGGTCACACCATCGTTCACACAAATGGTGCTCAACCTTAAGTTATATGCTCTAAGGAACGAGTCTAAGATCCACCAAAATGGCACATTAAGATAAGACCTCCCACGACGCGAGAACCTCCCGTGATAGCAAGTATCATAGGTATGTCCATTACACATAAATAATCACACAACCTATGTTAATAAATTCAATATAGGTATATATCCCACCATCATATATATCCCGTACATAGTCTATATGACTCTCAGATAGCCTACGTATTTAATATACTGTTATTCCTCGTATCGTGTATACCCGAATGTTTCTCACTTCTCAAAACGTCATCCATTTTATTACAACTTAATTTAGTGGGTATCTCACTCATATCATACTGGTATGAGTCTTGGTTTCCTCGGTCCCTCGAGATATTATATAATTCTCTACATTAGGTTTTTAAACTCGCAATTAAAATAAATCAACGTTAGTCCTTACATCCCTCTCATATAACTAAATCTCAAATCCCACATTGGCCTACTGGTGTTTACATTTTATTTTCTTTATAATCAAAATTTATCTCAAAAATTAATTCAGGCATTTCCCACGGGTTCTAAGCAAAAAGAGAAAAACTAGGCCAAATCTGGAAAACCGATTCGATTTGGCCTTAGACCGAATCGATTCGCCACTACAGGTCTTCATCTTCTTCGTTAAGCACCTATGGGTTTTACCATTTTTAATCACCAAAACCTCCATTAAACATTCCCGAAACCCCAACCAATTATTCTAAACATTATACCAACATACATGAGTGATTTCTAACGTACAATAATCATCATAACATTAAAGAACATCAATAAATTGGATTAAATTGAAATTACTCCTAAAGAACCCTAGTTCTTCAATTTTTCTTAAACAACTTGACTTAACCCAAATTTCTTCACATATTAATAGTTCTAATTCATCAATTTCGTTTTACCTACATCGAGGAATTAAACCTAACATGATTCTGAATCAAGAACCTCAATTTCATTCCCAAAAATTCATCAAAACTCTATATATTCATGGGTTTAATCATCATATACTAACATGGATATCGTATATGCTCAGAATTTAGAAATATTAAACACTTGCCTTAGTATTAAGGTATGATCCTTTGTAGAAGAATGGTATGGATGTGTTCCTCTTCATCTGATCTACGCAATAGTGGTGTTTGTGGTGCAACTATGGTGGTTCTAGCCTTTGGAACCTCCTCTCTTCTTCCTCCTATGGCCTCTCCGCAACTCTCTAACTCTTAATCCGAGAAGACTCCTATTCCCAGATGATAATAACCTATTAAATTCGTAGGTTTATTTCCTTAAAAATACAAATGACTAAAATACCCCTTCGGGGTGTCGGTTTGCCCTAAAAGTGCCCCGGGACTCAAACTAAACCTCAGGGTAGACTTTTCTGACTATCTCGAACCTTTCGGACACAATGACGCACTCAAAATGACCATTTGGATGACTTAAAACTAAATTGCTTTTAATTTCATTAAATTGAGTCCTGACACGACTGACACGCGCATCCTGACTAAATTATCATAACTTGTCGTATTTTTCACTCGCAACAACTTTAATATATTCGTAATCATATTACATTTTCTCTAAGTTATACTCCATATAATTCCAATAAAAAATATTGATCCTTGTCTCGCCAATTAATATTTATTTTTATTCCGAATTAATTTTCCATTTTAAATTATATTAATCTCATTATTAAAATCATTAAAAATACGAGGTGTTACAATTAATTAATTAAATTAATTATATTTGATCCCGCACCGGGTAATTATTAAATAACTGAGTTGTTAGTTATTTCTTTTGGTATCTTTGGTAATTGGCTTTTCGAATGGGCAGATGACTATTTTTAGTTTAAAATAGTGGGGTTTAAGCCTATTTTATTAGTATATGGCTTGGATATAGTTTGGGCTATTTAAAGTGTTATTTGGACATTTTGGGTTAGGACTCATTTTGGGTCTAATACCGTTTTCGTGGGAACTATGTTATACAATTGGGAGTCTAAACATAAAACACTCATCTTGTCATTTGGAAGACATCCTAAGGCTACAGAGAGAAAACACCAAGAGGAAAAGAGTATTTGGGGATTGTTTTCTCAATCAATCCACAAGGCAAGTTTATTTAGAATGATTGCATGCTTCTTATTGGTTTAAACTGTGCCTATTCATATGAATCTAAACCTATTATATTATAAATATGAATTTTATGATTAAAATTGAATAATTTTGTAATTAATCTAAATTAGTCGTAATTAGATTGATTATCCCCTTAATTAGATGAATTTCATTGTGAATCTGACTTGTATTGATAAGATAATGAGTAGTAGTTAATTTGTATATGAAATCATGTAAACCCCATTTGAATTGATGTAGAAATATATTGAAAACATGAACTAATTGATAGGAAATTGACAACATATAATTCTTGAGTATGAAATTGGGTTTTATGTAAATATTGATTTACAACTAGGGTTTTGATATTAAAAAGAGATCTTGATTGGTTATATGATACTATTTTATTATTTGGATGCTGGTTGGGGGCTTAAATGAATATTTGGAGTTCATTAATGGAGGTTTTGGGTGGAGTAAACATTATTTTGGAGAAGATGACTCGTACGGGTTCGATTGATCGATCGACTAGAGTCGATCAATCGATAAAATTGGAAATCATATGAGATTATGCATAATCAAATTATGAAGGTGTGGGCGCTGGTTTTGTAATTTTTTACTAAACCGTGCGCGAGGCTGACATTTTGGACGAGTGATTTTGTGTTGAACTTTCTTTGGAAAATTTCGGTTTTAGGGCATAGGGCTAGGATTTGTTAGCCAATAGTTTTTATGTATTCATAGAATATTGATATATTCTTATGATTTGAGTTATTGGAGATTGATATTTGGGGTATTCAGATATCAGGGAAGTCGTTGATTTAAAGGGGTTAAATTGAGTGTTGTGCGTAAAATTACCCTCCCACGTGGACCAATTATATTAGGACACTTGTCCTCATAAGCATACCCTTCATCACTTCATCCAGAATTGATCGACTCCATATGTACTTAGTCGTAATACCAGCTGAACAATTGAAGAAGGTGAACCATCAAGAAGCACAAGGTCATGCGCGTGGGAATCACCAAGAGACACTCCCCACATGTCTAAAAGGCTAATAGTCTCTTTCATTATATACGGGTGTAAATGCCTGAATCTACAAAGGCATTCTAACCTTTAGTTTCCAAAACACTATAAATACACCGTATTACCTTAGCTCAGGGGACAAGAGATCATTCTTACCCTAACAAAAATACCTAGAGCTCTGTGTAATCATTAACAGTAATTCTATAACTGTGGATGTAGACATTCCGTAAGCTGAACCATATTAAAAATCACTGGTGTCACATTTATTTCATTCATATTATTATCTGTGATTATAGAATTGGTATTGTGTGTCTAAGATAATCTTGCTACCAATTTCAGACATCAACATATTAAAGTCGTCTGCGGGAACTTGTTTGTCATCGTTCTCCACGAAACCTATTTTTGTATTCATCTTGAAGGTTTGCAAAAGATGAATGAAATTCTAGAAAGCAGTATTGATGCTAGGGTAAATGTTCCTCCTAGCGCGGCATACCCAAATGAAATTATAATTAACCTTTCCAAGGGGCAAAAAGCGATGCAAGAAACTATAAGGCAATTGACTTAATCTTTATAAGCCAAGTCTACTGCTCCATCTAGGCATACCACTGCTCCATCTCATAGAAGAAAGATGCCACCACCCCTTCCTAGGAATAATCAAAATAGTTATTCTAGGTCTTCACGTGACAGGTCTTATCATCCAGGAGTTAATTCATCAATCATATCTACGGATTACTATGATGGCCACTCTTTGACTCCTGAACGGCTAAACGTCTTAGAACTGTTAAGCATAATTTTGACCTTTGATCGTCTAGGCCCATGAGCAAATAGAGATTACCACAGATAGACATCTCGATCACGTAAACATCGTGCCGAGCATCATGAGGGATCAACCAGGTCTAGAACAAGCATCTAATGACCCGTACATGCTGAGAAGACTTCTTAGGAAGAAAGCATAGCACAAATGCATGGTAGGGATGACCGAGCTGCTTCAAATAAATCAAATGCAGGAAATCATTCATAGAAAGGATCAATTCAACGGTTGGAGGATCTCTTAAGGGAGATGGCTAAAACCAAGAACCCTCTTTAACGAAAATTTGTAAAGGGATCACCTTTTATTTCAGCCAATGTGGATTATCCTACTCCTTCCAACTTCAAACCACCAGCAGTTACTCCCAAATATGATGGTAAGACTGATCTGATTTTACATATTGAACAATATCAGGCTGCAGTTGATATTTACTCTTTTCCTGACCAGATGCGCTGTCGGGCGTTTTGAAGCATAACCACTAGTTCAGCTCAAATATGGTACAATAATTTGCCCCGAGGACAAATTGCCACATTCCACCAATTCACCGATCTATTTATAAGAAATTACTACTTTGGAGCCAAGCTAGTTAAAAGAGTAGCTCATCTCTTAAGTTTTCGCCAAGGAGAAGGAAAATCTACTTGGGAGTACATCACTCGCTTCAATAACGAGAAGTCAGAGGTGGTGGATTATGAGGAAAAGGTAGCCATCACTGCTTTCATGAGTGGTTTGCTTCTAGAGAAGATGTATTATGCATTAGCCAATGATCCACCAAAAATCGTGACAGAGTTCATGGCAAAGCTGGAAAAATCATGAATGTTGAGGAGGAAATGATCGCTAAGAAAACTCTGACGACCAAACCTCATGGCCAGAATAATGCAGAGAAGAAGGAGCCGAAGAACAAGAAGGTGGACAAGATCAAGAAATGCGATGAGTATACCCATCTGACAATTGGCGTGCACCACATCTTGAAAGATATTCGAGGTAATCAAGACTTAAATTGCCTAGAAAGATGAGGTCACCGCCAAACAGGAGGGATCAGTCCAAGTGCTGATACCAAATTTAATCTGCTGACTTGGACCAATCATATGAAGACACGTAGTTATCTACATGGCAACAACAAGCACTTTCGAGATGATCACACGCTCCGAGGAACTCATATGCTCCGAGGAACAGACCTCTCCGAGGAACTCATATGCTCCGAGGAACATGTCTCTCCGAGAAACTCTTGAATACCAAGAAGCTTAGGCGGTCCGAGTAACTCAGACGGTCCGAGCTGCATCTCGAAAAAAGCATTAATAGCTGGATAACCAACAGTTCAACTGATTCATTAAATGCTTATCATTCAGACGCACACGCAAAGAGGGCATTAAATGTATTACCCTTTCATATGTATATCATTTAATGTATTACCCTTTCACATTATAGCCTCAGGGATATAAATACATTGTACAATCTTCATTGTCGCGGAGGGAATCCAAACTCTGGGGACCAGATCCAGAACGGAATTTCTTGTAATCGAGAATTCCCAAACACTCAGCAATAAAACAACAGTGGACGTAGGCCATTCTTATAAGGCTGAACCACTTTAAAATCTTTTGTCTCATTTATTTATCTGTGATTGAATGATTAGAGTGATCTAATTTTTTACATCAACAGATTGGCGAATATTCCGAAAAATGCCAACCTGTTTGGCTAGGAAACGAAATATTCCAAACTGTACCAAGTATGGTTGGTTGGGGATAAAAACCCACTAACTGTAGTTGGTCGACGAGGAGAAATATTCCTAAAAATGCAAACCTGTTTGGCTAGGAAATGAAATATTCCAAACTGTACCAAGTATGGTTGGTTGGGGATAAAAACCCACTAACTGTAGTTGGTCGACGAGGAGAAATATTCCTAAAAATGCCAACCTGTTTGGCTAGGAAACGAAATATTCGAAACTGTACCAAGTATGGTTGGTCGGGGATAAAAACCCACTAACTGTAGTTGGTCGACGAGGAGAAATATTCCTAAAAATGCCAACCTATTTGGCTAGGAAACGAAATATTCCAAACTGTACCAAGTGTGGTTGGTCGGGGATAAAAACCCACTAACTGTAGTTGGTCGACGAGGAGAAATTATCGACCTTGGTTGGTCGGACACATTTTATGAAAAAGACAAAAATTTACCAAGTATGGTTAGTCAGAGATAAACTCTCACTAACCGTACTTGGTCGACAAGCATAATTTAACAACCTTGATTAGTTGATACTCGTAACTTTATTATTAAGCGATCGAGCAATATTATTGAAACTTGGAACTTTTTAATTATTACTGTATTGGTCGACGAACATCACAATATTGTTACTTTTAACAAATATGCATAAATGTAAAGTGTTGATATTTACAAGACAATAGCAATTAAGATTTGCAAACAGAAATGAAAGTTTTTCATTAAATTCGAAATAAATTACATTGATGATAAAATGAAAGTTACATTGATATGTATGCTAACTATTACAACACAAATTTCTACTCTACTGGTCTTTTCCCCTCATCTTTTGATGCAGGTTCCTCACCAGCAGGCGGATCATTGAAAGACTGAGGAGAATTGATGAAGTTCAAATCCTTCAGCATCCTGACGTTCATCACAGAAGGTCGATCTAAAAGGTGCTCGGGACGAGATACCTCAATTTGAGAATGTAAATTGTAGTGACCGAGGTATTTTGAAATTAAGCTCCGAGGAATGGCACAAGCTGGGATCCATTCCATGTCCAAATTGTACGGTGGCACAGGCAAGTCGAGCAACCCGGGATCATGGTAGTCCCACAGATAATGTCCTTGTTCGAGCTTCAGCACACCTAAGGCATTCAGCCAGCCTTGTTTGTAGCCCTCATTGTTGGCATTCTGGATACGATCATCCAAGTGGAATAGTGCTTCGTTGTACCCAGCCATCCAGAACTCCCTGGGTTGTTTGTGGAATTTATATGTTAGCCTTTCAAGCTTCTCGTGGAGACTCTTGATAAAAAGCTCATTATTATCCAACACTGATTTCTTTGCAGAGAGCTATTTTTTCAGGTCTCGAATTTTCTTTGACACATCAGATAACGCCTGGTTCTTCGCCATTAGTTGGAAGGCCTGGTTCTCTAAGGCAGACACTATTCTCTGGTCCTCGACAAGTACCCGAGCTGCTCTTCCTCGTCCCCGAGGAGCTCTTGCTCGACCATGAGAAGAAGTAGAAGTGCCAGAACTCTTCAAAGTTTCCAACTCGTCCCTCAATTTGGCATTCTCAACCACTAAGAATGAAAATCCCTCGTCAATCACTAGGATTAAGGCTGTTGAAGAAGAGGCTGCAGACTTCAACTGTGATAGCTCTTTCTGCGAGTTGTTGTTTTCCTTTTCCAGCAGCTCATTAATCTGTCTGCATTCCTCGACCTCTCCCCTCAGGGTTCTCTACCTTACATCATAACCAGCAAAAAGCTTCTCGTAGCCCTTGTCAGCCATGATCAACTTGTACTTCTTTTCGTACCCCTCATGCAACAAGGCAGTTGATTCCTTGTACTGATTCTGAAGGTCTTCGAGGGTACACTGGAGATCCTCAATCGTTTCATAGTAAGCCACATTATTGGCCACTGCTCGGTCAAGTAAACACTTCAAGTACTGATATGCTTCAACTGCCTGTTCTGAAGCATCATGACCAAGGATGTCGGCAACTTCTGATGAACTCAGGTCTGTGTGTCCAGCCTTATAATATTCATTACATTGTCGCATCAGCTTTATATCATTGGCAGATAGCAGATCCATCATGGCCAGAAACTAGCAGAGAAAGAAGAGCAATCATCAATAAGAAAAACAGGCAGAGTATGAATAGAAGATGAACAACAGTATGCAAGAAAATTCAAAGTCTTATTAGATCATAAAATTCTGAATTACAAGTTCTGTATTACATTTGACAAAAAAAGAAAAATATAAAGATAAGCCCGAACAACACTACACCTTTTCCTTATCTCCCAAAACCTTCTCGGGAGGTTGGGAAGAGGAAGCAGGTTGCTCGGAGGGAACTGTGGGCTGTTCGGAGAGCACCAGCTGTTTCTCGGAAGAAGAAACGACTTGCTCGGCAGCAGACTTGATGGCTGGGGGGTGATCTCCCATCACCATTAAAGACTCCTCAGAGGTAGCTTCGTCCTCTTCTAATTCTTCTGGAGTAGGAGGGGGACCAGGGATATGTCTCTGGAAGAGCTAGGATGACTCGTCGACCTTCATTTCCTGAAGGGAAGCAACCCATCCATACCTAAAATATTTTATACTGCCATAGTCCACTTGAGATACCATGGCAGCACACCCATTATCCCACCCCTTGTCCCAGTCAGAGCCGAAGGACTTCTTCACAGTAGCTTTCCTCTTGGCCTTCTCCAAGGCAAGCTTCTCGGACACCATGTTCTCAGCAGCCTTCAATTTATCTTCTGCCTCTTCCTTCTGCCGACCTACTTCCTGGAGCTGGTCCAACCTCTCCTCAGCAACTTTAAGTTTATTTTCCCGCTCTCCAGCGGCTTTGAGCTTTTCCTCAAACTCTTTATTTGCCTTCTCCAAGGCATTCTTTTTCTTCTCCAACTCCTTGGAGGCATCAGCAACTCGAGCTTTTTCCTGCTCGGAGGAGGCAAGATTTTTCTCCTAGATAGCCTTATCAGTGGCATACTACTGGAGAGAATCTTCCAAAGACTTGGTAGCTTCTTCCAAAGCTCCTTCCACGCTGGACGAGGAGCAAGAAGCCTTAATCGCTTCATCCTTCTTCAGGATTAAATTAAAGCAGCTCGTCAACTGTGAACAGAAAAAGAAAGCAAGTTAGAAACAGAAATGACAAAGGAAAATATGAAAAATTCAAAGTAAAGAGACCTACTGAAGCAATATGATGAGCAGCCAGAGAAGTAACCATGTTCCGAGTAAGATTATCTTCATTACCCTGGACCTCGGGAATGGTCCGGGACTTCACCGAGCTCATGGCAGAGCTCAGAGGAACAAAAGTGGGAACTACAGTCCCAGCAGCTGGGGGCTGAATAGTGGTGTCAGCTAAATTGACCTAGGAGCTTTTCTTCAGCCTCCTCGGGGGAACAGGTACAGATTCAACCAAGGATGAGTCCTTGGTCGGTGATATCACAATCACCTTTCCAGGAGCAGCAGAGCTGCTCGAAGCCATTGTGGGCTTATCAACAACCTTCTCAGTAACTTTAGCAGGAGCAACTGGAGGAGCTGCATCAGTCTTCTTTATCCCCTCCCTTGGGACATCAATCCTAATCCTTTTTACCTCCCTAGAGCCGGAGGCAGTTTTCTCGAACAGAGCAGGAGTTCTTCTTTTCTTCATCCTTTCACTTAAAAAAATATGGGATTCAGGCGATGAGCTTGTGGAAGATGGAACTGGCTCTGATTCACTTATCACTGGAACGAGAAGTGAAGGAAGTGGTGTAGCTCTTGTACTGGAGCAGATACGAAGTTGATCTAATGTGCTCGTCTGCAACCCTTTGATGCAGACCCGAGATAAGTCCCAAATGCCTTATATTGACATCTGTTTCTTTTGGGCACTTTCTCTTGCTATCAACTGCAAATAAACAAACATTGTTATCAGTGACACATTTTATCAAGCAAAAAACAAACATGATTTCAAAATAAATAAAATCAAATAAAAATAACCTATCCCATTGCCATAAGCAGGGCATCTGGGACCCTGATAGACCTCATCTCCAGTCAATGGAGGGTGTTGCCAATTTTTTATGACAACCCCATGTTCAAAATAATCCCTATTGGCATCAGGGAGATTGACTACTAAGGCTCTATTTATAAACCTAGTTTTTAAATAATAAATATTATCATTAACTGCCCATCTATAGCAATACATGATTTCTGGAATTCCTATACGAGTTCCATGCACTTGATTTAATTTATGCACCCCATTAACTATTCTCCATGTGTTGGGGGCTATTCGTGCAGGAACAACATCAAACTACTGACAAAATTCTAGACACAGAGGATTTGGTGGAAAAGAAAATCCACACTCAGCAAAAGAGAGACTGGGGAACCAATGTCCCTCAGCCAAATTGAAATAATTAGAAGGCTCAGAAAGCTCTTCCAAGACAACCCAAGAGGGAATGGAAAAAGTCAGATCGAAATTTGTCAAGAGATTCAACAGGGTAAACCATGGTGATTAAAAGAAATGAAGAAGAAAGAAGAAGATTTAATAGGAAAAGATTAGAGCTGATGACGACAGACGATGGAAAAGATGAATACACAAGAGAGTAGAAGACAATGAAAAACTTGAAGACGAAAATTTAAAAAGGTAGAAGACGATGGGAGTGTCTGTGAAGTTTAAATACCTTGCCTTGGGAAATGGTGAAGTAATGATTATAAAAAAGGATGATTACGTTACCGGCGGCTAAAAGGGAATTAAATATTGATGCGGGAATCAAAGCGAACAACAGCAGCTAAAAAGATGAAAAGCGACGCGGGAATCGAAGCACGCAAAAAAGTCCAAAAAAGCATGATTCTACGAATTGGGAAGGAGAAATAAATACTAGGAAAATGCTCCTAAAAATCAGGAAGACTATTTAAAGCTACCATATTCTGAGAAAGAATGTTCCATACTCCTCAAATTTCGAACTATGAAACATTGGGGGCTTCTGTTGATACCAAATTTAATCTGCTGACTTGGACCAATCATATGAAGACATGTAGTTATCTACATGGCAATACCAAGCACTTTCGAGATGATCACACGCTCTGAGGAACTCATACGCTCCGAGGAACAGACCTCTCCGAGGAACTCATATGCTCCGAGGAACATGTCTCTCCGAGAAACTCTTGAATACCAAGAAGCTTAGGCGGTTCGAGCAACTCAGGCGGTCCGAGCTGCATCTCGAACAAAGCATTAATAGCTGGTTAACCAAAAGTTCAACTGATTCATTAAATGCTTATCATTCAGACGCACATGCAAAGAGGGCATTAAATGTATTACCCTTTCATATGTATATCATTTAATGTATTACCCTTTCACATTACAGCCTCAGGGCTATAAATATATTGTACAATCCTCATTGTCGCGAAGGGAATCCAAACTCTGGGGACTAGATCCAGAACAGAATTTCTTGTAATCGAGAATTCCCAAACACTCAGCAATAAAACAATAGTGGACGTAGGCCATTCTTATAAGGCCGAACCACTTTAAAATCTTTTATCTCATTTATTTATGTGTGATTGAATGATTAGAGTGATCTAATTTTTTACATCAACATCAAGTATTGTGATTTCCATAAAGATCACGGACATAATACGGAGAATAGTATTGCCCTAAAAAAAGAAATTAAATTTCTCATTCGCCGGGGAAAACTGACTAAATTTATAAATTGGATGGATGGTCGAGAATCCAGAATAAGTCCATAATCTCCTTGCAAAAGCAGATATGATAAGAAAAGGAATCGGGAAGATGATCTAGGCCTACCAAAAAAACCTAAAGAGCCAGAACTTGAAATATGTATGATCTCCTTTGGTTGTCATTTCATCGTAAGAGGAGACGCTGGAGGAGGAGATGAAATTACTGAAAGAAAAAGATTATCTAAATGAGTCCAAGGCTTGCTCTTATATACGACACGTTAACCTCAACCAAAAACAAGATAGTCGACCAAAAAAGGTGAAAAAAGCAAGTTGGTTATAGGCTTTTCCAAAAATGACCTATTTAGAGTGCTTTACCCCCATAACGACCCATTGGTTGTCACATTCATGATACAGAAAGCTAAGATTGCAGGAATTCAAGTGGAAAATGGTAGTGTTACAGATGTTATGGTCCACAATTGTTTCCAAAGCCCGGGGTTAAAGGAAAGTCATTTGAAACCATATCACAGGCCCTTGATTGGTTTCGCGAGTGAAATAATTTATCCCTTAGGAACTATTAAGTTGGAACTGTTGATCGGCACCTAGAAAATAAGCAGGGCAGAGAAAATTCCATCCTTTGTTCTTGATAAGAATGTTCAATCAGCTTATAACATGATCCTTGATAGAGTGCGGTTGAAAAAGTCTGAAGTTGTGTCATTCACTATTCATCAATGCCTAAAGTTCCCTACTCTCTATGTATTCGGTGTTGTGGAGGATAACCAAATAGAGGCAAGAGAATGCTACTATACTTCAGCTTAGCAAGAGGAAATCAAAGAGTTGAAGAAAAAGACCATTACTTACCATATTAACACTTTAGATCCTCGGGAAGAAGAAGAGCTAGCCAAGGGGAAGGTTATAGAAATTATCGAAAGAATAATTTTGGATGATGATAAGCCATAGAGGACTACTCAGATTGGATCCGACCTAGCACCATCCTTTAAACAGGAATTAACCACATTCCTTAAAGAGTAGAAAAATGTGTTTGATTGGAGTCATGAAGATATTCCCAAAATAGATCCAAATTTAATATGCCATGAGCTTAACACTAACCAGGATGCCAAGCCGACCAAGCATAAAAGCAAAGTCTTCAACCCAGAGGAGAATATATCCATCCAATAAGAGGTAGAAAAGCTATGGAAATCCCACTTCATGGAAGATGTCAAATACCCTGGTTGGCTGGCTGATGTAGTGATGGTAAAGAAAAAGAATGATAAATGGCGAATGTGTGTGGACTTTACAGACCTCAACAATGCATGCCCAAAAGATCAATTTCCTTTACCAAGGATTTGTAACACCGCATAAATTCTGGGTTATTATTTTCATTAATTAATTCGGTAATTATAGATTCATAAATTAATGAGAATCAATTAATGAGAATATTTAAAAGTGAATATATTTAAATAAGTTAACGGGCGAGAGTTAATTTTAGAAATTCATTCTGGATGGTGATTTTAAGTGTGCGGTTGAGTCCGACAGGGTCGAATTAGTCCAAAATGAGTGGTTACATGCATATATTGGGTTTTGGGGCCTAATTAAACATGTGTGAGCTCCATATAGAGAGTAAGGGACATTTTTATAAAGCCCATTGGCCCAAAAACGTGAATAAGATTTTTAACCCAAATGTGTAAGGGTTAGGCAACATTAAACCATATTAGAAGACTAAAGGGGGAAAAGAAAAGGGAGAGACGAAGAGAAAAGGAATTTGGGGATCTTGAAGAGTCAATTGGAACTCAACATCTTCATTAAAAGCCCTAGATATTCATTGTTGAGGCAAGTGGTTAAATTTTGATTATTAAATTGCATACATCTTTTCATATTAAAATATGTGGAATCCAATTGAATTCTAGGGTTTGTTCTTGAATAAATCAGGGTTTTCTTTTAATGAGGGTTATAAATCTGTAGAGGATTTGATAATTGATGCAATTGATGATTAAATTGGTGAGATTGTTAGGGCTAGAATTGTTATAATGAAAGAAGGAACTTAGGATGAATTTGGGGACATTTTACTCCAGAAACCTATTCAGAACATAGGTTTAAAATTCGTCAATGGCGGACTAAGTTTTAGCAGAAGAAAGAGAGGGAGGAAATACCAGTGTCGTTCGAATGACATGGTATTTCGTTCGGACGAGATCCGTTGTCGTTCGAACAACAGGGTTGTTCGTTCGAACCACCTTTGATATTTGCCAGATTTCTGCGATTCCCCTGATTCAGACCTGTTACGTTGGACATTTGTAGTTCCTGCCCTAACTGAATTGTGAAATTGAGTATTGAATTAGGGTTAATTTGGGAATACTTAACCTTGAAATTTATTTGACTAAATTGCATGAAATTGGTGATATAAGTTCATGAATTAGCATATTGCAGTCTTGTGTTTAAACGATTAAACTTGATTGCCTGAAATTGAAGGGTGGATTAAAATAATTGAATTTCGGGCGGAGAGATAGAAAGTCGGGGTACACTTGAAAGGGGTTACACCAAGATAATGGGAATTAATTAGTGTGTAATTCATAAAAAATGAAGTCGGACAATAGACTTAAATGTTTTCGGCTTGGGTATGGGTATAATACTCCTATAGCCTGGATTTCTATATATATGTCGATGTGTAGTATATATATATATATATATATATATATATATATATATATATATATATATATATATATATATATATATATATATAGTAAAGTCATGCCAATATTAATGCTATCATAGGAGGTTGGGTGATATGGGTGAGTCCCCTGGCTAGCGAATGCAGGGTGAGTATATTCCCCAAGCCATAACGTTTGTGGCTTAGGGGCGGGGCCGTTATGGTATGGAGCGAACACTTTCAGCGGAAACTATGGCCGCCTCCTATGCATTCGGTGATATCATTTTATATTCGACATGTGTGTGAATGTTGAGATATGATACATATATATATTGTGCATAATTATATACGGGAATTTATATATATAAATGGTGTGAAATGTTTAAATAATATAACTCGTGAAATGGTTACAAGGTATCAAGTTGGATGTGGATATAAATAAGTTAGTGTGAAATATCTCTTATAACTCGTATACATGATGTGAATGGTGTAAAGTATATAACTTGTGAGAATGTTATATGGCATTAACTAGGAATTGATTTGAATAAGCTAATGTGGCTAATAAACCATAAAATGTATACGATACTCACTCAAGTTGGGACATTGGGAAATAGTGAGATATATGAGACAAGGCTAGTCATGGAGGGTTAGCTAGATGGGGCATTTATAGTTTCGGTAGGCGTGCACATTAGTTGAGGGGTGAGGTAAACTCAAGAAAGTGCGCGACACTAATTTAAATATGGGGAGTATTGGCACATTTATCTCTTGCATTTAAATTCACTTGCTAAATATTTTTAAATGTTTTGGGTTCTAACCCTTGTTATGAAATATTTTTAAAAACCTTTTAGGTGTCCTCTCACAGGGGCGCCAGGCCT
The DNA here is from genome assembly GCA_949130495.1 of Sambucus nigra. Taxonomy (NCBI): domain Eukaryota; kingdom Viridiplantae; phylum Streptophyta; class Magnoliopsida; order Dipsacales; family Adoxaceae; genus Sambucus; species Sambucus nigra. Next base: position 3,518,846 of record OX422213.1, read on the forward strand.
AATTCCTTCATACAAGGTACGCAGCTGTAGCTTATGTGGATTGTTGGTTTATTTTTGAAGATGCATATTTCATTCTATCTCTAAATAGGAACTTATTCGGTTGTACTTTTATATTCAGTCTTGGTATGTATCGATATACTTTTATACTTGCACATTGTGGATGGCTTGTAGTCGACGTTGTTCGAAAGACTCTTGTACTTACTTTGTGGCATGTTTTAGTTTCGTTCTTGTATTGGATTGGATTATTTGTTATTTTAGTATATTGTTTGGGTTGGATTAATAAAGATAAAATTTGACATCAGCTTAATGAAAGACTAGGTGGTTAGTAATAAATGAATTAACGACAGTAATGCTAAGAATGAACCGGGTGAGATTCCTATTTAATTTGATATAGGACTGATCACTCGGTATTTTATTAGGTGGGGTGTCACAGGATTGATCAATTGGTAGATGCCACTGCAGGTAATGAGTTACTAAGTTTTATGGATGCATACTTTGGTTATAAGAAGATCAAAATGATGCCACAAGATAAAGAAAGCACATCTTTCATTACGAGCCGAGGTACTTACTCCTACAACGTTATGCCTTCTGGGCTTAAAAACACTGGAGCAACAAACAAAAGACTAGTAAACAAAGTATTAGAAGAGAATATAGGGAAACATATGGAGGTATACGTTGATGACACGCTCACCAAGATCAAGAAGGAGGCCTACCACATCCAAGACCTCAATCAGACATTTGATCAGCTGGAAAAACATCAAATGAAGCTTAACCCGACCAAGTGTGTTTTCGACGTACAAGAAGGAATGTTCCTAAGATTCATTATGAACTAAATACGAATCGAAGCTAACCTAACTAAAATCAAAGCGTTTCTTGAGATGCAATCTCCTGCATGCAAAAAAGATGTCCAAAAGATCACTGGAAGGGTATCTTTTCTTAATCAGGTAATTTCCTGAGCAACTGATAAATGTCTCCCATTCTTTAAAGTTCTCAGGAAAACAATTGAGTGGAATGAGGAGTGTGAACATGCCTTTTAGGAGTTGAAGAAGTACATGGTTTCTCCACCACTACTTTCTTGACCAACTACTGGAGAAAAATTGTACTTGCATTTAGCTGTTTCTGAATTTGCTGTTAGCTCAGCCCTGGTTACATTGGAGGATGTAGTGCAAAAACCTGTGTATTACACCAACAAGGATTTTCGGGGAGCAAAAATCAGGTATCTACGACTGGAAAAACTTTCCCTTACTCTTATTGAGGCCTCAAGAAGAATGAGACCTTATTTCCAAGCACACACCATTGTAATCCATACAGACTTAGCTCTTCGTCAAATCTCCACAAACCAGAAAAATCAGGCAGGTTGATGTGTTGGGTAGTAGATCTTGGAGAATATGATATCATTTATGAGCTAAGAACAACATTAAAGGGACAAGTAGTGGCATATTTTATTATTGAGTTCACGTACCCAAAGGTAATCCATAACCCAAGTTTGCCCGCCAAGCAAACTTTCTTAGAAGAGAGCTCAGCTCCGAAGCAAACAAGTTATAGCCGATCAAACGGAATCATCCATTGCTCAGGATACGGCCCAACAATATGCAGAATAGAGCAAGAAGATATTTCATCAGGGAATTCAATCCACGGAGAGATTTGATAAAGATACTCAAGTATGGAAATTATACGTAGATGGATCGTCATGCGCCACAAGAAGTGGAGCCGGTCTTATTATCAGTACTCCTCTAAGGACATAAATTTCCAATTAAGTCCCTGTATTGTTTTGACTTAATTCAGTGAACAAAACTGTATTTGTAATATGTCATAGGGAGATTTTATTTTGTCACGATCCCACTTGATCTATGACGTATTAAAGAAATTGAAGACGTTGCGGCAAAGCTTCAAAGAATTAATCATGCTGAAGTTTAATTGGTGTAATTTTATTTGTCTTCAAGTTAATTGCATTCCGAGATCACACATGTATGAATACGTATAATTAATGATGCTCGGAATTGTTTTTATAAAAGATAAGGATGTAATTTTTATAAAGAAAAATGTTTTAAAATGTTTTAAATGGTTTAATCTACATTTTTATTCTGATAAGCTCGAAATACAGTTTGACTTATTTGGATCTCTTTTAAAAGAGATGTTTTAAACAAAAAGTCAAAAAGTCAAATTGGCACGCGGGCTCATTCAAACGACAAGCAATCTCGTTCAAACGAGATGCTTATGTCGTGCGAACGACGTGGCTAAGTCGTTCGAACGATACTATTTTCGAGGCGACGTTTAAATCCTATTTAAAGCCTGTTTGCATCAGAATTTCGTAAGTGTGCATTCTGGAAAAATAGTTTACGATCCAGTACGAGTTTTGCACATGCTTTCTAAGATTTACAATGTTTAAACACATCCTTAGAGTTTTTAAAGATTCGAGTTATCAGTCTTATATGCTTACGTGATCTTGCTGCACCAAAGTTGAGTTTGTTCATCATTGAACACTTGTGATTGCTGGTTTTGCGATGAAGAAAATAGTAGGACTTCTTGTTCGACATCGTAGACGTATCAAAGCCATTCAGTGGACATAGAAACATACGTGGACGCGTGTGTTATGGACAGGTATCATGGAAGACGGAATTTATGCGTGGGCACTATTGAAGAACGATATAAGATCAGAATGAGCGTCAAGACCCGTGGGGATCGAGTCATTGAGTAAGGCTAATCTGTCTTTGTAAAATCATTATTCATAGTCATTGTCTGGCTTGGGCCTTCCGAGGTTTTTTCCCGTCTTGGGTTTTTCCTCGTACATCTGGCGTTGTGAGTATTCTTTACTTTACTTTACTTACTTTAATCACTAGATGCATGTTTAGGATTAATCAAGATAAAATTGGTTTAAAGTAAGAATTGGTTTTTCATAACTTGGTTTGGTGCTAATTAAAAGTTGTTTACTTTTTGGGAGATAATTGAGTTTTTGGTTAAACACACACAAAAGGGTCCTTCAACTCTAGACGATATTGATGGGAATATGCCCTTAGAATTAAGTTCTAAGCCTCCAACAATGAGGTAGAATATGAAGCGTTATTCATAGGTCTCAAATTAACCTTGTCACTAGGCGCCGAGCAGGTTATGGCACATAGTGATTCTCAATTGATCGTTAACCAAGTTCTCCATATATATGGAGTCAAAGGAGATCTCATGATCAGATACCTATCCAAAGTTATGAAAGTTATAACACCCCGCAATTTTAGGCATTTAATAGTTAATTAATTCGGGAAAAATTTAAATTACTAGTGTGTCGTAATTTAATGGAATTAGTTATGGAATTTTTATATATATATATTAATCGGGAGAATAATTGGTTAATATTTATGGGAAATTAATTTACTAGGTAAATAGTAATATTTAATTACGTCTTAAGAGTATAATTGACGTAGGGTTTACTTATTTCAATCGGGAGTCGGTTCCAGACTGAGTTAGGTGGCTAAGTTAGGTGGGAGATAAGAAATTTTATAAACTTATCCGGATGCCAATTTGGAGTGCATGGTTGAGTTCAGAAGGTCCAAGATAGTCGGAATAGAGTACCCAGGGGTAGTAAATGGGTCTCAGAGCATTTTTAGGCATAGTCGGGCCCATACGGGGGTATTTGGGTCACTCGGGCTTGGCCCATTAGGCTAAAAACGGGATTAAGCCTAATTACTTAATTAAAGGAAAAAGGGGAACGACAAATTACACTTTTGAAAACCTAAAGTTGGAGAGAGTACCTTAGGAAGCAGTTGAAGGCACTGGGAACCATTTTGGGAGACAAAGGCAAGAACCAAAGGGGATTTCATCATCAACCTTGAGAATCACAACTCCGGATCAGTCCCTACGAAACCATTAGGCAAGTGGTTAACTTGATGTAGCATTTATTTTTATTACAATTTATATCTGTGTGAAGTGGGAACCAAAATTCATTTTTGGGAAAAGAGGGTACAAATATGGTGGTTTTTGTAAATAAATCTTCTGATTAGAAATTGTTGTAGAGATTCATTATACAATCTGAGATTGATATGTACTGGTCAGATGTGAAAACCCATACTAATTATGAACGAATTTTAGATGATAATTTGGTGTTGAGACGTAATGAACGAATAACCTGGGTTTTCCCCAATTCAGAAAATAGGAGAAAACATAAATTAAATGGGGTTAGGGGACTTTATGGGGGTTCCTTATCATGTTGTTGGTGTATTATATTGATGATAGGACCTGGGTTAGAAAGTAGAAGAAATTTGACATTTAAGGTGTTCGTCCATGGAAGAAACAGACCTTCGAAGAAGACGAAGACCTATTCGGTCGATCGATCGATGGTTGGGATCGATCGATCGATGGTCGAGGATTTTTGACAGTTCGGCCAGTTTTGTTATATAAGGGAAATTTACTTAAAATTATTTTCCCACACTTTATTTAGTTAGAAATAAATATAGGACATAAATTCTTAACAATTATGAGGGAAGGTAAATTAGGATTTGGAGGAAAATTATGGGTGACACATTGTGGTTAATTTTGGAGAAATATATTCCAAAATATTTAATTTCGGATCAAGTGGGCGAGTTCGGGTATAGTGGTTGAGCGATACCAAAGTAATTAAATTAATTAATCTTCAAATTAATTAATAATCTGAGTTGGACCATAAACTCAAGTTATGAGGTATAGGCTAGTGTTACAGGTTTAGTACCCGGTAAAGCCGGAGTTGTTGTATATATATATAGTGTGTGTGTGCATTAATATCAGTGGATAGATATTACTCTAGTGCTATTAGGGGAGGTTGCGCGTAGAGGGTGAATCCCCTAGCTTGAGGAATAGGGAGAGTACATCCCCATGTCATACCGTCCATTATATGGGTGACGGGCATCTCACTTTTAGGGAAGGAACCGCCTCCAATATTTATGTTATTAACCAAGTTAGTGAGCGATCCTGACTTGGGGTAGGGGTAACTAGGTTATGTGAATACACCTAGTGGGATAACACTTTAGAGAATATACATTCGGTGAGTGATTACTCGGGAGGATGGTTATTGTTATTTATTATTTCAACATATATGTGAATTTTTTAATATGGTTATACGTATATAATGAGATAAATAATTATATACGGGTAATTTAATACAGGCCGTGAATTGTATTATGTGTATAACAGGTGTGAAAGTCATATGAATTTAAAAGGGGGGATGATTAATTAAGTTAATGTTGATACTAACATAGAAATCATAATTATTGCATCCTCGGTTAGAGTAGGGTGGTTGCAAGGGGTTATACCAGTTATCTAGTTATGGAATAAATAACTAGGGGAATTAGTTAAGGCGTTAGTCATGCGCATTAAAGGAGGGGTGAGGATGTCCTCAAGGGAGTGCGACACTAACTAAAATATGAAGAGCATGCATACATATTTATTACTGCAAGTTAATATTTTGCTAAATATTTTCCAAATGTTTTGGGTTCTAACCCTTGATATGAATATTATTAAAAACCTTTTAGGTGTCCAGCCACAGGGACGCCAGACTTGACTCATTCCAGGGATTCGTTGTTGCAGCATATGTGGATGTTGCGGGAGTTTGATAGGCGCCTCATTCCTTTTCATTTCAATGTATAGAAATTTCCTATTAGTTACTTGAGAATGTTGCTCACAGCTTTATTTAGTAGTTATGCCAGACTTGTTGAGATTTATCATTAATTGTCTTTACTTTTGTTGGATTTTAGCCGATGATTTATTCGGTCAGATTATTATTTAGATGTGAATGGTTGATTTCAGTTAATTGTTATTGTTTAAATTATTTTGTTTCCGCATGAGTATTTCATTAAATTAATGAAAGATAAAACTTGGCACTAGTCTAATTTCATTACTTAGGTGGTTAGCAATTAAAAAGTCAACGGTGATGCTAAGAATGAACCAACTGAGAAACCTGTTCTAATTTAATTTAGGACTGATCACTCGGGGTTTAATTACGCGGGGTGTCACAGATGGTATCAGAGCATCAGGTTCTAGTGTCCTTAGGATCTGTGCGGCTTACTACGTTTCAGCGTAGCGTTCATTTTTTTAAAGAGGATTAAACCCCAAATAGCATAAAAAGGAGAAAAAGAGCCTTTCTCCAGGGGCTTACATCAAGTACAAGTAATAGAAAAAACTGAGATAAAGGATTTTAAAAATCATGATACGGCACCTTTATAAGGCGTAGCTTTGAAAGAGAGACAAATCTCATCATGGATAGCAACAATAACTGATGTAGCATTCATATCGATTCCATCAAAAGTAGCTTAGTTCCTTACACACCAATTTTTCCAACAAATGATATTAGGTAGCAATTTACACAAAATAGCCCGAATATTCTTCCCATTAGATTGCAACCACCAAAACATTAGCCGGGATCTAAATCTCTAAGCATGAAGATTAAGACACATAAGGTTCTCAAAATGATCCCAGACAATATTAACAACCTCACTAGTACCAAATAAATGTTGGGAGTTTTCCATACCTGCAAAAGAACAACACCGGCATCTCGAAACAAAAGAAATATTAATCCGTTGTAAATTCTCATTGAGAGTATTAGCATCATGAAGAAATTTCCACATAAAGGTAGAAACTTTCGAAGGAAGTCTAGGATCCCATATCATAGTAAAAGAGAATTGAACACCATGTTTAGGTCGCACCAACTCCCAAGTGTGTTTGAAGGAAAAGTTATCCAAATGCCAACCAAAGATGGAATCATCACAAAAATTATCTTCAACAATCTCATAAACCGCTTGCATTCTTTTCCATAAGCCACTCGAAAATGAAGGACTATCTCTAAAATTCAAATGGACTAATTTTTATACTTTGAATACATCAATTTATCCCATAATGAATTATTTTTTAAGAACCGAAACAAAAGTTTACAAGAGGAAGTTAAACTCACATAAAAAATTCTACGAATAACCAAACCACCCTCATTTTTCGGTCTACAAATAATATCCCAGGAAACCCAATGGTGTTTAAATCTATCCTCCGAACTCCCCCAAAAAAAATTAGCACAAATTCAATTAAAATATTGAATAAACCCTTTGGTTGGAGAAATGACAGAGAAAACATGTGAACACAACATCATGAGAACATATTGAATAAGGATAAATCTACCTGCCATGGATAAGAAGCTAAACTGCCACTGATTTATACGTCCCACTGCTTTGTCTATGATCGGAGCAAAACAATATTTTTCTTTTGACCTTGGTATCATGGAACATCCAAATACTGAATGGGTAAAGACTTGCAAACAAATACCGTCAACGATTGTAACCTGATATGCTGAGATACTGAATAGTTCGAACATGTGATAACACAGATCTTCTCTACATTGCAACGCAATCCTGACTGCACCTGGTATACCGAGAAAAAAAGTAAGAAGATGTAAACAGATCGAACATTATCATTTTGGAAGAAAATTATGTCATCTGCAAACGAAAGTGAAGATACTAAAGGACATCCTGAAGGGGTGGAAAAGTTTCTAATGGAACCCGAAGCCATTAAATTATGAACACCTCTATTCAACACCTCTGCTGCGATCACAAATAAATCTGGAGAAATAGGATCACCTTGACGAACTCCCCGTTCAGATTTAAAAAATCCACAAGATTTACCATTAATAAGAATAGAATACCAATAATTAGAAAGCAGCCTCCAAATAAAGTCAATGCAAGTTTCTGAAAACCCGAAAACACGAAGCACTTTAATGATAAAAAACCAAGAAATCTTATCATAAGCCTTATCCATATCAACCTTGAAGACAACATTAGACCCGTGGATCTTTTTGTTAAAGTTTCCAATTAACTCCTGAAAAAGAATAATATTATCGGTAATAAGGCGCCCTTGAATGAAACCATATTGCGAAGGAGATATGATCTTGGGAAGAATAAGACCGAGCCGGTTGGATAAAATTTTTATTAGAAAAATTGCAAAGGCTAATAGCTCTAAATCCCTAACAATTAGAAGTATTATCCACCTTAGGAATGATAATAATATTAGTAGAATACCAACTTTTAGGAATATCATGCCCAAGAAAAAAGGATTGAATAGCAAGAACTCGATCATCTTTAATAATATCCCAACACTTTTGGAAGAAAAAACCATTAAAACCATCCGGTCCTGCCACACTATCCTTGTCAAGAGAAAAAACAACCATTTGAATATCAACTAGAGATGGAACATTATAGATTGATTTATTATCACTAGAATCAACCAATTTTGGAATATGCTGAAAAATACTAGAATCATCAATACAATTCGTTTTTTCCATAAGAATATGTTGAAAATGAGATAAAACACACTCATCAATACCCTTCGGATCCGACACCATGTGACCATCCTCATGCTTAAGTTTTTGAATCTAAAGTCTATGGTTCTTTTTTTTAACCATAGAATGAAAAAATTTAGAATTGAAATCTCCAAACTTAGCGCATTTAACTCTAGCCTTTTGTCTCCAAAAAATTTCCTCAAGTTGCAATTCCTTGTTAAAAATAGCCCTAGCATGGTGGAAAGCTTCTCTATTCTCAGGGGTGGCATCAATAATAAAAGAGGCTTCCTTTAACAATAAATCATTCTCAGCTTTTTGAACCTGGGAAAATATATTACTCAAAATATCTCTATTCCATGCTTTGAGAGCCAATTTAGCATTTTTAAGTTTTGAAGCGAAAAGTTCCATAGGTCTCCCACCCACATCAATATCCCATGATTTCTTAACAACGTCAAAAAAGGAACTATGATAAACCCACATATTTTGAAATCGAAAAGGTTTTGGGAATGAGTCATTAGGGAATTTCAACGAAAGAACAAGGGGAGCATGATCCGAATTAGAACGATGAAGATGTTCAACAGAAGAAGAAAAAGAATTATTAAACCAGCCATCATTACCAAACACCCTATCAATCCTCTCCAAAATGTTATCAAGACCACCTCCATTATTAAACCAAGTGTAATTCGAACCAGAATAACAAATTTCACTTAAGCCAACTTGAATCATGGTAGAATTAAAATCAAGGATAGCTAGACTATCAATAAGATTTCCCCCTAATTTTTCCACTTTTTTAGATATATTAATGAAGTCACCCCCTAAAACCCAAGATTCAAAGCCAAGAGAAGCAAGGTTTGAAATGTCATCCCAAAGAGGTTGTCTATCATCTCTATTGCATTTAGCATATACACAAGAAAAAAGAAAAGGTTTAGGGAAATTCGGAAAATGAACAGAAATAGAAAGAATCTGCTCCATGTCCCTAACAATATTAATCTCACAAGAGTATCTCTGAAGAATCCAAATCTTCCCATAAGAATTATAAATACCCCCCACAAAACCAATCTTCCGAACAAGAGAATTAATATTGATAGAGTTGATTTTTGATTATTGTAAAGCAACAACACTAATCTAAAATTTATTGATAATTCTTTTAAGACAATGCAGAAAGGGATTATTACCAACCCCCTAGTAGCGTTCATTTGTTATAGAGCTCTATTACTAGGACTGTTGATGCATTTCCCACTTTTGAGATATCGTATTTCTGTTATTACATTTTTGTATAAATTATGTACTTATACAATTCGATCTATTTTCAGATGCCACCGAAGAGATAGCGAGCAAAGAGGGCCGAGGCCAAGGATGAGTTGAGAGTGGCTCATCAGGAGCCACAGGTACCGCCACCCCCACCCCCACCCGAGTTGATCTCCACTACTCAGGTGGTCGTGATAGTGTCTCAGGCAGTCAAGACAGTGATGAGGGATATATCATCCCATTTTCCTCAGCCCCAGGCACCGCCTCCAGTGGCACAAACCCTTCAGGCTCCAATGGGGCCACCTTCTTGGCAGCGAGTTAGGGAGACCTTTCAGAAGGGTCACCCACCCGAGTTTCGGGGTAGTATCGATGTGGTAGAGGCTTGTGACTGGAAGAAGAATATTCAGCACCATATGCGCATGATGGAGTGTACCGATGTGCAGAAACAAATGTTTGCTACCTTCCATCTGTCGGGGGCAACCTTACAGTGGTGGGAGTCAGTTACCACTGCTGAGGAGAGAGATTTGATGATGATATCTGACTTCTGGGTACGGTTTGACCGCAGATACTTCCCACCGGCAGTATAGGCAGAAATGAGGAAGAAGTTCAGTGAGTTGGTTTAGGGTGATTGTTCAGTGGTGAAATATGAGGAGCATTTCACCCGTTTGGCAAACTTTGTGCCAAATGAGGTGAGCGACGAGGACAGAAATAAGTCGAGGTTTATGGAAGGCCTAGCCTGGAGGATCAGGAAGCATTTGATTGGTAATCCGGCGTTGGTAACGTATACAAATGTCGTCAATGTTTATCTTATACACTGCTAGGATCAGCGCTTCCATGTGAAGGGGAACAAGAGGGTAGGGGAGCCGAGCCAGCAGGGCAAGGCAGTTGTTGGTGGTGACACAAGTGGTACTCAGCAACAGACTACCAGTCAGTAAGGGAATCAGGCTAAGAAATTTAAGCCTGGTGGGTTACGACTGGGAGGACAAGGATTTAGGTCGGGTCAGTCGGGCCCAAATTAGGAGCAGCAGGTTCCTCAGGGCCATCAGGGCCAAGGGAACAATGGGGGAGGCCAGCAGGGACAGCCACATCAGGGCTAACAGGGCCAACGATAGGGAGACGATCAGAGATGTTGTTTTGTTTGCGGCCAGACATGACACTTTAAGAGGGAATGCCCGTAGAGAGGCAGAGGCCAGCAGCAGGGTGCCCAACAGGGGCAGCAGGGACAGATGCCGCCAGCAGCACCATCCCCACACCAGCAGGGGAAAATGCACTACGGGCATGTGTATAACGTCCGGGATGTTCCCAATCCTCCAACACATCAGGCGCCGCCAGCGGTTGAGGGTATGTTTCTTATCCATGGTCATGAGGGTAGGATACTATTTGATACGCGAGCATCTAATTCATTCATTAATTATAGATTTGCTAAAGTGGTCGGGTTACTAGAGACTGCGGGTAGTCTTCGTATGTGTGTTGAGTCGCCAGTATGTAGCAGGACATTGATTCACTCAATTTATCGGGGGGTGAACATTTTGATTGGTAGACTGAGTTTATCGACGAACCTCTTAGTGTAAGATATGGAGAGGTACGATGTCATCCTATGTATGGATTGGTTAGAAGGTTATCGGGTGACAGTAGATTGCTTTGAGAGAGCCATTGTGTTCTCTATTTCAGGACATGAGATGTTCCTAGTAGCGATGCCTCTACCCGAGGGAGGATCGCGCGTGCATTTGTATTATATTGAGGAGGAGACCTCATAGGCGGTGGTGGTTCCATTGGATTCGATTTCGGTAGTGAGGGACTTCGAGGATGTGTTCCAAGAAATACCAGGGATGACACCCAGTTGGGAAATCGAGTTTGTAATCGATTTAGCACCGGGGATGAGGCCGATTGCTCGAGCACCTTACCGCATGGCCCCTTCAGAGATGCATGAACTGAGAGAGCAGATTCAGCAGCTCCTGGGTTATGGTTTCATTCGGCGGAGTACATCATCGTGGGGTGCACCGATGTTGTTTTTAAAGAAGCGGGATGGTTCACTTTGGTTGTGCATGGACTACAGGGAGCTGAACAAGGTGACAATACAGAATAAGTATTCGTTGCCCAAGATTGATGATTTATTTGACTAATTGAGAGGGGCATCTTACTTCTCCAAGATAGATTTGAGATCAGGGTATCATCAGTTGCATATCCGAGAGGAGGATGTTCCTAAGACCACTTTCCTGTCGCGGTATGGATCTTACGAGTTCAGGGTGATGCCATTCGGGCTCACCAATGCGCCAGCAGTGTTCATGGATCTCATGAACAGGGTTTTCAGAGAGTATCTCGACCAGTTTGTCATCGTGTTCATTGATGACATCCTGATCTACTCACGCACTGAGGGGGAGCAAGCAGAGCATCTGTGTATGGTTCTACAGACGCTGCGGGATCACCAACATTATGCCAAGTTCGGGAAGTGTGGATTTTGGATACGGGAGGTACAGTTTCTTGGTCATGTGGTGTCAGACCGGTGTATTGCTGTGGATCCGAGTAAGGTGTTGGCGGTGAGGGAGTGGGGGCATCCCACAACACCGACCGAGGTGCATAGATTTTTGGGATTGGTAGGTTATTACAGGTGGTTCATTAAGGGGTTCTAAAAAATTGCGGGCCCTTTGACAAATTTGACTCGAAAGGGGGTGCCTTTTAATTGTAGTGATCATTGTCAATTAGCTTTCGATAAGATAAAGGAAAAGTTGACATCTGCACCCGTACTTTCTATACCGAGGGGAGGACTAGAGTATCGGGTTTACACCGACACATCCTTACAGGGACTTGGGTGTGTGCTTCAGCAGGAGGAGTGGCCTATAGCTTATGCATCCAGAAAGCTAAAGCCCCAAGAGAGGAATTACCCCTCTCACGACCTAGAGCTAGCAGCGATCGTTTTTACTTTAAGGATATGGAGACATTATCTGCTAGGAGAGCAGTTCACCTTATTCTCGGATCATAAGCCACTTCAGTATCTCTTCATACAAAAGGATCTAAATATGAGACAAAGGCGGTGGATAAAATTCGTGAAAGACTACCAGTTTGATATTCAGTATCATCCTGGTAAGGCTAATGTGGTGGCAGACGCATTGAGCCAGAGACCGACTAGGGAAATATCCATCACACCTGAGATCATTATGCGATTTGTGAGGGCTCATGTGGAGGACCAGATCTGTCAGGATAGGGTATGCCAGTTGTTAGCCGAGGGAGCAGAGGGGTACTCGATCAGCTCGGAAGGAGGCCTACGCCTAAATGGGAGGTTAATTGTGCCATATGATGAGGAGTTGAGGCACACGGTTATGATAGAATCCCATGGTTCGATATTTGCGGTACATCCTAACTGGGATAAAATGTACCAGGATAGGAGGAGGAAGTATTAGTGGACAGGAATGAAATGGGACATAGCAAGTTTGTCTCCAAATGTACCACGTGTCAGCTCGTGAAAGTTGATCATCAGAGACCTCCAGGGATGCTACAGCCACTAGAGATTCCCGTGTGGAAGTGGGAGAGCATCTCCATGGACTTCATTACAGGGTTAACTACATCCCAGAGGGGTCCGACTCCATGTGGGTCATTGTGGATCGGTTAACCAAGGTGGCCCACTTCCTGCTGGTTCGTACAGACTTTGAGACGATGAGTTATGCGCAGCTATTCATAGCGGAGATTGTTAAGCTGTACGGGGTGCCAGTAAATATTGTGTATGACAGAGATAAAGTTTTTGTGGTCCATTTTTGGTAGAGCTTTCAGGAAACCATGGGCACAGAGCTACATTTGAGTACAACCTATCACCTACAGACCGACGGGCAGACTGAGAGGGTCAATCAGATGCTAGAAGACATGCTCAGGATGTGCTTTTTAGACTTTGGGGGAGGATGGGAGAGATATATTCCTTTGGTAGAGTTCACGTATAACAACTCTTACCAATTCACGATTGGCATGGCACTGTTCGAGGCACTGTACGGGAGACCTTATTGTTCACCCGACTGTTGGTTAGAGGTGGGGGACAAAAAGTTATTGGGACCGGAGATTGTCCAGGAGACGTCTGCTAAGATAAAGCTGATTCGAGGGCGGATTCGAATAGCTCAGGATAGGCAGAAGAGTTATGATGATGCTTCTCGAAGACATGTGGAGTTAGAGGTTGGGGATCAGGTATTAGTCCGGGTGTCCCCTATGAAAGGGTTGATGAGGTTTGGCAAGAAGGATAAATTAGCACCGAAGTATGTGGAACCCATCACAATTATTGAGAGGGTGGGACCGGTAGTGTATAGACTGGGATTGCCAGAGCATCTTTAGCGGATACACAACGTGTTCCATGTGGCATCGCTGAAGAAATATCGAAGGGGCGAGAGGGCCTTCTGGCACATTCCACTCGAGAAAATTCATTTACAGTCAGACATCTCGTATGAGGAGAGATCGGTGGCTATTCTGGACCGTATTGAGCGCAAGTTACGATCCAAGGTTGTTCCACTAGTTAGAGTACAGTGGGGTCATCACAGTCTTGAGGAGTCTACCTGGGAGCGGGAGGAGGATATGCGGGAACAATATCCAGAGCTATTCACCACAGGTACGACCTAATTTCGGGGACGAAATTCCTTTGTAAGGGGGGAGTATGTAACACCCCGTAATTTTAGGCATTTAATTGTTAATTAATTCGGGAAAAATTTAAATTACTAGTGTTTCGTAATTTAATGGAATTAATTATGGAATTGTTATATATATATATTAATCGGGAGAATAATTGGATAATATTTATGGGAAATTAATTTACTAGGTATATAGTAATATTTAATTACGTCTTAAGAGTATTAATGACGCAGTGTTTACTTATCTCAACCGGGAGTCGATTCTAGACTAAGTTAGGTGGGGATAATATATTTTATAAACTTAACCGGATGCCAATTCTGAGTGCACGGTTGAGTCCGGAAGGGCCAAGATAGTCGGAATAGAGTACCCAGGGGTAGTAAATGGGTCTTGGGACATTTTTAGGCATAGCCGGGCCCACACGGGGGTATTTGGGTCACTTGGGCTTGGCCCATTAGGCTAAAAATGGGATTAAGCCTAATTACTTAATTAAAGGAAAAAGTGGAACGACAGATTACACTGTTGAAAACCTAAAGTTGGAGAGAGTACCTTAGGAAGCAGTTGAAGGCACTCAGAACTATTTTAGGAGACAAAGGCAAGAACCAAAGGGGATTTCATCATCAACCTTGAGAATCACAACTCCGGATCAGACCCTACGAAACCATAAGGCAAGTGGTCAACTTGCTGCAGCATTTATTTCTATTACAATTCATATTGGTGTGAAGTGGGAACCAAAATTCGTTTTTGGGTAAAGAGGGTACAAATAAGGGGTTTTTGTAAATAAATCTTCTGATTAGAAATTGTTGTACAGATTCATTATATAATATGAGATTGATATGTACTGGTTAGATGTGAAAATCCAGACGAATTATGAACGAATTTGAGATGATAATTTGGTGTTGAGACGTAATGAACGAATAACTCGGGTTTTCCCCAATTGAGAAAATAGGAGAGAACAGAAATTAAACGGGGTTTGGGGACTTTATGGGGGTTCCTTATGATGTTGTTGGTGTATTATATTGATGATAGGACTAGGGTTAGACTGTAGAAGAAATTGGACATTTAAAGTTTTCGTCTATGTCAGAAACAAACATTCGGAGAAGACGAAGATCTGTTCGATCGATCGATCGATGGCTGGGATCGATCAATCGATGGTCGAGGATTTTTTACAGTTCGGCCAGTTTTGTTATATAAGGGAAATTTACATAAAATTCTTTCCCCACACTTTATTTAGTTAGAAATAAATATAGGACATAAATTCTTAACAATTATGAGGGAAGGTAAATTAGGATTTGGAGGAAACTTATGGGTGACACATTATGGTTAATTTTTGAGAAATATATTCCAAAATATTTAATTTCGGATCAAGTGGGCGAGTCTGGGTATAGTGGTTGAGCGATACCAAAGTAATTAAATTAATTAATGTGCAAATTGATTAATAATCTGAGTTGGATCATAAACTCAAGTTATGACGTATAGGCTAGTGTTACAGGTTTAGTACACGGTAAAGTCGGGGTTGTTATATATATATACGGTGTGCGATGGTATATATATGGTGTGTGCATTAATATCAGTGGCTAGATATTATTATAATATATACTCTAGTGCTATCAGGGGAGGTTGAGCATAGAGGGTGAATCCCCTAGCTTGAGGAGTAGGGCGAGTACATCCCCAGGTCATAGCGTCCATTATATGGGTGAGGGGCATCACACTTTTAGGGAAGGAATATGACCGCCTCCAATATTTATGTTATTAATCAAGTTAGTGAGCGATCCTGACTTGGGGTAACTAGGTTATGTGAATACTCCTAGTGGGATAGCAGTTTAGAGAATATACATTCGGTGAGTTATTACTCGGGAGGATGGTTTTTTCATTTATTATTTCAACATATGTGTGAATGTTTTAATATGGTTATACGTATATAATGAGATAAATAATTATAAACGGGTAATTTAATACAGATCGTGAATTGTATTATGTGTATAATGGGTGTGAAAGTTATATGAATTTAAAAGGGGGGATGATTAATTAAGTTAATGTTGATAATAACTTAGAAATCATAATTATTGCATACTTGGTAAGAGTTGGGTGATTGCAAGGGGTTATATCGGTTATCTAGTTATGAGATAAATAACTAAGGGAATTAATTAAGGCGTTAGTCGTGCACATTAGATGAGGGGTGAGGATGTCCTCAAGGGAGTGCGTCACTAACTAAAATATGAAGAGCATGCATACATATTTATTACTGCAAGTTTATCATTTGTTAAATATTTTCCAAATGTTTTGGGTTCTAACCCTTGCTATGAATATTTTTAAAAACCTTTTAGGTGTCCAGCCATAGGAACGCTAGACTTGACTCATTACAGGGATTCGTTGCTGCAACATATGTGGATGTTCCTGGAGTTTGATAGGCGTCAAATTCTTTTTCATTTCTAGTATAGAAATTTCCTATTAGTTACTCGAGAATGTTGCTCAGAGCTTTATTTAGTAGTTATGCCAGACTTGTTGAGATTTATCATTAATTGTCTTTACTTTTATTGGATTTTAGCCGATGGTTTATTCGGTCAGATTATTATTTAGATGTGAAGGGTTGATTTCAGTTAATTACGATTGTTTAAATTTTTTTATTTCCGCATGAGTATTTCATTAAATTAGTGAAAGATAAAACTTAGCACCAGTCTAATTTCATTACTTAGGTGGTTAGTAATTAAAAAGTCGACAGTGATGCTAAGAATGAACCAACTGAGAAACTGTTCTAATTTAATTTAGGACTGATCATCCGTGGTTTAATTAGGTGACATGTCACAAAATTTATCTCTAAGTTCTCAGCAGTCCAAATGGTTAGAATACCAAGGGTAAAGAATGCCCGAGCAGATGCCTTTTCTCGGCTAGCTTCAGTCACCAAGACGGAGCTCAAAAGAACCATTCTAGTGGAAATTCTTGCGTTCAGAAGTATAGACGAGAAGGGCATGGTCCATTTCATTACTTTAGATTTGGGACCTTCATGGATGGATCCAAACAAAGACTACATTGACAAAGGTATGTCGCCTATTGATCCAAAATAGGTAAGAAATATGAGATATAAATCAACAAACTATGTATTCCAACAAGGTATCCGATACAAAAAGGTTATACCGTGTCATTACTTCGATGTGTACATCCTATCAAGGTACTTGAACTGATCAAGGAAGCACATCAAGGGTCTTGTATAACTCATTCAGCTGGTCGGTTATTAGTGCGAATGATAACTATGCAGGGATATTACTGGTGGGCTATGAAAGCAAATTGCATTGCTTTTGTAAATATGTGTGACAAATGCCAGAAGTTTGATGCAATCCATAGAAGACCAGGGGCTGCCCTAGATCCAATTACTTCTCCTTGGACATTTGCTATCTCGATAATTGACTTGGTCAGCCAATTGTTAATAACCAAAGGCCGATTCAAATACTTGGTGGTGGCGGTTGCCTACTTCACTAAATAGGTGGAAACTGAACCATTGGTAGAAATGCCCTATGAAAAAGTGTTATAATTTATATAAAAGCATATTATTTGCAGGTATGGCATGTGTTGATACCAAATTTAATCTGCTGACTTGGACCAATCATATGAAGACACGTAGTTATCTACATGGCAACAACAAGCACTTCCGAGATGATCACACGCTCCGAGGAACTCATACGCTCCGAGGAACAGACCTCTCCGAGGAATTCATACGCTCCGAGGAACATGTCTCTCCGAGAAACTCTTGAATACCAAGAAGCTTAGGCGGTCTGAGCTGCATCTCGAACAAAGCATTAATAGCTGGATAACCAACAGTTCAACTGAATCATTAAATGCTTATCATTCAGACGCACACGCAAAGAGGGCATTAAATGTATTACCCTTTCATATGTATATCATTTAATGTATTACCCTTTCACATTACAGCCTCAGGGCTATAAATACATTGTACAATCCTCATTGTAAGGGGGGAATCCAAACTCTGGGGACCAGATCCAAAACGGAATTTCTTGTAATCGAGAATTCCCAAACACTCAGCAATAAAACAACAGTGGATGTAGGCCATTCTTATAAGGCTGAACCACTTTAAAATCTTTTGTCTCATTTATTTATCTGTGATTGAATGATTAGAGTGATGTAATTTTTTACATCAACGGATTGGCGCCGTCTATGGGAAACGACTGGTAATATCGTTTTCTCATCAAATACAATCCAATACCAATGGCGAATATTCCTGAATCTAGCAATCGAAACACTGGAACCCCTCCAAATCCATTTGCTCCACCAATTGTTCCAGATTTGACTGGAATAATGGCAAATCTGGGCCAGGGCCAGACCGTCATGCAAGAAACGATGCGACAACTCATCCAAACCCTCCATGGCGGTGCATCAGCCCATTTTGGACCACGAAGCATTCAAAGGAATACCCGTGCGCCTTCTTCACATACTAGGCGCAATAATTCATATCGCAATAATGAATTTGAATATTTTTCTTATCAACCTGGATGAACTTCGTCAGTGCGAGCCACAGATACTGAACAATGTGTCACCCTCTCCCCAGAAAGGGCCAGCGCATTGGAAAGATTAAGTAGCGCCTCTCCTTTCGATCGATTAGGCCCTAGGAGGAACAAAAGTCCTCTTAATGCAGCGTCGAGGAGCTTTCGACGACCATCAAATTTAAGGGAAGGATCTGCCCAGTCGCAACCAGCTGCTCGTCAAGATGGATCCTATGACCGGCCAGCTGCTCGTCGAGATAAATCCCAGGAAGCCACTTCAACGCGATCCGTTGCTCAAACCAATAGGCCCGAGGAAGGAAATGATGCATGGAAAGGATCTATTCAGAGGCTGGAGGATAGATTAGGGGAAATGCCTAAGGCCAAGAACCCTCTACAATGAACCTTTGTTCGAGGAACACCTTTTATCCAGGATATTGTTGATTTTCCAACACCATCAAAGTTCAAAGCACCTGTTGTGACTCCCAAGTATGATGGAAAAACTGACCCTGTCCTTCATATAGAACAATATCAAGATGTTGCTGACATCTATGCTGTCCCAGACGAGATGAGATGCAGGGCATTCTCGAGAACTCTTACCGGATCTGCTCAGATATGGTATAATAATCTTCCTCGGGGTAAGATTTTAACTTTTCTTCAACTAGCCGAGTTATTCATTGGGAATTTCTGCTTTGGAGCAAAGCCAGTTAAACGAGTAGCATATTTGTTAAGTGTTAGACAAAAAGCTGGTGAAAGAATCAGAGATTATATAACTCGTTTCAATAACGAGAAACTCGAAGTCATTGATTATGAGGAGAAGACAGCGATTACCGCCTTGATGAGTGGACTGCTGCCAAACAAGTTGTACTACACTTTGGCCAAAGATCCACCTCGAACCATGTCGGACCTGATGGGAAAAGCGTCCAAGATTATGAATGTCGAGGAGGCTATATCTGCGAAAAAGAACATGGACGCCAAAGAAACCAAGGTGGAAGGTGATAAAGCTAAGAAGAAAGAGCATAAGAACAATGGTGGTGACAAACAATCCAAAAATAGGTCGTCATGGGAGGTCTTGAGGAAACATGATAATTACACACCTTTGAAGGCAAATATCAACCACGTCCTGGAAGAAATTAAGAACATCGAGGAGTTAAAACTGGACAAAGAAAATGAAGGCAGACCCTGACATGAGGAATAGGGAAAAGTATTGCGTGTTCCACAAGGATCATGGCCATATGACTAAAAATTGCATAGCTCTTTAGAATGATATTGAAACACTCATCTGACGAGGAAAACTAACATAGTATGTTGATCGGGGAGGCGAAAGAAGAAACAACGACCGAACTAGAGAGAGATCTAGATCTCCTCGTTGAGCAGAGGAGAATAAGAAGAGAAACCATGAAGTTGATCCAGAGGTTGACCCCGATCTTCTAAAGAAACCAAGAAAGACAGAACGAGAGGTATTTTCAATATGCTTTGGGTCATTTGATTGTAATGTTATTACAGGAGGAGATGCAGGAGGAGGAGGAGACCTTACTGCAGAAAGAAAAGCTTACCTCGGTGAGGCTCAAGCTTGCTCGTACATTCAGGGAATAAATTTAGCTGAGGAAGATCGCCAGAGAAAGGTGAACAAGGAGAAATTGGTCATCGGTTTTTTGAAAAATGACCTTGCAGGTGTTTTATATCCTCACGATGATCCGCTGGTGATCAAGATGAGAATGAAGGAGGTAATGATTTCAAGAGTGTTGGTCGACAATGGTAGCTCGACAGACATCATGTTCTACTCGTGTTTTGATAGTTTAAATCTAAAGTTATCTCAACTGGAGCCTTACCACAGACCCCTTATCGGTTTTGCTGGCGAGAAAGTATTTCCACTTGGGACGATCAAGTTGGATATATTCATTAGTACATGTCCTGCTTGTAGGACAGAAAGAATACGATTCTTCGTGATGGATAATAATGTCCAGTCATCGTACAATATCATCATGGGAAGAGTAGGATTGAAGAAGTTCGAGGTTGTACTATCTACAGTGCATCAGTGCCTAAAATTTCCAACAAACTTCGGAGTAGGAGTTGTGAAAGGTGATCAGAAAGTAGCTCGGGAATTCTATTATTCATTCGCCGAGAAAGAAGAACTAGAAGAATCGAAGAAAAAGACTACTACCTATCAAGTGGATGAAGGCGCAGAAATTGAAACCTTGAATCCTCCAAATGAGTCGCAACTCGTGAAAGGTCAAGTGGTGGAAGTTACTGAAAATATCATTCTAGATGACGAGCACCCTGAGCGAACTACTCAAATAGGTTCATCGTTGGAAGCCTCATTAAAATAAGAATTGATAACTTTCCTTAGAAGCAGAAGAAAAACTTTTGCGTGGAGTCATGAAGATATGCCTGGGATAGACCCAAACTTCTTATGTCACGAGCTCAATGTGAATAAGGAGATCAAGCCTGTGAAGCAGAGAAGAAGAGTATTCAGTCCTGAGAAGAATCAAGCTATACAGGAGGAATTCGAGAAGCTCCAGAAGGCTTGTTTCATTGAAGATGTTAAATATCCAGATTGGTTAGCTAATGTGGTGATGGTAAAGAAGAAGAACAACAAGTGGAGGATGTGTGTAGACTTCACCGACCTCAACAAAGCATGCCCAAAGGATCACTTTACACTGCCCCGAATTGACCAACTGGTGGATGCTACCTTGGGACACGAGTTTTTAAGCTTCATGGATGCTTATTCTGGTTACAATCAGATTAAAATGAAACCTGAAGACAGGGAAAGTACTTCTTTTATTACCCCTAAGGGAACTTATTGTTATATGTTATGCCTTTTGGTTTGAAAAATGCAGGTGCGACATATCAGAGGCTGATGAACAAGGTCTATGCTGAACAAATCAGTGACAATATGGAAGTCTATGTTGACGACATGCTGACGAAAAGCAAGAAAGCTGCCGATCATCTAGTTGACTTAAGTCAGACTTTTGATCAACTAGATAAATATTAAATGAAGCTGAACCCGACGAAATCCATATTTGGAGTACGAGAAGGCATGTTCCTCGGGTGTATTGTCAATCAACGAGGCATTGAAGAAAATCCTTAAAAGATCAAAACTCTATTAGGGCTGCGATCTCCAACAACGAAGAAGGAAGTACAGAGTCTCACAGGACGAGTAGCGGCACTCAACAGATTTGTGTCGCGAGCAACTGATAGATGTCTCCCATTCTTCAAGACACTCAGAAAGACTTTTGAGTGGAATAATGAATGTGAGAAGGCTTTTCAAGACTTGAAGAAATACTTGGGAGCACCTCCACTGTTGTCCAGGCCGGTGACGGGAGAAAAATTGTATTTGTAGTTTGCAGTATCCGAGAATGCAGTTAGCTCGACGTTGATCAGAGTGGAGAATGGAGTGCAAAAACCAATTTACTACACAAGTAAGGCCTTCCGAAGAGCAGAGATCAGATATCCAAGGTTGGAGAAATTGGCACTGGCGCTGATTGAGGAGAGTAAGAGAATGAGGCCATACTTCCAGGCTCATACTATAGTAGTATATACCTATGTGCCATTGAGACAAGCCCTTCATAATCCAGAAAAATCAGGGAGATTGATGTACTGGGCAATAGAGCTTGGTGAATATGATATAGTTTATGAACCCAGATCATCGCTAAAAGGGCAGGCTGTAGCAGATTTCATAGCGGAGTTCACCTATCCTGATACCCCCGAGGAGCAAAAATTGATCACTGATCAACCTGTGGATGTTACGGGATTAAAAAACACAAGCCCAGACCAATTCCGATTGGTAAAAGGGCGTGTGGATGTTACAGGGTGTGATGCAGAGATAGTTGGAAAGACTCCAGACGAAGAACAAGAGTTGCTCGCTGATCAACCTGTGGATGTTACAGGATCGACAAACACTAGATCAGACCAACTCCGGTTGGTAAAAGGGCAAGTGGATGTTACAAAATCATTAAATTCGAGCTCAGGCCAACTTCGGTTGGTAAAAGGGCAAGAAAAGATGATCGATGAGGAGCGAGAAAAATACGGGGAGAATGAAAAGAAGTAACAAATATTTCACCGAGGAACTCTGACTGATTCAAAATTTGAAGACGAGTTACCTATATGGAGGCTATATGTAGATGGCTCATCTTGCACTGCAGGATGTGGCGCGGGGATAGTTTTGAGTACTCCGGACGAGGTCGACATGGAATACGCCTTGCGTTTCCAATTCAAAGCTTCCAACAATGAGGCTGAATATGAGGCCATGATTGCAGGGCTAAATTTGGCAAAAATTATGAAGGCGCAGCAGGTTGTGATCTTCATTGACTCTCAATTAATTGTAAACCAAATGATGGGAGTATATGCAGTTAGAGGAGAATTAATGATCAGATATCATGCAAAGGCAAAGGAGCTGCTGTCAGAATTTTGTCGCTATTCAACTAGTCAGAATACCAAGAATGGAGAATGCGAGAGCAGACGCACTAGCTCGACTAGCATCAGCTACTCGCACCAATCTACGACGAACAATCTCAATTGAAGTGTTAGCTGGTCGGACTATAGATGAAGATATGACGATGAACTATATCACCGTTGATTTAGGACCATCTTGGATGGATCCCATCAGGGCGTATATCGAGGAGGGAGAATTGCCAATTGACAAGCTCGCAGCCAAGAAATTGAAGTTTAAAGCTACTCGGTATGTACTAACTAATGGTGTTTTATATAGATGAGGAATTATGGTAGGTTTGTAAAGATGCGTGCATCCCTCCGAGGTGAAAGAATTGATTGAAGAAATCCATGAAGGGTCTTGTGGATCACATGTAGCAGGTCGGACGCTTTTGCAAAGGGTGATAATGCAGGGATACTACTGGCCGATGATGAGGGCTGATTGTATAGCCTATGCCAAGAAGTGTGACAAGTGCCAGCGCTTCTCCTCCATTCGAAGAATTCCACAAGCATTGTTGACACCCATAACTTCCCCTTGGCCATTTGCCATGTGGGGAATTGATTTGGTTGGACCATTGCCAACGACCCGAGGAAGGTTCAAGTACCTCGTCGTCGCAGTGGATTATTTTACTAAGTGGGTAGAAGCTGAGCCACTCATTGATATAACATATGAGAAGGTGTACCAATTTTTTTGGAAGAACATCATTTGCCGATATGGTCTCCCTCATGCCTTCATCATAGACCATGGGACACAATTTGATAACAAGGAGTTTGCCGCCTATTGTCATCAGTCAAATATTTTGAAGGTCCACTCAGCACCAGGCCATCCTCAAAGCAATGGTCAAACTGAAGTGACAAACAGAACGCTGCTGAATGGTTTGAAGAAAAGATTGGATGATGCGAAAGCAAACTGGATCAAATTATAGATCCTGGGAGGCAATTCTGATTGGTCAATAAAAATCGATTTCAATGCTATTTTTTTTTTGTTTTTTCTTAGTTTAGCCAAGTACTCTGGGCTTACCGAACTACTCCCCGAGTAGCAACTGGAGAATCACCATACATGCTGGAGTTTGGAAGTGAAACTGCCATACCTGCCGAGTTGGGTCTCCCAACACACAGGGTGCTAAATTTAAATTCCCATGTCAGCGATTTAATGAGAAGGCTGGATTTAAACATGCTCGAGGAAGTTAGAGAAGAAGCAACCATTAGAAATGCTGCTTACCAGCAGCGAACAGCTTTGTTTTACAACAAGAGGGTGAAGAAGTGCGACCTGAAAGAAGGAGACTATGTGCTGAAGAAAGTAATTCAAAAGCATAACAAACTGGAGGCAAACTGGCATGGACCATACCGAGTTACAGAAGTTGTTCGACCAGGACCTTATCGAATAACAACTTTAGAAGGCGAGGAGTTTAAAAATGTCTGGAATGCAGAGCACCTGCGCAAGTATTATCAGTGATGTATATGTAACGCAGTTCCATCAGTATGAATAAAATGAGCATGTTATGCAAGTCTCTCTGTTTATTTAAAAAATTTCGGGGAATACTAGTGCTACGCACTACTCGGCAAAGCTCGGCAGACTACTCAATGAAATATTCCAAACTGTACCAAGCATGGTTGGTCGGGGATAAAAACCCACTAAGTGTAGTTGGTCGACGAGGAGAAATATTTTGAAAAATGCCAAACTGTTTGGCTAGGCAACGAAATATTCCAAACTGGACCAATTATGGTTGGTCCGGGATAAAAACCCACTAACTGTAGTTGGTCGACGAGGAGAAATATTCCTAAAAATGCCAACCTGTTTGGCTAGGAAACGAAATATTCCAAACTGTACCAAGTATGGTTGGTCGGGGATAAAAACACACTAACTGTAGTTGGTCGACGAGGAGAAATATTCCTAAAAATGCCAACCTGTTTGGCTAGGAAACGAATAATTCCAAACTGTACCAAGTATGGTTGGTTGGGGATAAAAACCCACTAACTGTAGTTGGTCGACGAGGAGAAATATTCATAAAAATGCCAACCTGTTTGGCTAAGAAACGAAATATTCCAAACTGTACCAAGTATGGTTGGTCGGGGATAAAAACCCACTAACTGTAGTTGGTCGACGAGGAGAAATATTCCTAAAAATGCCAACCTGTTTGGCTAGGAAACGAAATATTCCAAATTGTACCAAGTATGGTTGGTCGGGGATAAAAACCCACTAACTGTAGTTGGTCGACGAGGAGAAATATTCCTAAAAATGCCAACCTGTTTGGCTAGGAAACGAAATATTCCAAACTGTACCAAGTATGGTTGGTCGGGGATAAAAACCCACTAACTGTAGTTGGTCGACGAGGAGAAATATTCCTAAAAATGCCAACCTGTTTGGCTAGGAAACGAAATATTCCAAACTGTACCAAGTATGGTTGGTCGGGGATAAAAACCCACTAACTGTAGTTGGTCGACGAGGAGAAATATTCCTAAAAATGCCAACCTGTTTGGCTAGGAAACGAAATATTCCAAACTGTACCAAGTATGGTTGGTCGGGGATAAAAACCCACTAACTGTAGTTGGTCGACGAGGAGAAATTATCGACCTTGGTTGGTCGGACACATCTTATGAAAAAGACAAAAAATTACCAAGTATGGTTAGTCAGAGATAAACTCTCACTAACCGTAGTTGGTCGACAAGCATAATTTAACAACCTTGATTGGTTGATACTCGTAACTTTATTATTAAGTGATCGAGCAATATTATTGAAACTTGGAACTTTTTAATTATTACTGAATTGGTCGACGAACATCACAATATTGTTACTTTTAACAGATATACATAAATGTAAAGTGTTGATATTTACAAGACAATATCAATTAAGATTTGCAAACAGAAATGAAAGTTTTTCATTAAATTCGAAATAAATTACATTGATGATAAAATGAAAGTTACATTGACATATATGCTAACTATTACATCAAAAATTTCTACTATACTTGTCTTTTCCCCTCAGCTTTTGATGCAGGTTCCTCGCCAGCAGGCGGATCATTGAAAAACTGAGGAGAATTGATGAAGTTCAAATCCTTCAGCATCGTGACGTTCATCACAGAAGGTCGATCTAAAAGATGCTCGGGAGGAGATACCTCAATTTGAGAATGTAAATTGTAGTCACCGAGGTATTTTGAAATTAAGCTCCGAGGAATGGCACGAGCTGGGATCCATTCCATGTCCAAATTGTACGGTGGCACATGCAAGTCGAGAAACCCGGGATCATGGTAGTCCCACATATAGTGTCCTTGTTTGAGCTTCAGCACACCTAAGGCATTCAGCCAGCCTTATTTGTAGCCCTCATTGTTGGCATTCTGGATACGATCATCCAAGCGGAATAGTGCTTTGTTGTATCCAGCCATCCAGAACTCCCTGGGTTGTTTATGGAATTAATATGTTAGCCTTTCAAACTTCTCGTGGAGACTCTTGATAAAAAGATCATTATCCTCCAACACTGATTTCATTGCAGAGAGCTGTTTTTCAAGGTCTCGAATTTTCTTTGACATATCAGATAACGCCTGGTTCTTCGCCATTAGTTGGAAGGCCTGGTTCTCTAAGGCAGACGCTATTCTCTGCTCCTCGACAAGTAGCCGAGCTGTTCTTCCTCGTCCCCGAGGAGCTCTTGCTCGACCACGAGAAGAAGTAGAAGTGCCAGAACTCTTCAAAGTTTCCAACTCGTCCCTCAATTTGGCATTCTCAACCACTAAGAATGGAAATCCCTCGTCAATCACTGGGATTAAGGCTATTGAAGAAGAGGCTGCAGACTTCAACTATGATAGCTCTTTCTGCGAGTTATTGTTTTCCTTTTCCAGCAGCTCAATAATCTGTCTGCATTCCTCGACCTCGCCCCTCAGGGTTCTCTCCCTTACATCATAACCAGCAAAAAGCTTCTCGTAGCCCTTGTCAGCCATGATCAGCTTGTACTTCTTTTCGTACCCCTCATGCAACAGGGCAGTTAATTCCTTATACTGATTCTGAAGGTCTTAGAGGGTACACTGGAGATCCTCAATCGTTTCATAGTAAGCCACATTATTGGCCACTGCTTGGTCAAGTAAACACTTCAAGTACTGATATGCTTCAACTGCCTGTTCTGAAGCATCATGACCAAGGATGTCGGTAACTTCTGATGCACTCAGGTTTGTGTGTCCAGCCTTATAATATTCATTACATTGTCGCATCAGCTTTATATCATTGGCAGATAGCAGATCCATCATGGCCAGAAACTAGCAGAGAAAGAAGAGCAATCATCAATAAGAAAAACAGGCAGAGTATGAATAGAAGATGAACAACAGTATGCAAGAAAATTCAAAGTCTTATTAGATCATAAAATTCAGAATTACAAGTTCTGGATTACATTTGACAAAAAAAGAAAAATATAAAGATAAGCCCGAACAACACTACACCTTTTC
Organism: Sambucus nigra; assembly: GCA_949130495.1. NCBI lineage: Eukaryota > Viridiplantae > Streptophyta > Magnoliopsida > Dipsacales > Adoxaceae > Sambucus > Sambucus nigra. Next base: position 3,546,328 of record OX422213.1, read on the forward strand.
CTTATCTCCCAAAACCTTCTCGGGAGGTTGGGAAGAGGAAGCAGGTTGCTCGGAGGGAACTGTGAGCTGTTCGGAGAGCACCAGCTGTTTCTCGGAAGAAGAAACGACTTGCTCGGCAGCAGACTTGATGGCTGGGGGGTGATCTCCCATCACCATTAAAGACTCCTCAGAGGTAGCTTCGTCCTCTTCTAATTCTTCTGGAGTAGGAGGGGGACCAGGGATATGTCTCTGGAAGAGCTAGGATGACTCGTCGACCTTCATTTCCTGAAGGGAAGCAACCCATCCATACGTAAAATATTTTATACTGCCATAGTCCACTTGAGATACCATGGCAGCACACCCATTATCCCACCCCTTGTCCCAGTCAGAGCCGAAGGACTTCTTCACAGTAGCTTTCCTCTTGGCCTTCTCCAAGGCAAGCTTCTCGGACAGCATGTTCTCAGCAGCCTTCAATTTATCTTCTGCCTCTTCCTTCTGCCGACCTACTTCCTGGAGCTGGTCCAACCTCTCCTCAGCAACTTTGAGTTTATTTTCCCGCTCTCCAGCGGCTTTGAGCTTTTCCTCAAACTCTTTATTTGCCTTCTCCAAGGCATTCTTTTTCTTCTCCAACTCCTTGGAGGCATCAGCAACTCGAGCTTTTTCCTGCTCGGAGGAGGCAAGCTTTTTCTCCCAGATAGCCTTATCAGTGGCATACTGCTAGCGAGAATCTTCCAAAGACTTGGTAGCTTCTTCCAAAGCTCCTTCCACGCTGGACGAGGAGCAATAAGCCTTAATAGCTTCATCCTTCTTCAGGATTAAATTAAAGCAGCTCGTCAACTGTGAACAGAAAAAGAAAGCAAGTTAGAAACAAAAATGACAAAGGAAAATATGAAAAGTTCAAAGTAAAGAGACTTACTGAAGCAATATGAAGAACATCCAGAGAAGTAACCATGTCCCAAGTAAGATTATCTTCATTACCCTGGACCTTGGGAATGGTCCGGGACTTCACCGAGCTCATGGCAGAGCTCGGAGGAAAAAAAGTGGGAACTACAGTCCCAGCAGTTGGGGGCTGAGTAGTGATGTCAGCCAAATTAACCGAGGAGCTTTTCTTCATCCTCCTCGGGGGAACAGGTACAGATTCAACCAAGGATGAATCCTTGGTCGGTGATATCACAATCACCTTTTCAGGGGCAGCAGAGCTGCTCGGAGCCACTGCGGGCTTATCAGCAACCTTCTCAGCAACTTTAGCAGGAGCAGCTACATCAGTCTTCTTTGTCCCCTCCCTTGGGACATCAATCCTAATCCTTTTTACCTCCCCAAAGTCGGAGGCAGTTTTCTCGAACAGAGCAGGAGTTCTTCTTTTCTTCATCCTTTCACTTAAAGGAATATGGGATTCAGGTGATGAGCTTGTGGAAGCTGGAACTGGCTCTGATTCACTTATCACTGGACGAGTAGTGAAGGAAGTGGTGTAGCTCTTGTACTGGAGCAGATACGAAGCTGATCTAATGTGCTCGTCTTCAACCCTTTGATGAAGACCCCAGATAAGTCCCAAATGCCTTATATTGACATCTGTTTCTTTTGAGCACTTTCTCGTGCTATCAACTGCAAATAAACAAACATTGTTATCAGTGACACATTTTATCAAACACAAAACAAACATGATTTCAAAATAAATAAAATAAAATAAAAATAACCTATCCCATTGCCATAAGCAGGGCATCTGGGACCCTGATAGGCCTCATCTCCAATCAATGGAGGGTGTTGCCAATTTTTTATGACAACCCCATGTTCAAAATAATCCCTATTGGCATCAGGGAGATTGACTACTAAGGCTCTATTTATAAACCTAGTTTTTATATAATAAATATTATCATTAACTGCCCATCTATAGCAGTACATGATTTCTGGAATTCCTATACGAGTTCCATGCACTTAATTTAATTTATGCACCCCATTAACTATTCTCCATGTGTTGGGGGCTATTTGTGAAGGAACAACATCAAAGTACAGACAAAATTCCAGACACAGAGGATTTGGTGGAAAAGAAAATCCACACTCAGTAAAAAAGAGACTGGGGAACTAATGTCCCTCATCCAAATTGAAATAATTAGAAGGCTCAGAAAGCTCTTCCAAGACAACCCAAGAGGGAATGGAAAAATCAGATCAAAATTTGTCAAGAGATTCAACAGGGTAAACCATGGTGATTAAAAGAAATGAAGAAGAAAGAATAAGATCTTACAGGAAAAGAGTAGAGCTGATGACGACAGACAATGGAAAAGATGAATACACAAAAGAGTAGAAGACAATGAAAAACTTGAAGACGAAAATTTGAAAAGGTAGAAGACGATGGGAGTCTCTGTGAAGTTTGAATACCTTGCCTTGGGAAATGCTGAAGTAATGATTACAAAAAAGGATGATTACGTTACCGGCGGCTAAAAGGGCATTAAATATTGATGCGGGAATCAAAGCGAACAACAGCGGCTAAAAAGACGAAAAGCGACGCGGGAATCGAAGCACGCAGAAAAGTCCAAAAAAGCATGATTCTACGAATTGGGAAGGAAAATTAAATACAAGGGAAATTCTCCTAAAAATCAGGAAGACTATTTAAAGCAACCATATTCCGAGAAAGAATGCTCCATACTCCTCAAATTTCAAACTATGAAACATTGGGGGATTCTGTTGATACCAAATTTAATCTGTTGACTTGGACCAATCATATGAAGACACGTAGTTATCTACATGGCAACAACAAGAACTTCTGAGATGATCACAAGCTCCGAGGAACTCATACGCTCCGAGGAACAGACCTCACCGAGGAACTCATACGCTCCGAGGAACATGTATCTCCGAGAAACTCTTGAATACCAAGAAGCTTAGGCGGTCTGAGCTGCATCTCGAACAAAGCATTAATAGATGAATAACCAACAGTTCAACTGATTCATTAAATTCTTATCATTCAGACGCACACGCAAAGAGGGCATTAAATGTATTACCCTTTCATATGTATATCATTTAATGTATTACTCTTTCACATTACACCCTCAGGGCTATAAATACATTGTACAATCCTCATTGTAAGGGGGAATCCAAACTCTGGGGACCAGATCCAGAACGGAATTTCTTGTAATCGATAATTCCCAAACACTCAGCAATAAAACAACAGTGGACGTAGGTCATTCTTATAAGGTTGAACCACTTTAAAATTATTTGTCTCATTTATTTATCTGTGATTGAATGATTAGAGTGATCTAATTTATTACATCAATAGCATGCCTTTTGATTTTATCACTAATCATGGCATTCAGTTTGACAATGATGATTTTGAGGTATACTGCATCCAATCCAATATTCAAAAACTCAATTCTACTCTTGGTCATCCATAATGCAACAGTCAAACAAAGATAACCAACAAAACATTTCTAAATATACTGAAGAAAAAACTTGATGCTGTAAAAGGGTAATTGGAAAAATGAATTGCATACTATTCTTTGGTCTTACAGAACCACACCAAGAACAACCACTGGAGAAACTCCCTGCATGCTAGCCTTTGGGTCAGAAGCAATCGTTCTAGCCAAGATAGGTTTACCAACTCGCTGGGTATTAAATTTTTATTCCCCAAGGAGTGACACCATGAGAAGACTAGATTTGGACCTAATTGAAGAAGTTCAAGAAGATACTTTATTTCGAGTGGCTGCTTATTAACAAAGAACTACTCGATTTTACAACAGAAGGGTCAAGCCGACTAACCTAAAAGAGGGAGACTATGTCCTTAAAAAATTGATCCAGAAAAGAAATAAGTTGGAGGCAAACTGGCACGGTCCTTATCGTATCTCTACAGTCATCCGACCATGAACTTTTCGATTAGAAACATTTGAAGGGGAAGCATTTAAGAATCCTTGGAACGCCAACCACCTCAGGAAGTACTATCAATAATTTTATGGCATTTCCTATTATGTATTCCTTTCATCCAATTTAATAAAAGTAATGATTTCAAGTCGGTTATGTTTCTATTTTTCTATTTTTTTCAGAGTATGTTGATATCCCCCAAAACAGCTACATCTGCATTAACAGTTTAATCATGTTGAACTTATCAAATTCGATATGCATCAATAGTTTCATGTATGAATTCGTCTTTGACAGGTCACGAACAAGAAGTTTGACCGACTAAGTAAAATATCATGTACAACTTAAAGGTATACAAGAAGTCTTACCGACTAAGTCAAAATAAAAGAATATGCATATACATTTCTAATACACTTAGTCGCTAGTGATAACTAATGCCAACACTTAGCTCAACAAAACTACTTACAATTTTACCTAAGGGTATTAGTAGAATCTAAGGCACTCCACATCAGATTTAACAATGAATCAAACACTTATCATTTAAGTAGATTAGCTAGTCATCAAACATTGATTAACTAATCATAAGCCTAAAGCCTAACATTGATTCACATATTTATCATTTAAGCAAGTTACTTGGTCAGCAACACTGATTAACTAACCACATGCTTAAATGTAACATTGTATCAAACATTTGTCATCTAAGAAGATTACCTAGTTGGCAAATCGATTAACTAATTTTAAATAAATGAGAAATAATACTGAGATACATAAGTCAACGTGTGCTAAAAACAAAAAGCCTTTTTATTCCATAAAAAGCATATACAAATAACCAGCAATTACAAAAGGAGATAATTTATTGCATTGGACGCTTTCTTTCTACCTTATCTGTTCCAGCAGGAGGGTCATCAGGGGTATATGGTGAATTTATTATATTAAAATCCCTTAGTATTTGGCGATTACTGTTGCTCGGCCTATCAAGCAAATGAGGAGGATGAACCAACTCAAAATTCAACATTTAGGCCGTAATCACCCAAGTATTTACTGATCAAGCATTGAGGAATGGCATCAGGTGAAATCCATCTTGTGTCTAGTTTGAATGGAGGTTGGTCACAATCCAAGAAACTTGGGTCATTCCACTGCCAAAAATCACTGTCTTGATCATACTTTAACAAGGTCAACAAGTTAGTCCACCCCCATTTGTAGCCTTCACGATTACTTTGTGTAAAATGATCATCCAAATGAGTTAAGGCCTCATTATAGCCATACATCCAAACTTCCTTTGGATGCTTATACAAGTGGAATGTCAGCCTATCAACTTTATCTCGAAGTTTCTTGAGGACTAGGTCTTTGAATCTCAGCGAAGCAACTTGGTCGACCAAGGTCTTTTTAGTCCTCTCCTTTTCAACAATTGGTCGAGTAACCACTATTTGCCTAGAAGATTGGTCCAACTTAGTTTCTTCTTCTGCAAATTATCTAACTCTTCCATCAACCCAGCATTTTTCAAGTTCTATAAAGGAAGCTCCTTCACTCGACAATGACTCAGAGGATTTTTTCAAGCTGTCCAACTCATTTTTGATATGATTATTTTCTTCTTTAAGCAACCTGCCAGCTTCCCAAGCATCTTTAACTTCTCGGTTTAATAAAAATTCCTTCTACTATACATTGAGGAATATTCTGCAACTTTTTCTCAAAACCAGCCTTCTCACTCAAAAATTTATACTTGGCATGATAATTCGCATAGAGTGAAGCCAAAGAAAATTTATGGTTCTCTTGCTGATCCTCAATCATCTCATAATAAGCCGCTATAGCTCTATCCAGAAGATAATGTTAATGAATATAAGAATCTTTCACTTGGTCAGATACATCAGAGCCAAGCATATTTTCCAACTCCTCATCAGTGAAAGCAACACGATCAACTTGGAATAAAATGCTACGACGTTTGAGTAGCTCAGATGTATTAAAAAAGATTACATTTTTCCTGGCATCAAACTGGAAATTTTCGAGTACGAGTATATGGGGCAAACCTAGAGAAATAAATAATATAGAGGACATAAATCAATAAGAAATCACAGTCATTTAAAGATAGCAACAATTGAGCAAAAAATACGTTCTTGTATTGATAAATCTTGAAGTACAGAGGGGGATACATTATCTAGAAAGAAAATATAAGAAAATAAATTTGTAAAAAAGGAAAAAATTGAAACTAGATAAGAAGGATGTAAACTTTCTCCTTTTCTTTGGATTGGTCTTGGTTGACAACAATAAGGTCGACACTTGCTTTTGGCACCACTTAGGACTATATTGACCCTTCTTCATCGTCAAACTCCTCATACAAGTTAGGAGGAATATCTGGGGCATGCCTTTAATAGCTCTGAATTTTCCTCTGTGCCAACCAGCTTCAGAGCCTCCGACCAACCTTCCATGAGGATAGTTCTTGGCATACTCAATTTGAGTAGAGGCAGCAAAAAGGGCCTTATCCCAACCCTTGTCAACGGTAGTTTTACCCTTAGCCTTTAAGGAAATGACTTGAACAGTAAGGCCAATAACTTTATCTCTAAAAATTTTGGTCTGGTCCTTTAGCTTTGTCCATTTATTTTCGATAACCTTGGCCCTATCATCAGTATTCTTGGCCTTATTCTCGAAAGTCTGGGCTTTTTCATCAGCAACCTTTATCTTGCCTTCAGCAGCAGTTACCATGTCATTGGCCTTCTTCATCTCCTCGTCCTAGAACTTCTATTTTGATTCAAAGCTTGTGAGGAAGCAACCAAAGATTGTCCAAGGCCCTCAAAGGCCTCATCCACTTTACCAGAAGAAGACCTTAGTTGATCGTCCTTCTCCATCATTTAGTTGAGTCAGCCACTACAAGAAGAGTAAATACCAGATGTTAGAAAAAGTCATCAACAGTAAGGAAAATAAGGAAATAAGATAACTATTAATGCTAAATTATGTCTAGCCCTCTTAATTAGCCTGGACCTAGGCACAGGGGCTGATGCAACCCGATCAACAAGGAGAGTTCCATACTTGATCAACCCCTTAGCCAATCCAGGTTTAACAGCAATAGAAGCTGACCCAATGTCAACAAGGTTAGTTGGAATTTTTCTCACCAACTCTTGTTAGTCGGCCAGAGTTTTCTTTGCAGCTAATGCTTGCTGGTCAGTTCGTGTTTTCTGGGCCTGTTTCTGAGTGTCAGGGCTATTGTCACCAGTCTGGGATTTTTTCTCATCTAGCTTCTTGCCAGCATCTACATTTTTCTTGGGGGGAGTATATAATGGACCACTCCTCAAATTGGGCATCTTTCTTTTCCCCATGTCCGTTGAAGGAGAAAGTGGGATATCAAAAATATCAAAGGACTCAAATGAGGAAGAAGTTCCTCCTTGGAAGAATTCAGCTCCATTAAATTCTACAGTCGAAGAGGTAGACGCATGATCTTCTTCTAAGTTGATAGCAACTTGAGGTAGCCCAAGTGTTGGTCAGGCAACAAAAGAGGTGATGGAACTCTTATACTCCAATAGCAAAGAAAAAGCTCAGGGATGTTCCTCTATAACCCTCTAGTTTAGTCCCCTAGAAACTGAACTCTTTAATATTATTTTCCCCCTCTTTTGGGTATCTCTTCTTACTTTCCTCTGCATAAAAAAGAAATAACAAAGTTAGTCGGCCAAATTCATAAACACATTACAAAAGAAGAACATAATTGAAACCTATGACACACCCTATTTGAGGACATCCTGGACCAGTATAATACACTCCTCGTGGAAGAAGAGCATGTTACCAGTTCTTAAAAACTACACCACAATCCTAATAATCCTTATTGGAATCTGGTGAATTCACTACTAAGGCCCTATTTGCGTGCCTAGTCTTTAGATAATATGTATTTTCTCCAATAATACCCCATTTATAGCAAAACATCAACTCATAGACACTAATACGAGTCCCATAAATTTCATTCAATCTATGGACAACAATTACCACTCTCCAAGTGTTTGGTGTTCTCTACCAAAGACCATGTCAAAGTATTGACATAATTGAAGAAAAAGAGGTTTTGGGGGAAAAGTGATGCTATGAATAAGGTGGGGGATCCAATGACTCTCGGGAAGAGAATACGCATCCATGGGACCCTCGTCTACAATGTGAACCATGGTGGAAAAATAGAAAGATGATAAAAATAGTGAAAGAGGGAAATAAGGCTTACAGGGAATCTAGAGCGACTGCAAGAACTGAAGAAAAAATAATGGCAATAAACGATCGTGTAAAGAAAGCTGGAAGATGAAGGAAAAGCTAAGTGCATAATATTTGAGGTAAAAAGAAGTGGGGAGAACTCCTACCTATTTATAGGTTACCTCGAAAAATAGGAACATAATGATTAACTGAATGAACTGTTGAACTACCATCGGCTATACACTTCCCGACAGTTCAAAAGACTATCGTATCCTTTGGCGGTTAAAAAAAGATTAAATTATTTACAAAATAACCACTGCTTGCTTAACAGTGAAACATTTTACCATGTCCAATAAGTCGGCAACCGACTAACTGCACAAGCACATGCCAAGGAAATATTCAGAACTCATACTACATCCCTTCAATTAATATTCAAGAATGAAGCATTGGGGGATTTTACTGTATGTAAAAATTGCCCTCCCATATGGACCAATTATATTAAGACACTTATCCTCACAAGCAGACACCTCAGCACTTCATCCAGACTTGATCGACTCCAGACATACTTAGTCAGCATACTAGCCGACCAACTAAAGAAGGTGAACTACCAAAAATCATAGGGTTATGCGTGTGAGAATCACCAAGAGACACTCCACACGTGTCTAAAAGGCTAATAGTCTCTTTCATTATGTACGAGCTTAAATGCTTGAATTTATAAAGGTATTCCAACCCTTAGTTTACAAAACACTATAAATACGTTGTATTCCCTTAACTCAGGGGGCAAGAGGTCATTCTTACCCTAACAAGAATACCTATAACTCTATGTAATCATCAACAGTAATATTATAACCGTGGACGTAGGCTTTCCCTAAGGTTCCAAAACACTATAATTACATTGTATTCCCTTAGCTCAGGGGACAAGTGGTCATTATTACCCTAACAAGAATACCTAAAACTCTATGTAATCATCAACCGTAATATTATAACCGTGGACTTAGGCTTTCCCTAAGGTTCCAAAACACTATAATTACATTGTATTCCCTTAGCTCATGGGACAAGAGGTTATTCTTACCCTAACAAGAATACCTAAAACTCTATGTAATCATCAATAGTAATATTATAACTGTGGACGCAGGCTTTTCCTTAGCTGAACCACGTTAAAAATTTCTCGTGTCTCATTTATTTTATTCATATTATTATATGTGATTATATAATTAGTATTATGTGTCTAAGATAATCTTGCTACCAATTTTAGACAGTAACATTGAGGATTTAGCATTCGATGGTAGACCCGAGTGTAAAATGGGTTTGTTGATTGGGAAATTGTAAGTCAGAGGATTAGGCTTGTTATCCGGGATTGATTTAAATAATTGTGATGTACGAGTGTAGTTAATATCCTTTAGGTGAGATTAGGTTTGGGTTATAACTTTCTAGAGCGAGGTAGTTATTATGTCTCGTGATTTCATTTAAATTATGTGTGGGATTAAACCTAGACGCGATGCCTTGGGAGATTTAGACTAGGGCTAATGGAGTTTGAATGTAGTTGATATACGTAATTTAGTTTATGGAAGGGTGAGTCTATACCTAGATTTTGGCATCGAGTGTGTTATGGTCATTTTATCTTTGGGATGAATATGAGGTTAAAGGTGTAGAATATATTATGCCACGTGTCACGATATATATGAAAGTTGTAGATTATATTACGCCACGTGTCACTATCATTGATTACCACTTACTATTTCACTCTATTATCTATTTGAGATAAATGTTGCACGCCATTGATAGACGCGTGGGAGTTATTAATACTCTATTGTATTCATTTTCTAGATGACTACAATCTGCTAAGAGTAGTACCCCAATAGTCTCTCTTAATTAATTGAACAACCCGGTCTATCTTTTAAATATGACAGTCCTTCTCTCTTTTTTGTTTAAACCAATAAAATCAACAACTCCTCTCTCTTGCATTTTCTCGTAAAGGAATTTTTCCCTTTATATATACACGTATGGGCCATGATGGTCACGAAATATGTTCGAGGTATTCTTATTCTTAGTTATCATCATATGATGTGTTTGTTATTAGATTGACTCACAATAGAAGAAATTGAGTTCAAAACAATAATTATTTCCATGCATCGTCAACAAGAAATCTGGCATAATACATTCACAATAATTTCCCCTTACATTATTTCTATTACTGTTAATCTTGAATTGGTTTTAGTTTGTTTGTTCTATAGTTGTATTACTCCATATTTTCTGTGAATTATTAAATTAAATAAAAAAATGTGTGCTTAATTACGTGTGTTTATTGTGACTGTAGATATCACTATTTATATCTCTTTGTGTTATTTAAATTAGAATTAAGACACAGTGATTAATTAATTAAATTAATTATATTTGGACTCGTACTAGGTAATTATTAAATAATTGAGTTTTTAGTTATTTGTTTTGGGTATATTTAGTAATTAGCTTTTTCAATGTGTAGAATGTTCATTTTTAGTTAAAAAGAGCGGGGTTTAGGCCTATTAAGTTAATGCAGGGTTTTGGTGGAGTTTTGGTTTGTTTGGAGTATTATTTGGACACTTTAGTTTGGGACTTGTTTTAGGTCCAAGGACAATTTCGTGGGAACCATGTTATAAAGCTGGGATTATAAATCTAAAACACTCATTTCGTCATGTGGAAGACATCCCAAGGATGGAAAGACAAAGCACCAAGAGGAAAAGAGGATTTGGGGATTGATTTCTTAATAAATTCACATGGCAAGTTTATTTAGAATGATTGTATGCCTCTTGTTGGTTTACATTATGCCCGCTCATATGAATTTAAACCTATTATGTTACAAATCTCAGTTTTATGATTAAAATTGAATGATTTAGTAATTAATCTACATTGGTAGTAATTTGATTGATTATCCCAATATTTTATCAATTTCATTGTGAATGTGACTTAAATTGATTAGATAATGATTTGTAGTTAATTTGTATATGAAAGCATGTAAACCCCCTTTGAATTCATGTAGAAATTTTTAGAAATTATTAACTAATTGATAGAAATTGAAAATATAGGGTTCTTGAGTATGCAATTGGGTTTTATGTAAATCTTGATTTGAAACTAGGGTTTTGATGTTAAAAAGAGATCTTAGTTGGTTATATGATGTTATTTTTTTATTTGGATGTGTTGTAGAGCATGATATACATTATGGGCATACTACCTAACAATTTAAGCTTTTGGGTTAGATGATGATTCAGCATGGTATTAGAGCTCTAGTATCGGCAAGGTCTTGGGTTCAAGTCTCCTAACCTGCACTTTTCTCACCCCTTTGTTTGTGCACATAGTGTACATAGGTTTGTCTCTCCACGCGCTTGTGGGATTCTCTAGTGAGGGGGAATGTTAAAGATCATGATATACATTGTGGGCACACTACCTAACATCTTAAGATTTTGGGTTAGATGTGGTAAAAAGATCATTCTCACCCGTCATATGATCACTAGCACCAGAATCCATAATTCAAGTAGATGGAATGTGAGCAATGTGAGCACGGTATGCTCGAAAAGTACTTGAGGAGGATGCAGTCATATTAGTAGTCCTACTATCAGGAGATTGACGATTACCTAACAAATGAAGAGTTCGATCCATCCTGGAACTAGCTGATTGCTCAATCATGGCATTCACATCATCAAGAGTAAATAGATGAGAATCAGTGGGACCTTCAGCAATGACAGCTATATGAGTTCTACCCTTCTTATTTCTCAACTCAGGATATAATTTAAAGTAGGTGAGGTTTCTATTACCCTCTCTATCACAATTCTCACAAACCATTTTCTTATTTCAAGACGTGTATCCCAACACGGAGCATAAGAATTACCCAAATACCAATTTCCTGCATTAGATACAAAGCCATCCGATCAACTGCATAAGGAAAATGGAATATCACCGCATATGAGGATGTAAGCTTGAGGTGCCACTCACTCTCATTCTCAGCAAAGGTGATATATATCTCTATGCGGACATTACTTTACGCTCATGTTTACTCATTCCTAATCTTGACATGAACTTGTTATTTGTTAATAATTGAACAATAAGCTTTAACTATGTTGTTTTCTTGTCTGATTGGTATTTTCTTCAGGACTTGCGTACGGGGAGGGCTTTTGGCAGAGGATATGATCGGGACGGGCTAAACTACTTTCGAGATCCTCCACCAGTTCCACCTTTCGCTTCCATTTTTCATGCTAGTGTGTTGCCTGATTCAGGCCGTTGTGTTTTTTTCTTTTCAAAGATTATAGTTGTGGCATGATCCTCTAGGACATATCAACTTTCAACATCTTTGTATGTTATTTCCCGACTTAATTAAAGCTTGTAGTTATTCAAAAATATAACGTGTTGTCTGCTCTTTATCTAAGCATACTATAACTAATTATATCCATCGCATGCATCGAACCCCTTGTGTTTTTTGTAATTACAAATCCCTATATTACAAAGCCCTAAATTACAAACCCTAAATTACAAAGGCCTGTATTGCAAAGCCATAAATCTATACACAAAACCAAACATATGTACACAAATCGCACATGATAGACTATAAATGTGGTATGTTTATTAGTAACAGACCACGCACATGCAAACCAATTCAAACAATGCTATATTCGCTTAGTAACAGATTGTAAACTAAATAACCTCATTCAAATGTAAACCCATTCAAATCTAAATATTAAAACATGAATACGAAATCCAAATATAATGTAAACCCATGAAACAATGAAAATGTAAACAGAGTAAACCCATTCGCATGTAAACCCATAAAACTTTGATACAATATTCAGTAACCCATTTACAAATGATGAAAATGAAAATGATTTCAAACCCTAAAAAATGCCAAACGAAAATTACCTGCTGACGATTCGTAAAAACGGGGGCTGAAGGGATGAAGGGAGTGTGACCACCCTGCATTTTATATCTAATTCGATTAGCTACACCCAATTAAATTAAAGCGGGGCGTCAATATGTTGGCATTAGAAACATAATTTAAATAAACGCAGTAAAGTAAATATGTACACTCCCATACGTGTAACAAAATCACATCATAGCAAGTATAGGATCCACAAGTAATATCAGTACTGAATATAAAATTCCCAAACATACGGGCCTAAAGATAAACTAGGTAAATAGTGTAATGTAAATCTCTCAACACTATCAAATCCCTAACAATGGAAAATCTCTGATACAACACTCTAAGGAAGAGTGACAAAATAGGATAAGGACCAGCGTCCACCACTACAAGATCCTAAGAATATATGCGAGGTCATCCAGCTCCACGATCTACTGTCCAACGGGGCGAGGACCTGTAATATACATACATAGCAGAGGAGAAAGAAGCAAGATAGACGAACGTCAAAGCAAGAAAACAAGCTATAAGATTATAAGATGTACTTATAATGAAAGCACACTAGTCATTACTCGTCTCCAGTAATTAAATTGTTCAATTACCCAACCAATGTTCCTATGTCGGGACTACCCAACCCAAACTAGAGTAACGTGTAGTCTCATATCGTATCTTGATTAATCATTATTAATCTCATTTCAGTATTTAACGTATCAAAATATTTCCTTCAGGTATAATATCAAATGCATCGATTCGGGATATTATTTTAAGACACAAGCATAATATCTCACACAAGTCATATCGGGTCACTATCGTTACCCGGGGGAACAAGTCATAACACAAGGCCTACACATGAATATTCCACAATATTACGTGGCAAGGGCAATCATACTAAGTCCTAAATCACATGGCGTTTCAAGGTCTTTCTCTCCAACCCGCATTACAACCATGTGTCCGGTTCCGGTGGTTTATCTCCGACACGGCACTCAAGCGAAACCTAACCGGATCAATCACAAAAAAAATCGCATTCAACATGTACCTACGTCGACCGGAGGACTAGTCTAGTGTATACTCGATAATATACATATAAAACAATTTCACACTTATGTATATATACAATCGTGTCAAGTCTCTTACTCGAGTTATACAATAGTCATTATTTATAATATAACATAATTTACATCATTAATTTAGTAATTCAACACCAAATCATTTCAAGGTTATATATCCCTAATAACCTTAAGTATGTGATCAAGTTAGGATATTAGGCACAACACCACAATTATCTTACTAACAACATGAAAAATATTATCACTCTTATTTCAACAACATGCTGCCCAGAATTTAAAATGCAGATTCGAGGCTCTTCCAATCCGTTTTTGGAAAATCTTACAACTACAAAGTTGTTCGGAACGTGATTTTCTACAGGGACACGCGCGTACGCTACCATAGCCGGCATAAAACAGACCCGAAACTAACATATAATATTCGCCCCTGTTTTCGATACCATTCTGCCCAGAATTTTAAAACGCAGATTTGAGGCTTTTTCGATCCATTTTTGGGAAAACTTAAAACTACAAAGTTGTTCGGAACGTGATTTTCTACAAGGATAAGCGATCACGCTACCGTAGCCTGCCTAAAACAGATCCGAAATTAACATATACAGTTCGGACCTATTCACGATAACTTTCTGCGCAGAATTTTAAAACGCATATTCGAGGATTTTCCGATCTGTTTTTAAAAAAATTTAAAACTACAAAGTTGTCCAGAATATGATTTTCTACCGGGCATCGCGGACGAAATATACATTCTCAGAATTAAAACAGCTCGAAACAATTTTTTTAATATGAAGATTTACTCAATTTCATAGATTTCTCAAATTCAAGAGTTTGTTCAACAATTCAATCCCTATAATGATGTTATCACATTTGAATCTACATGGAGGATGATCCTAATACATTGCATATCATTTTTAACATTAATTTCATATTAATTTAGGGATCCAAATACATGTTCATGTGAAATTTCATTATAGATACATAATATACACATATAGGTTATTAACTTGCCTTGGATTGTATGGAGAAATTGAAATCCTCTTATCTTCTTCTCTTCTTACTCTCTCTCTCTACCAAACCCTAGCCCCCATTTCAAATGAAAGAATGGAGACTTCTTCTCTTCCTTTCTATTTATACCTAGGGTTAGTTTATTTATAAAAATGCCATTGCGCCAAATTTAACCCTCTAGATCCTTTTACGCGTTAATTCGCTTCTAATATTTAAGTCGCACATTCGTATCTCAATTAATTCATTTTAAATTTTCATTTCCAAACATTTCGAATATATATACTGCCATAGTTATTTTTTTCTTCAATTAGTTCAATTTTAATTCAATAAAAAATGCGGGGTATTACATTCCCCCCCTCTATGAACGGAATTTCGTCCTCGAAATTCGAAATAAAATAAATCAATTCAAGTCAAGTAAGGTAGTTTCGCACGTACCTTCCTTGAAGAGATATGGGTGACTAATTCGCAAGTCATCCTCTCTCTCCCAAGTGGCCTCAGACTCATCATGATTACTCCACATAACACGAACAAGAGGAATGACTTTTGACCTCAACTGCTGCTCACGACGATCTAGAATCCTTACCGGCCTCTCCTCGTAGCTCCCATCGGGCTGCAACTCAACCCCATCTAAATCTATGTGTAGGTGTGAGTCCTCGGGACGTAAGAACTTCCTCAACATGGATACATGAAAAACATCATGTACCCGCTAGAGATGGTCAGGTAGGGCTAAACGGTAAGCAGCCGGTCCCACCCTGTCCAACACTGTAAACAGACCTACGTATCGCGGTGAAAGCTTCCCTTTGGCACCAAAGCGAACAACGCCTCTCATGGGTGAGACCCTTAATAGCACTTGGTCCCCAACGGCGAACTCTAACTTCCTCCGCCTTATGTCAGCATAAGTCTTCTAACGATCTTGCGCGGTCTTCATTCGTGCACGAATCAAGTCAACCTTTTTTGAGGTCTCCCTAATAATATCCGGACCCAACATCCGGTGCTCTCCGAACTCCAACCAATATGTAGGGGATCGACATGGCCTGACGTATAAAGCCTCGTATGGTTCCATGCCAATAATATGCTGATAACTATTATTGTATGCGAACTCCACCTGTGGCAAATGTGTATCCCAACCACCTTTGAAGTCCAACACACAAACTCGTAACATGTCCTCCAAAATTTGGTTTACTCACTCCGTCTGACCATCAAACTGAGGGTGGAACGCAGTACTCAAACTCAATTGAACTCCCATCGCCTCCT